>PYHX02000495.1:93105337-93705337 GCA_004302925.2 Cochliomyia hominivorax
CTAAGAGCAGATACGCTAAAGACATCCACTTCGGCAAAATTTGCGTTGAAAGAAATTTTAATTTTAATGCATGTCGTGATTTATGAAATTTTTTTCGAAATCTAGGACTAAGAGGATTTTATGTGCAGCAAAGCGCAACAGGTATTATTGTACCAAAGACTTATTATTCATTCATCAGCTTAAACACCGATTACGTAAATAAGAACTACATTGAAATATCTAACATATTTTAAAATATAAACTTTATAATAAAAAAGGAAGAATTTTCCTAAATTTCCATATTTAAGAACCTTTTACTCCTAGAACATTATTTCGGGAAATGGGATTATAAAGGTGTCATAACCGAATATGGCCCGATCAAATTTAATACTTTTATTAATAACATATATTAAATTAATAACATATATTAATGATAGTTAGAGCAATAATTGTAACAAGTTTGAATAGATTTGTTTAAAAGTTTTATAAGTTTAGTAAATATAGACCGATTTTCGCAAAGAAAGTATTATATTTTCAATACAGTTAGAAAATTTTGGTGACGATTATATATAAAATGGCTCATATTTATATAGGAGTTTTATAGTTCAAACCCGTTTTCCGGGAATAGGCGATATGTGTGAGTTTATAACAAGATATATATCAATGTCGGTCAAATTATTAAAATTTTATTTAGACTGTTGGCAACATAATTATACTGAATTTGAATAGAATTGGTAGTATTTGCCCGCCAAAATATGAACCGATATTGGTTAAATTTGATAACATATATTCAAGACGATTAGAAAATAACTATGCCGAATTTAATTAAATTGCTCTTTATTAATTGGTTCTATAGGTTCAAAACTGTTTTCCGGAAAGGAGCTTTATATGAGCGCTATATTAAAATATGAACCGATTTTTAATAAAATTTATAACATATATTTTGGGCAGCCAAAAAATTTATTGTGCAAAATCTTAAAAAAATTTGTTCATATTTAGGAGTTTTATAAGCTATAAATCATATTCCAGGAAGAGGCCTTCTCTTTAGCCTTCAACTTCTTTCGGATTCAATAATAATTGAATTTTTGCAGTTACTTTAAAAAAACAAAGTAGAATGCATATATTCGGCTATCCGATCTAAATACCCTCCACCACAAATCTCGTAGTAAGTTAATACGTTAGGCTCACATTGAAACACATACATTCACAAATGATATAACACAGAAATACTTTAATCAGTCATATAATTAGTTACCATTTAGGCTATAAATTTTTTTCTGACTGGAACTGCCTTTTTTTACCAAATTTCATTGGAGCTCTGGTTAATTTTGTGGATGTGAGCCAGGACAATGAGATTGACAGAAAATTCCGACTGAGTATTTTGACTTGATGCAAGAATATATAATTCATTCTTATTGATCTTTATTCTAAATGTTCTCTCTATAAACTCTAATCCGTTTTCCGGAAATCCCGTTATAGGAAAATTTGGACCGATATAGGGCAAATTATATAATATCTTCAGAACAGTTAGCAAAATAATTGTGTCGACATTCAATAGAATTGGTCTTTATTACCTCGGGAAGGGGCGTTACAATGGAGCTATATCAAAATATGGACCCATGTTAACAAAATTTATAACACATATTTATATCTTAATAAAATTTATAACATATATTTAAAATAACTAGAAAATTAACTGTGTCAAATTTCAATAAAATTGGTTCAAATCTAAAAGTGTTATAAGCTGTAAATCATATTCTGGGAAGGGGTCTTATATGGGAGCTATATCAAAATATGGACCCATGTTAATAAAATTTATAGTATATATTTAAATAATTAAAAAAATTAATTGTGCCAAATTCCAAAAGAATTGGTTCAAATTAAAAGTTTTATGAGCTATAAATCATATTCCGGGAAGGGCCTTATATGGGAGCTATATCAAAATATAAACCCATGGTAATAAAATTCATAATATATATTTTAAATAGTTAAAACAATAATTGTGCAAAATTTCAAAAGAATTAGTTCAAATTTAAAAGTTTTATAAGCTGTAAATCATATTCCGGGAAGGGGCATTATATGGGAGCTATATCAAAATATGGACCCATGTTAATAAAATTTATAACATATATTAAAAATAGCTAGAAAATTAACCGTGTCAAATTTCAATAGAATTGGTTCAAATCTTAAAATGTTATACGCTATAATCATATTCCGGGAAGGGGCATTATATGGGAGCCATATCAAAATATGGACCAATGTTAATAAAATTTATAACATATATTGAGAATGGTTAAAAATTAGTTGTGACAAATTTCAGTAAATTATCTTAAGAATTGCGGCCCATATGGCACAAACAGTTTGGGTTGTATCAAAATTTTGCATATTATAGCCTATAACTTTTTTCCGGTTAATCAGATTTTGATAATTTTTTGCACGATGATGAAGCACGTGCAGTTGTATGCTAAAATTAATTTTTCGTTTAAGTCCAATTACATTTTTAGAAAAAATTATAAGAGTTCATTTTCGAAATTTTGAGGTTGTTTCAGATATCAGATATGATAAAATTAAAAAATCTAAACCTGTCTGAAGTTTTCAACAAGTACTACAATGAGAGATTTTCATTACTAATTTTAAAAAAATATTCATCTTATGCTCCCTTGTGGACAAATATCATGGGTGCTTTTATTGATAAAAACCATTCTCGAGTATCGAACAGTGCTGTGGAAAGCTATTTTAATATAACCAAAATATAACTTTAGAAGGGAATAGCAAAGTAGTTCCATCGCAATATATTAGAAAGATAAATACATATATTAACGCTAAAATTAACGACGCAGAAAACACGTACATAGCCGATTTGCCTTCAAAGTCACCAAAGGTTAAAAAAATTAAACTTGATGAAGATATATGGAAAAGGACTCCAAAAAAAGGTAAAAAAAGTAACATCAGCTATGTATCAAAAAATCTGTAACCAATATTCCACATGGCCGAGGTCCATTAAAGAATTGAGATATATACTATTTTCATATCGCAATTTATTTAGAAATAAAACTGTTTCGTATTCATTAACAATCGACTTGATAGAATTCAATAGTTTAAACCCGACAAAATGTCTGTATAATAACATAGTAGACATATATTTAAATATTTTAATAAGTGAAAATAAAAAATCCGCCTATACGTTATCTTGCGAAGAAGGAAATATTTTTTTTATACCGATCACAATGTAGAATTACCTCTCACCAAATTTAATTTCATTATAATTCCAATTATTAGAAATCATCACTATACTGTAGCATATTTAGATGTTAAACAAAAACACTTTTATTTTACGGATTCATTAAGCAAAAAAAAAAATAATACATTATTTACAGCATTTACAAATAAAATTGAAGAAGAATCATGGGAAAATAGAGAAATCGAGTACGATAGTCAAACGGATAGCTTTAATTGTGGTATATTTGTGGTTCAATACGTAGAAGCATTGCTTCATAACAAAGAACTTACAAATTTAAACAATCCTAATGTTTATAGAAATAAGATTAAAGAAATGTTAGCTGAGTACGCCGATGGCATGGCAGAAACTTGCGTTCATTGCGGAGATATGGTGATAGAACCACCTTTTATGTGCAATGAATGCAAAAGGCCTGCGTGTATTGGATGTACCAAATACAGATACAAAATGCAAATAAATATTAAAGATGAAATTAAATGTATATTTTGTGACAAATAAATTAAATTTTAATACATATTTCGAGTTTAGGTAAATTGCACAGTCTGTATTTAACAAATTAATTTGAAAATAATTTGGATGTGTTTCGTTCCATTTGATAAAAAATGTAATATTCTGATATACAAATATGTGTAAGATTTTACTGACTATTTCTGATTTAAAGGTGTCATTGCTGAAAGTTGTTAATTTTTATTTTTTGATTTAAATGCTCCATAAGAGCAGACATTTCAGAATGCAGGCCTGGGAAATTGTCAAGTCTTTGAACATAATGTAAAGCATCCATTCCTTTGGATATTTAAAGTAATGAAGACCACAGTTTTGACGTGCATGTGATTTTAAATATGAATTACACATATTATATATTTTTAGCTTAAATTTTGCGGTCGTATAAATGGTGAATTAATGTATGTCTATAGGTTCAAAGACTTGAAAAATTTTACAAATCTCTGTTTTAAACACGAAACGAATTACCATAAATAAGAAGCCCTTAAATACCTGGTCATCGGCAAATAGCCCTAAAATCTCAATATTAGTCCGGACATTACATTCAAATGGAAATCCAAGAACATATCAGTATTTTTTTAGTTATTTTCTTATTTTAACTGTACCATTATTTGATGTGCTAAATGTTAAGTAAACCAATTTTTCTTGGAAGTTTTTTGTTGTTATTATTAATTTTGTTAATGAGGCAATAGTTTATTTTTAAAAAATCATGAAATGTTAAATATAAAAATTTAAAAAATTTTTGTATTCATAGCCTTCTTTAAAAGAAATATTAGACCATAATACTTGTATTAAGTAAAAAATTAAAGCAATTACTATTAAGTTATATTAATTTAATATTGCAATATTTTTTAAGTATTATAATAAATTAATGAATTTATAACATTTTTAAGTATGATGTTATATTTTTTTCTTTTTGCGATTTTATTCAGCCGTGCAAAAGTTTTCTACAAATTTCTTTTAAATAAAAATATTAAAGGAATCTCGAATATTTTAACTACAATTTATGATATGATTTATGATTTGTTTACTGTTTCCTAAAGTCCTATAATATAATTCAATTTTTGATACTTAATATTTTGTATTTTTTTTTAACATTTTCTCTTAAAACTCGTTCTGTTAAATATTTAATCATAAATCAAATATTATTCATAAATTTTAAAGTCTTATCTAGTTTTGATAATCTTAATGTGTTTTAAATGACATATAACACACTTCAAATAAACGTAGATTCTATGAAACAATTGCTTGAAAACCCGTACTTTTATTTTACTTTATCGTCGCACAAAAAACATGAAAATTGGATCAACAAAAAATTTATAGACTAAAATATGCAAGTTCAAAAAACTAAAAAAAACGTGTCCAAAAAATGGATCAAAATTTTACTTTGATCCTAGATATATAAATCCCATACAACAAATATCATTTTGAAATTCATAAATCACACATATACGCCAAAAGTACGGTGCGAAATTATACGAGATTTGGTCACAAGTTTTACAAACTCCTATATAACCCTCCAGAAAAAATACCTTTTAAAAAGGATAAATTTCACAAAAATTTTAGAAAAGCAAATTATACGATTGCTTTTCATAATTTTTTTGTAGCAGTCAACTACAACCAACAATGTGGTGTAGGGTATTACATAGTCGGGCTTGACCGACTATGACATTTTTACTTGTTTTAAATTGCACATATAATACATTAATGTCATATCATTACACAATTTTACATTTTACTCATTCATATATGAATGAATAAAACATAAAATTATGTGTAAACTAATTATTAAAAACTTAGGTTCATAATTGTAATACACTATATTGTATTACATAATCGTCCCTATATATTTATGTACTTTATTTTTAAGTAATGTATTTTACAGTTATAAAATGTTGCATTATGTACAGCCTAATGTTATTTAAAAAATTATCATATGGTGTACTAAATAACATGTATTTTATTTAACATAACTAAAAAATTTTGTCGTCAATCTTACAGCGGTAACAGAATTCTATAATTAAAGGCAATGATAAACTAACTTTTTTGCAAATCTGATCACAATCTTCCTAAAATTGCACAAACAAAAAACATAAAGATTAGAATAGCTAAATTAATTTATTTAATACATTTTTCTTATATTAAAATAATGTTATAATAATTCTGAAAATTTGGAACTACCTAGTATAATTAAATAAAATTTTATAAGAATACCTTTGAGATTTTAAGTTTAACATTTTTTCAAAATTTGGTATGAAAACTCGCTCTGTTAAATATTCTGGCTATGGAGTGTGATAACTGGAGGTATTGGCCACCATTTCCACTTGGACTTATCCGCCCATGTTGTCCCGTTTTCGTGGAATCCTTGATTATCCTTTGAGATTTTAAGTTTAACATTTTTTCAAAATTTGGTATGAAAACTCGCTCTGTTAAATATTCTGGCTATGGAGTGTGATAACTGGAGGTATTGGCCACCATTTCCACTTGGACTTATCCGCCCATGTTGTCCCGTTTTCGTGGAATCCTTGATTATCCTTTGAGATTTTAAGTTTAACATTTTTTTCAAAATTTGATATGAAAACTCGCTCTGTTAAATATTCTGGCTATGGGGTGTGATAACTGGAGGTATTGGCCACCATTTCCACTTGGATTCATCCGCCCATGTTGTCCCATTTTCGTGGAATCCTTGATTATCCTTTGAGATTTTAAGTTTAACATTTTTTTCAAAATTTGATATGAAAACTCGCTCTGTTAAATATTCTGGCTATGGGGTGTGATAACTGGAGGTATTGGACACCATTTCCACTTGGATTCATCCGCCCATGTTGTCCCGTTTTCGTGGAATCCTTGATTATCCTTTGAGATTTTAAGTTTAACATTTTTTTCAAAATTTGATATGAAAACTCGCTCTGTTAAATATTCTGGCTATGGGGTGTGATAACTGTAGGTATTGGCCACCATTTCCACTTGGATTCATCCGCCCATGTTGTCCCGTTTTCGTGGAATCCTTGATTATCCTTTGAGATTTTAAGTTTAAATTTTTTCAAAATTTGGTATGAAAACTCGCTCTGTTAAATATTCTGGCTATGGGGTGTGATAACTGGAGGTATTGGCCACCATTTCCACTTGGATTCATCCGCCCATGTTGTCCCATTTTCGTGGAATCCTTGGTTATCCTTTGAGATTTTAAGTTTAACATTTTTTCAAAATTTGATATGAAAACTCGCTCTGTTAAATATTCTGGCTATGGGGTGTGATAACTGGAGGTATTGGTCACCATTTCCACTTGGATTCATCCGCCCATGTTGTCCCGTTTTCGTGGAATCCTTGATTATCCTTTGAGATTTTAAGTTTAAATTTTTTCAAAATTTGGTATGAAAACTCGCTCTGTTAAATATTCTGGCTATGGGGTGTGATAACTGGAGGTATTGGCCACCATTTCCACTTGGATTCATCCGCCAATGTTGTCCCGTTTTCGTGGAATCCTTGATTATCCTTTGAGATTTTAGGTTTAATATTTTTTTCAAAATTTGCTATGAAAACTCGCTCTGTTAAATATTCTGGCTATGGGGTGTGATAACTGGAGGCATTGGCCACCATTTCCACTTGGATTCATCCGCCCATGTTGTCCCGTTTTCGTGGAATCCTTGATTATCCTTTGAGATTTTAGGTTTAACATTTTTTTCAAAATTTGATATGAAAACTCGCTCTGTTAAATATTCTGGCTATGGGGTGTGATAACTGGAGGTATTGGCCACCATTTCCACTTGGATTTATCCGCCCATGTTGTCCCGTTTTCGTGGAATCCTTGATTATCCTTTGAGATTTTAAGTTTAACATTTTTTCAAAATTTGGTATGAAAACTCGCTCTGTTAAATATTCTGGCTATGGAGTGTGATAACTGGAGGTATTGGCCACCATTTCCACTTGGACCTATCCGCCCATGTTGTCCCGTTTTCGTGGAATCCTTGATTATCCTTTGAGATTTTAAGTTTAACATTTTTTCAAAATTTGGTATGAAAACTCGCTCTGTTAAATATTCTGGCTATAGGGTGTGATAACTGGAGGTATTGGCCACCATTTCCACTTGGATTCATCCGCCCATGTTGTCCCGTTTTCGTGGAATCCTTGATTATCCTTTGAGATTTTAAGTTTAAATTTTTTCAAAATTTGGTATGAAAACTCGCTCTGTTAAATATTCTGGCTATGGGGTGTGATAACTGAAGGTATTGGCCACCATTTCCACTTGGATTCATCCGCCCATGTTGTCCCGTTTTCGTGGAATCCTTGATTATCCTTTGAGATTTTAAGTTTAACATTTTTTTCAAAATTTGATATGAAAACTCGCTCTGTTAAATATTCTGGCTATGGGGTGTGATAACTGGAGGTATTGGCCACCATTTCCACTTGGATTCATCCGCCCATGTTGTCCCGTTTTCGTGGAATCCTTGATTATCCTTTGAGATTTTAAGTTTAACATTTTTTTCAAAATTTGATATGAAAACTCGCTCTGTTAAATATTCAGGCTATAGGGTGTGATAACTGGAGGTATTGGTCACCATTTCCACTTGGATTCATCCGCCCATGTTGTCCCGTTTTCCCGAAATCCTTGTTTTTTGTCAGTATTCTGATTGTGCAGAGCTCTGTTAAACCGTTAACAGAGCTCTGTTAATTGGTTAACAGAGCTCTGTTAAGTGAAAAGGTTTGTGTCTAGGATCAAATTTTAAAATTTATCTTCACACACATTTAAAACTAATGGAAGATTATTTGTTAAAAAACATGAGACAATTTTTGTTGTTTTTGTTAAAGCAACAATGAAAAAAATTAAAGGAAATTATTTAAGTTTGAAATAACAGAAAAAAGTTAATTGACTTTTAATTTGTTAAATAAGTGAAATTTTTAGCATTTTTGGCATAAAATGGTAATTTTAATTAATAAGAGATTTTTTATTTGAATGAAGCCCAGTTTTTACAACTCGATGCCTTTGAGAAATATATCTATAACTTTGGAACTACTAAATATTTTTGAATGAAATTTAAAATGATAATTTTTAAGAAATTTTCCATTGGATTTGTAAGAGCACAATATCTAGGTATGTTTAGGAGACAGTAGGCGGGCCTTTGAATTTGATAACTTAGGGTATTCAAATTTTTGAAAATTCGTTAAAATTTCATTTTCAGTGCAAGTTTGTGAACATTTTAATTTATTATTTGACTTGAAATAAAAAATATATAGAAATAAAGTTATTATTTTGAAATTTAAGTATAATAAGACAAGTGTGGACCATAAACAAATTCCCACATTTTGATTTCAAAATATCCAAAATTCCAAGTAGCGAACAATTTAATTTTTCAATAAATTGGACGCTCTTTTGTCATATGAGTTTTATATTTTACAAGATTTTTTTTAATGTATAGCAAACATATATAATCAAGGTACCAATTATAGAATTTATCTTTGATATGTTTTTTATTAATTCAAATATATTTTTGTTAAAAATACTTACAGAATTATGGAAAATTATAGTATAGAAAAAAAAAGAAATTTTTGTCACCTTTTTTGGAAATAATCACAAAAAATATTTTTTTAAATCTGTTCTTAATTTATATAACATTTTTGGATCCAAATAGATATTACTACACAAAAATTCTTTAAAGTTTTATATAAAATCCAGATTAAGAGAAACCTTAACATGGTTAAAGATAATTTTTGTTATACGGTAACATTCAGAAAGGGCCTTTAGAAGCCTTACGTATTTCAGTTTTGAATTGGACATATTTTAAAAACCTGCTGAAAACTATACAGCTTCCTGAGAAAGTATCTTAAAAAATTATTATTTAAAAATCGGTTATTTCCTTCCGTTTTAATGTAGAGTCAAAATTCAAATTAAGAAGTCATTCTTTCTAGAACTTTCATATTTTCCATATAATTTTCATAAATCTTGAAAAATAAATAATCTTGTCTACATATTTTACCTACTTATACAAATAACAACACTTTCATTTTTTTCTTTTTTGTTTATTTTTGATTTGACAAGTGTGTGGTAAAGAAGAAAGAGAAAACATAAATTTAATATCTTCTTTTTTGTTAACTTCAATTCCTCGTCTCAATACCTTGAAGATTATTTGCATATTTCATTTGAGCCTAAGACAATAAATAGCTTTCAACGTCAAACACTAATACAAACATCCTCTCACTTACTACTTACTGAACATACCGGAAGAGACAAAGATAGACTGAGTGTTTGTGTATGTGTGTGTTATATATCTCCCATTACGTATCAAATACTTTATATTTGTTACCTTTCAACGTATCATTTTTCTATTCATTATTTTCAAACTGCAAATATTTGCATAGACTTTGGTTTTAGGGGGATTAAAAAAATATACAAATAAAAAGAAAAAACAGAAATAAGGAAAGACAGCAGAAAAAAATTATATAGAAATCAACATTCAATATTGTTGAAAAAGAAAATACAAAACAAGATTGATAGACAAGACCTACAAACTTAAGTAGATACGTTTATAAACGTCATACCTAACTAAACAGACGATAACAAAATCAGACATTTGTTCGTTCATTCGTTCACAGTAATGAATCCGTATATCCCCTCTGAAAATATTCTCACTATGTTGTGGATAAAATATTCTTTTCTGAGTTTTTGAGATACGCACAAACATGTTCACACATGTAAATACATATAAACACACATAAATAACAAATTCAATAATAAATAAGTATGTGTATGATGAGTGGCGCGGGTGCTGTTTCTTTTGATTAGTTTGACGAAGATATTGATGATAAAAATGTTGATGATGATATTCAAGAAGCTATAGAAAATATACATAAGATGCTGATGATGATTATGGAGATGATGATTTGAAGTCTATAATGTCATTTGTATCTAGAGTATGTTTCTTTCTTTATCAATTATTCAATTTGGGCTTTTTTTGAACAAATCCAAAAGAAAAAAAAATAATTTTTATATAGGCAGTCATATGGACAGGCAGACAGACACATTATTTGACAGCTAGACATAGGGACAGACATTAAAACCATCTAAACATTGTACATATATGTATTACATTCTTTCCCATTATTATGTACTTACATATATAGTTTTTGTATTTGTTGTATAAAATAAAAGCGAATAAAAAGCAAAGATGTTCTAGAGATTGACAATGATAGTTACTTACAGGGGAATAACAATTTAATGGGGACTTAAGGAAATTTCATGGAATCAGATCTACAGGACGAGTTATTTAGAGATCAATTACAAAGACAGATCCTGTTACATTTTTAACGTTCAAAATTTATAAGATATCGACCAAAAACTTCATATCTATTGAACAGATTTCACGGCCACTTTGCCTGATTCCTTACTAGCGTTTATGTCGAGGGAATGAATATTTTGTTTTTTCTTTTTATATCTCAATGAAATGAAGATTTTGTATAATCTTTTAACTAGATTTGTGTGTCTCCATCCTGTTTTTTCCGCTAGTGTAAATGTGTGTTCACAAAAAGTAACATTTGTACTTTTATGTTTGATTTTTTTATTTTATTGTATTTTTATCTTTAATTTGCGATTTGAGGTTCAACTGTCTGGTGTTCTGATTTTTTGTACATTATTTATAGATACACCCCAACTCAAAGTGCGTATGGGTTTGTAACTCAAATAAGTTTCAATTAAATTAAATCAAGACTACAACATAACGATGTAACATAATGTTTTTTGTTCATTTTGCGCTTTTACTAAAATATTTAAACATTTCTTTTTTCCCTAAAATTAATCGTTTGGAAAACCTTTTTTCATTTAATAAGAATTTAAACATTTTTGCCAATATTTTAAAAATTATTTGACATCACGTTTAAATTATTTAACCGAACTTCGCTATAAAAATACTTAATAAAATAAAAATTAAATCGTTTAGATAAGTAATTTGGTATCCATCAATCATTTTCTATGTGTTTTTTTTCAAGTTTTATGGCCCTCATTAAAAATGACACTTATAAAAATCGCTACTATTAAATGCTTATTTCATAAAAAACAACTAATAAATATAAAAACAAATCTTTAAATACTTAAAACAAATAATCATACACACACGCACACAGAAGCAAGAAAAAACCGAAATAAACACCGAATCAAATTAAATACGAATAAATCTAACAATGAACTGATATTAGTTAAGTTCATTTAAGTTAAGTTGGTAACGATGTGTCTATATGGTCATAAAAGTCAACAGTAACAATATTAACACTCCTACAAACAGATAAACAAACACACATAAACAAGATTTAGACAACGTCAGTCAGTCAGCCAACTCATTCATGACTGCTGAAAAAAGCGCAAATGAAAAAAATTAAATCTAAATGTCATTATCACCTGCTCTAATAGTTAGTGTTTGTTTGTGTGTGTTGTATTAAATATATGCATGTGTGTATATGAACATTTCAGTTACCTGACTTGCATTTACAAAATTTTATGAATGAACTGTTTGTTGTTGTTGCTGCTGCTGTTTTGTCTTTAGTTGTTGCCATAAACTTGAAATTATGCATAAACGTGGCCATTTTTAATTTTGGCCATTATTATTGTTATTATTTTAAGTAGTTTTCATATATATTTTTTTGTAATTTTTGCACACTTAAACATACAAATAAATATTTGTATTATTTTAATAAAATGTTTATTTTATTTATATTGTTATTGTTGTCGTTGGTGTTCTCAGTATTGATAATAATGCACTTGTAAAATACTAAATAGGAACAAAATTAAATGAATTTGGTAAATAATCGGCTGAATGTTGTTGTTTTAAAAAACAAAATAATCTTATTACAACACAACTCACGCTGATAATTATCAATTAGAAATTATAACTAAATAAATCAAATCAATGCAAAACACTAGAAAACTCTGGAAGAGGAATTAATGTGACCAACTAAGTTTAATTATATCAGTTTTAGTTCACTTCTAGTTCAGTTGTCGTTCAGTTTTAGTTTAGTTCCAGTTCAGTTTCTAGTTCAGTTCTTGTTTAGTTCCAGTTCAGTTCTTGTTCAGTTCTTGTTCAGTTCTTGTTCAGTTCTAGTTCACTTTTGCTTCAGTTCTAGTTCAGTTCTAGTTTAGTTCCAGTTCAGTATTGTTCAGTTCTTGTTCAGTATTGTTTAGTTCTTGTTCAGTTCTAGTTAATTTCTAGTTCAGTTCCAGTCCTGTTCTAGTTCAGTTCTTGTTCAGTTCTAATTCAGTTCTAGTTCGGTTCTAGTTCAATTTTTGTTCAGTTCTGGTTCGCTAGTAATTCAGTTCTAGTTCAGTTCTAGCTCTGCATCAAGTTAAGCTTCCAATCCAGCTTCTACTTAAGTCTCTAGTTCCGCATCTAGTTCTGCTTCAAGTTCAGTTTTAGTTCAGTTTCTAGTTAAGATTCTAATTCAGCTTCAGCTCAACTTTAAGTTCAGCATCCACTTCTAGTTTCCTCTTTAGTAAAGCTTTCAGTTCAGCATCAAGTTTAGAGCAAGATGTTCGTAGCTCTTGGCTACCAGATATATACATAAATTCATAACGTCATACTTACGAATGTGCATCTGTTTACTTTTAACTCTGTTATCGATAAAAAGAGCAAATAATTATTTTGTTTCTGTTTAGTATTTTATTTATTATTTTATTGTTGTTATTATGTGTCTAATGTTTTTTTCATTTATCTTTGTTATTTTTTGCTATTCGTGCAAATACTTGTTGATTACAATTAGTATTAATATAATTAATTGATTGTTTTATTAATTTTGTTTTTTACTTCACTGTTTGTTTGGCTCATCAACAAAGTTGTCACTCAAAATATTGTTGTTGTGAATCGAGAAGAATATACAATAGAAGCGAGGGTTATCTTCCAAAGCATGTGATAAAATTATTAAGCTTTAATTTGTTTTAGGGGATTTACTTGCTAAGAACTTAAATAATAATTTCATTTTGTGTTAATATTTATTGATCTAAGTGAATTTTGCCACCATCGTGTCAGTAGAATTTAGGCAATAATTATTTAACTATCAGTTGTTTATTAATATGTTTGACGTCATATGGCTTAAAATTAAATAAAGAAATAATAATTTTGGAAAAATTAGGTACATTGAGACTTTAGGCTTATTTTATTTATTTTAATTATAATCTAAAATTAAACAAAAAATTATATAAAAATTTGTGTTAAATTTTTACCCATTTTTTGAAAGAATTTTGTTTATTTTGACGGTTGCCATGACAATTATAATTTTCAAATATATTTTTTACACTTCACTGCAGACTTTAATTATGTTCTTAAGATTCCAGACTTTGTGTTATTTTTGGTATTTGTTGCTGTTTAGCTAAGTAGCCTTTGTTGTTATTATGTTGCTAATTTAGTGAATCCTTGTTGTGGATGGTCATTATATAGACTCTCGTTTTGGTACTTTTAACACACATTTCAAATAACATATTTAAGGACCCTAAAGAAAACTCTAAGAAAACATTAACAACTTAACAAAAACATTTTTCTTTTTCTGTGTCCTGCTTCTAATTTGTATCTTGATCATTTCAGATTTATTTCTTATTTTATAACTACAAAAATGTGTTTTATAAAACTTATAATTTGTGATAAAAAAACATGTTTTAGAATTTAATAACAGAAATCAAGTTGGCAAACGATTTAAGAAGATTTTTTAATTTACACAAAAAAATGAAAAACAAACTACAAACATTTTTCATTTCCAGTATAAGAAATAGACCAGTAAAGTCAAAAAAGGCAAAACATAAAATCATTCTAAATCCGTTTTTAGGAAGAACAGAAAAAATGAAAAGTTTCATATGCAACAAATTGTAATCATGAAAGCATTTTGTTATATAAAAAAAGCAACACAAGAACATAACAACTTGTTGCATCTAAGTGTGATAATCGGGATATCAAATGTTTGAATACCATATAGACAATAATAACACAACAACATATACACCTACAAAATCCAACTCCTACACCAATTGAAACACTACTCCATTTCTGTTTCCTATTGCTACCAACACCAACACATTGAGCAACAAATGAGTTTATAGCCATAGAAATGTACGGTTAAGACTATAAACAAAAAAATGCATAAATATTGCAAGAAAAATTGTATAAAAAAGGAAGTAATTCTAATGGAACCTTGGCTAAATGTGGCACAAACAAAAAAGTTGTAAAAATAAAAAAACATAAAAAAGAATTTAACGAATGTTTCAACAACAAAGTTTAAACTGAAATGACAGTAACCAGGCACACAATAAGTGAAAGAAAGAGAGAGAGATAGATGTGAGGTGGTTGGGCAAAACAAAAGCTACAAATACTTGAACAATACTCCTACAATGTTGTACTTCTTGCTACGTATGAATGTCATTGTCTAGATGAAACTGTATATGAAGAACCTGGGAAAAAAATGGAAAATAAAGTTTTCACATTTCTGTTCTGTGTTTTTTTGCTCTCTTTCTACTATAAGTGTTATTGAAAGTACAATATCGGTTATTTGTTGCAGCAGACAACATTGTTGCTCTTTTTTTAACATACTTTGTATATTTTCTACATATATAAACATATCAAACCCAAATGCAATATCTAACCAAACCATGTATAAAATGCGTACATATAAATGTATGTATGTGTGTATATTAAGTTTATGTAGTATCCGTGTGTGGGTTTGTGTTGGTTTTTTTATGATGACTTTATTTCGAAATTAACGTTTTGTGAAACCATAAATGAATGGGTTGAATATAAAAGTGAAAATAAAAATTGCCAGCAGCTGCTGTTAAAGATTAAAACAAGGATTTGCTTTCAAGGTATTCATGTGTATTTGTATGTATTTACGACAATAGATACATAAATAAAGCGAAAAAGTTTACAATAGGGGAAAAATGTTGTTACAATCAAATAACCAATTCGTTGTAGGCACTTTATTATAAATTCTTTTGGAGGTCTTTGGATTTAAAATCGGAACTAGAGTTTCAACAAGAATTTAAACTGGAATTTGAACTAGTAATATGAAATTGAATCTAAACTAGAATCTGACCTAAAGTCTATACTATAATCTAAAATTGATTCTGACCTAGAAATGAAGTAGATTTGAACTTGATAACTGACATAGAACTGAAATAGAACTGGATTAGAACTGAACTAGAATCGAACTAAAGCTGAACTAGAACTCAACTAAAACTGAACTAGAAAATGAACTAGAACTCAACTAAAACTGAACTAGAACTTAACTGGAACTAGTTCCCAACACGAACTTAACTGGAGCTAGAAACTAAACTAGAACTGAACAATGCGAAAAGATTAATATTGCTCTGATATCTTTAAGTTATTTAAGGATTTTTTATTTATTTTTTTAATTGTTCGTTGACGCCTTTTAAATGTTTCCTTCTTTGTGTTTAAAGAGCAAATTGTTGCTAGTGATTTCAGTTAAAAGCAGTTCAAATATGTGCATTATGTTAATTTAAATACTTATTTGTTTAACTGTCGCCCTTTTTTAATCTACTGCGAAGGGTTAAATGACCAAAAATGAGGCAAAACTATTATATCCGAACAATTTAATTTTGCTTTAATCATCGGAAAAACACTGGAAAAATCACGACAACATGAATCTGACAGTGTCTGGTTTTGTTGTACGCAAATAAATGAATGAGTGGGTGACTGAATGAATGAATAGCTGGTTGACAATTTGTTAATGGTTAAATGTTGATAAATAATGTTTGTAACGCTAAATAAAAGAGTGACGGACTGACACACCAACAAACAGTAAGCTTGAGTTTTCCAACATTTAATTTAACGACCACCACATGCCACCAAACCTTTTTCCATAGATTTAACTGAACGTTTGAAATCATGTAATTTTTTTATTTCACACGAAAAAATAATCACAGATAATTGAAATATTATGCAAAAATTTAACAATTAATTGTATTTCATGCTTTAAAGTTAACCAACTTATACACTAGTGGTTGGCTGGTGGTGAGGCTTTTGGGTAAAAGGGAGAAAATGTTGTATAAAAAATAGAAAATAAATACCGAAATGAAAGACAATACGATTCTTTTGTTCTAATTTAATTGTGCGGAAATTAAGTTCTCCAACATCATCTTTGTTATACATGTAAACAAACAAATATTATATATGGGTGTATGTGTGAGAATGAAGTATAGTGTCACATACATACATACATTAATTTCATTTACTTATAAATGTACAATTGCTGTATAACTTTAAGATTTCATTATGTCCTTCCCATAATAATATTTCTTATACTCTTTTTTTTCTCATTGTACACACTCACCATGACAAAACGGAAATATGAAAAATATTCTTAATGTTATTGTTCTCCCTTTTCGATTTATATTTTTTGCATATTTATGTTTCTTAAGGATGAATATTACAAATTATTTTTTGAACTGAACTGAAGTCTATAAAAGTAATAGACTTTTGCTAGGATTTTCAGTTGGGTGTTCATCTTTTTCTCGTTTTAATTCTTCTCAAGTTTCTTGTCATATTGTGGCTAAATATTCATCATAGTATTGCCAGATATCTGTCTGTCCATTTCAACGTCTTGCTGTCAATTGAGGGTAATACAAATGTCAATAATGTAATAAAAAGTACAAAATGTCCAACAAAAAATTAAAAAAGAGAATAATGTTTAAATAATGTTTACAACATTTTGTTGTTATTATTGTTATAAGGAGCTTAAAGAGGATGAATGATAAATGACAATGTTAATAATGACAATAATGAGCTGTTAGGTTCAAAGTTTAATAGAAGCTGATTTATATAATTTTTTCCACAAGCGGTTTGTTAACAAAAAACGAGAGGAAATTTTTTATCACTAATTTTTGTCATTTTCGAAATGTAACCTGTAAATATGTTAATTATGTTTTAATTAATTAAAAAATGAGGAAAAATATATTTACCGATAAAAAGGGTCAATTTGTTTTATTTATTTAAAAATATCAACCAACTCAAAAATGTATAATGTTTGATATATGTTATTACGCTTTTTTGGAAAAAAATCTGCAATTTCGAAAGTTTATTAAGTTTTGGTATATTTATTTTTTAAGTGTTTTCCAGTTGATTTGAAGAAGCACAAGTTCATTTTAAAATTCCAAAATTAATTAAAATTAATGAGTTATTTGATGGAAAACAATTAATTAAATAGTCCTTTCAATTCTCTATAAAAATTCTCCTGTAGTTTACGAGATATTAAGTTTAAAAACACAAATCGATTCAGAAAAAAAATATCTTAATGATATATCTCTATATATATTTGTTATATACTTTATAAATCCAGAATTAATTAAATGTTTTACACCAATAAAATGACTCTTTTGTGAAAAGTTTAATTTTTTAAATGAGTTTTATGCGAATGGAAATTTTGGGTATTTTTGTATGAAAAATTGGGAATCGATTTATAGCCCAGTGTTAGGATAATTTTGTCCTTAGTATACTTAAATTTTATGATACTTGCTTTTTTATGCAGATTACATTTAAGGGTAAAAATTAATATTGTTTCCCCAATTGCGAGAAAGTTTTGAAAAGTTTTCTGAAAATTGAAATTTTGGACTCAAAAAGTGGAATTATTGTACATTTCTAAATTAATAATAATTATGTCTATGGAATGCTGAAATTATGTGATTATGATAATTTTATTATAACAGTTATTTTTTCAGAAGAGTACGTTGAAAAATCATTGATTAGTTGTTGAGAGATGGCGTAATGATAGTTAAAATATTAAATAACTAGAATTTCTTTAGCAAATATTAGAATCTTATTTCTTTCCAAAAGGTTAATTATGTTAATTTGTCATATTATTTTATATATTTAATGTACAGAGTTAAAATTTGAATTAATTTGTTTGTTACCTTTTTCTGATACTTCTTTTCCCTTTTCCCCTCTCTCCTTAAAAACTGTAATTTCAAAAATATTTCAATATAATTCTGGGAAAATATTCTTAAATTTGTCTGGTTTTTATTTTACAGATCTTTTTTCAGGGGTAAATATTTGTTAATTTTTTGTGTTTATCCCAAATAGAAGGAGTTTAAGCCAAAACAGAAAAAAGATAAAAATGAAAGATATAAAAGTTTTTTTTAATATAAAAAAGGTCTAATATGGAATATGTTTTTTATTATAAAAAATATATAAAAAAGAAACATATTCCGGGGAAAGGTAATAAAACATAAAATTAGGTATTAAAAAAATTATGATGGCGTGTGCAGCATAATACGAACAACAACAAAAACATTATTATTTGAAACAGAAACACAAAAGTCATACAAACATTTCAGTGTTTTAGTTCGTGTTTATTGTTTATTATTTTCTCCGTTTGGTTTTGTTCTTTTTATGTTGCTGCTCACTTCTTTTTAATACCTTCCACATGCACAAGTAGACAGATCTCCGACAGAGCTCAATGAAATTTTACCTGAGATTTTGTTAAAGTCCTGAGAGGTTTTCTATTTGAAAACAGTAAAACCGGTTTAGTATATTAAAATATATAGATCGATATCTGAGGCAACCTAAAAATTAAGAAAAAATAATTAATTCGACAAATTAGAATAGAATTTTGCCATAATATTAAACTTTGTATAATTCATTATCATTCCAAAAAGTATCAAAATCGGTTGAGTGTAAAAAAAGTTATAGCCAAAAACACAACTAATTTGATGACTCATTAAGTGTTCCCTGTTATACTGAACAAAAACTTTTATACATTTTATACTTCTGTGAGTATTTGTGTGCGTATATGTACCAAACATAATGTGTTTACTTCCCATGCACTTGTGGTGGAGGGTGTTGAAGATTCGGCATATTCTTACTTGCTTGTCTTTTATGTTTTTCATTAAATCCCTTAAGGCTCCCGAAACTTTATCATACTGTCACCTCAACAACTCTATAACTGTTTATTTGCCTTTAAAGCTGTTACAAACTGAAAAAATATAAAAAACAACAACACAAGAAAGAATAAAACTGAAAAATAAATTTATTTAAATTTTTATTGAAAAAAAAAAAAAAAAAAACAAACGAAACAATTTCACGAAAGAATCATGTAAATAAAAGTAGAGAAGGAGGGGTGGGTGGACAAGGCAAATGGAGGTATACAGGGTGTTTAAAAGTAAGAGAGTTAGTGTTTGTATGTGTATGCGGAAAATATGTACATTATCATTATAAGCACTTATATGCAAATAAATGCTTTTGTTAAAAGCCCTAAAATATGCTTCTTTTGTTCGTTATTATTATGATGTTTAGCATCCATTATATAAGAAAAAAGTTTCCCAAAAAGTTATAAAAGACATACATATATATGTACGTATGTATATGTCTTTTTTGTGAATATGTTAGTATTAATATATTCTTTGACAGACAATGATTTTTGACGTTACTGTCATTTTTTTTTTCAAATATTTGAATGTTTTTTTTAATCTGTTGTTTGCTGTTTGTGTTTTTTTCATCAAAAAGCCAAAGTATTTACGTGGGCTGTTAGCGGCTTAAACCGTTTTATTAAAAGCAAAAATACGTAATAGAAAATAAAATTACAATTATATATTTTTTGTGATTGTTATTGAAGTTTATTAAATCATGATGTTTATAACAAAACGTTAATTGGGCTTAGTTTAGTGTTAATGGATTTGAGTTATAGTATTTATTAAAGTCATATTACTGGCTGATAGTCGCAAAATGCCCAAAACAAGTTAATAAAATATATAAAAACATAACATATTTTTAATATGCCCATGTGAATATTAAAGCTGAAAAATTATAACTTAAGATCAAATAAAATTCTTATACAAAAACGTTACATTTTCTTGAATTATTTCATTTAATGTTTTATTTAACGTTTGAATGAAGAAAAAGAGAGTTAAAATTTTGGTAAGAGAAACATTTAAAATGATTCGATTCATTAAAATATATTGTTAACAGTATTGAGTATTTAATCTCAAAGCTTTACCAGTTAGACTAGAACATAAAAGAGCTTTTTTCTTTTGTTTTAAAAATATTTTTATTTCCTTTCTCCTGGTAATTCATTTAGAACTTTATAATTTTTATTCGATTGTTAAGGTTTATTGTATTAAGGGAAAGGAGGGAAGGAAGGGGAATTTGCATTTTTAAGATATTAAGAAAAGAAAAAAATGTTGAACTCTAATAAAAGTTGGCTTTAATCTAAAAATAATTTTGATTTATGTTCCATGTTTAAAGAAATATTTCTTTATTTTTAATTATTTAAAAAGAATATTTCACTTATTTAAAATTTTTTAATTTAATTTTAATTATTTTTAAATTATTTTTTTTTTAATGTTATCTTTTAACATTTTTTGGTTTTTATTCTAATTTTATTTATTTTTTTGTTTCATATTCCTATTCCGTTCCATATTCGAATATTATTAAAAGTTACCTGTTACTTCAATACGTATGATTAATATTTTTGTTTGCTATAAAATTAAAAACACTCATACGCCACCATTTCATTTTCATAAATATTTTATTTTGATTTATTTCATTTCACTCTCTCAGTTCCAGTTCCATTTAGGAAAAATAAATCAATTACTTTACTCTCGCTCTCTTTCTCTTATTAACTCTCTGTTTTAGTTATTACTCTCCTGCTCCCGGTTAAAACATGTTGTTTATTCAAGGCAACATAAAAAAAGCCATAACATACTCAATTGTTGATTTGTGTGACTAAAAAAAGAGCTTTTTGTTAAAATAAAGACTTTTCTCTCTATTTTGGTTTGTTGTGTGTTATAAAAGATTTCCTTGACGTTTTGCTTGTTTTTTTTTTAACAGACAAGGCAAAAAAGCTTAAATCTATTGGCAGCACACAAATCTTTAAAGCTTAAATATCCCAACAGTTGAAATTTATCTACAGTATAACGCGGACTAAAAACGAATATAAAGTCGTGACAATATTATCACTCACACACACACATACATATATATTAAATCTATATAAATGTATATGTATTAATAATACACATTTATACATGCATATGTATAATACAAAAATCATAATTAAAAATCCATAAATAATATAATAAAAAAGAAAATCGCAAAAACGAAAAAATGTAAAGAAAATATTCAAAACAAAATTCTAAAAGATTAAAAATAAATAAAATTGAATAAATTTAAAATAAAATTTAAAAAATAAGATTTTTAAAATTTTATTATAATTATAAATAAAACTTTGTTTGAATATATTGAAATCTAGTATAAAAATATTGTTTAAAAAATTATTTGCTTAATGCAAAATTTGAGAGGGAAAAAATTCAGGTTAAATTAATATTAAATATTAGTTGTCTGTCATAAAAAGTGAATGGTAAATATTAGAAACTCAATTTATAAACGACTTTTAACGTCATTTGATTGAACTAAATAAACAAAGAAAAAACTTAAGCCAACAGCAAAACTAACTAAAACCAAATAAAAAACGTTCTCCTCTATACTTAGAATAATAAAATAACATAAAATAAAAAAGGTATTAGTGTATTAGTAACTAGTTAGTGATTGTGTGTAGCAAAAAATAATATTCCTTACTACCACTTAGAAAAAAATAATGTATGAAAAAAAGTAAAATAAGTTCGTGTTTGTTTAACTGTTAAAAAAGAGGACGTGGTTGGTTCGTTGGTCTTAGTTGCTGTTGATGTTGTATTATGCGGTCGATATTATAGACAAACATCATTAAAACGTAACAGTTATTGTGTTAGTAAGTAATAGCAAAAGTAGTAGTAGTTATTATAAATGCTATATATTTTTTCCTTTTCATAAATAATATTTTTGTTATATTAAATCACACGTATGCACACATTTAAAAATATATTTAGCAACTAGTTTAAAGAAAAAAGGATGTGAAGTATTACATTTATTTAACACCTTAGTTTATGCTACTTTTAGTTTTATTTTTATTATTTATTTATTTTTGTTGGTCGAGTTAGTTTTGTTGTTAATCTATTTTTAAAAATTTTCTATGGTGTCTATTTTTATTTCATTTTATTAGCATTTTACATAGAAATGAAAATATTAATTTTTAAAGATGAAAAAAATATGCTTAGAAAAAAATTTAAAAAGAAATCATTGCAATTTCAATTAATTAAGTACGAATTGTGTGCGCTATTAATCCGACGGAGTTTCTTAGAATTTCATTACCTGTTATTTTATGCACTTTGAAGGTTTTTATTAGAATTTTTTATATGGTTTTCTATGCTACATTTTCAAACGTTTATTTGCTAATGAAATTCAAATAAATCCGGCAAACATATGCCCACAAGCCCTAACCAAAGTTGGTAGATTTTTTATAAAAATCTTTTTCGTTTAACTATTCTTATTATATAGCTTCATTATTATATTATATATGTTTTTTTCTGCTATATACCATTACCTGAAATCCAACCTTAAACTGGCATCATCTAGCAATTTTTTTAGATCCCAAGGAATAAAAAATATAGGTCATAAGGGTTTAATTATTAAAAAAGTAAATAAATAAGTTATTTATTTTATTTTCTACCTTAAATTAATATTTAACATAAGTCTTCAAAAATTATTCAGTATAATTTAAAATATCTTGGAAGTGCGTTTTTTTAGACACATAATCCAGCTGTGCTAACCTTTTTAGTGATTTTAAGACAGTCCATTTTTAAATCATAAAAGTTGAACTATTTCTCCTATTTTTCGTTAAAACACCTTTAGAAGTAATAAAAAATAGTAACAACAAAAATTTTAAATTTTCAATATATTATAATATCAAGTGATCAATTTAGTTGTGTTATATGAATTAATATTACTCATACGTCTATAGATCAATGATCTTTTGTGAGTTTAAATCCTAAATCCAAATCTCATTTGTTATGAGCTTTGAACACCTTATAACTAGAGACATGTTTTTTAGGTCCGTGTTATACAAATTTATAACAGTAGTATAATTTTCTTATAAAACAAACACTTGACGTATGATTAATTTCATTTGTACTTTTTAATTAATATTACTTATACGCCCGTAGAAGTTATTTAGAAGACCAAGTTTTAATATTTAAGATAAAAAGACATTTATATTTTTGTTATAGAATTTATTATATTTATATCTCTCTTAGAGTTTTAAGTTATCAAGAGTCCTTGATCATAATTTCATATCCCATCTGCAGTTGTTTTTCAATTAAAAAATAAGCAAATTCTAAAATAAGCAATTGGCGCATGATTTATTTCAATTAAAATTTTAAATTAATATTATTCTTATATTATTTATATTTAATGTATATATATTTTATAATATTTTTATGTATTTAATATTCATATCTATTTTTATAATTTCAAATGATCCTGATTTCAAATCTCATTGAACATCTGAGTTTATTTCCCTTGTACTGCTGTTTTAATTTGTTTAGGGACGTCTATGTCTTTTGGTTTTAATTAATAAATTTTTTGGAACAGTGTAAGTTTTCATTAAAAAATGATCATATGATTAACTTTTATTAATAATTTATGTATATTTTTATTTATTATTTTATTTATTGAATTTAATAAATTTTATGTATATTTTCTTTTGTATTAAAATTACCCTCGACGTATGATGATTATCATTTAAAAATACGAGTTCAATTAAACTACTTTTTGAAACTTTTGTTATGAAATTTTTATCATTTTCAAATATTCTCGAATTAACAGCTTTTAAGTATTAAATTTTTCGTTCAGAGTTTAAAATTTTAATGTTAAATAATGTTTTTATTAATAAAAATTCTAAATCTATTGAAATTCAAAGTCTGTTAATATTTTATTATTCCATAAAATATGTCTTTTAAGAAATGTTTCAGAATTAGCAAAATTTTATTATTTCTATGTAACTTCAGTTTAATATTCTATTTATTAATGTCATTATGGGATTTAAAGCAATTTCCTATAGCCTTACATATTTTACAGCTACAATTTTATTATTTGTAATAAAAAAGCTTTTAGAAGCTCTTAAACGCAATAACATTAAATTGGAATTTAAAAGTTTTAGTACTGATAATTTTGAAATTAAAGCTCTTTAATTCCTCTTTACAACATGAAATTCTTAAGAGACAAACTAATACGTATGATTAATGAATTATAGGAATTTGAAATTAATAACACTCATACGCCTTTGGGGATTATTAGGGATTAATTAAAATCAAAAAAGGTTTTTTATTATTAATATTTTATTGTAGTTAATAATATATAAATTAAATTAAAATTATTATATTTGTGTAATTTTGTTTAGAAATAAAATGATAACGAATTAAATCATATGCCTACAGAAATTAATACAGAGTAATTATAATTAACAAGAAGAGGATAATAATTTAATTAGAGAAAAAATGCAGAAGGAAAGAAAAAAATTAACGATTTTGATTTATTTTTTTATATTTTACGAATTTCTCGATAAATGTGCTTAACGTATGATTTATATTTTAATAACTCATACGCCTTTAAGGATTATAAGAGAATTATTTAAACTAAAATTTAAAGCTTTTAATAATAAATAATTTTTATTTTTAAAAATATTACAAATTTAATAGAATTTTAATATCTTTATTTAAAATTCATTTAATATTCTGTTTATTTTCGCTTTTCATTTCCCGAAATATTTAACAACTCATAAAAAGTTTAAAATCATATATAACACTATAAACAAAATCCTTAAAACTCCTTGTCCCAATGTGTTACTTTGTTACTTATTTTGGCAGCTGCTAGTTTTCTCTTTTCTCCAGAATCTAATAAAACTCTGTTCTCTGTATTTGTTTGGCAAATAAAAAAATCTTTTATTTGTGTAATAAAAATTAATTTTTTAATAGCTGCTTGCATACAACAATAAAATTAAATTAAGTTTAATTTCGTTGTTATTGAAAGAAACAGCAGGAGGAAAGCCTTAATTGTGGATGCTTTAATTTAAATTAAATTAATAATTTAAAAATAAAATGAAATAAATCAAAGAGATTAAATTGCATGTTCGATATTTGTTTTTGAAAATAATGATATATCAATAATTCTAGGAAAGCTTAGAAAACTTGTTAAAATTCTATTTTTTGCGCCTTCCGAAATCTGTTACTAATACCTTAACTTGGTAATAAAAATGTAGTTAAATATTTTTCCCTGTCTTT
Organism: Cochliomyia hominivorax; assembly: GCA_004302925.2. NCBI lineage: Eukaryota > Metazoa > Arthropoda > Insecta > Diptera > Calliphoridae > Cochliomyia > Cochliomyia hominivorax. The sequence continues at coordinate 93,131,179 of PYHX02000495.1, forward strand.
TTCTAGTTATAACAATCCTGTGAGCCATAAAATAATGCTAAAAATAAAACTTAAAATCCCCTCATAATCATCAACATCATATGGCAAAGAGATATAAAAAAAGTAATCAAATATTTAGAGATTGTTGTTGTGCCGATTCATGTTTTACTACTGCTAACTCCTTAATAAACGTTTAAAAACTGCTTTCGCTAACTGTCAGTCTTTCAAGATTTGCCATGGCAACAGCGGCAACAACACTGGCGTTTTAATGTTTTTATGCAAAACATATTTTTTAGGAAAAAAATAAAATATGAATTTTTTAACATAATTTTGTTACCCTTTTTACTGCTACTTGGAGGCTTAAATAAAAAAATCCTAAGGGTGTATAAGAATTTCTTGAAACAACAATATGTTATATTCAAATAAACATTGCTGTTGTTGTAGTTGCTTTTGTATTTAATAAACACATAACTTGCTATTTTATGAGTTAAAGGATCATAAAAATAGCCTTAATTTTGTTTTTTAAAACTCTCTTTCTTGTCACATTCTCCTCTCTTCCCTGCCAGCTGTATCAATCTATTACTTTGTATTGCCTGCTTTTAGGGGATTTTTAAGTAAAACATAACATTTTATCTCTTAACTTCATTTACCGTTCCGTTTTAGTTTAAGCAGCTGTGTTTAATACAGCTGTAAATTTACTTTGTAATGTAAAACTTTTAGTCACGCGTTTATTAGGTGAATTACTTATCTTCCTGGTGAGTTTGTCTTCTCAACATTTTAGCTTTACTTTATCGCTTTAGTTTCAATTTTATGTTAGTCTTTTTGTTCTTTGCATTCTAGTCAAGTTTGCCAATTACCATTTTTTTAGAAAAGTTGTTAAGGTAGATTTTTATTGTTTGATTGTATTTTGTTGTTGATTTTTTATAGGTATTTTACGGTTTGCCAATGATATTGTAGTTTATGTTGCTGGTAAGAAAAATTAGTTGCTCCTAATTTTGTTGGCTATGGTTACTTTCTTTTTTTCGCATTCTGGCAACAAAAATGCTTTTTATTTTATTATATATATTTTTAATTGTTTATATTTTATTTTGTTAATTGTCAAAATTCACATATTAGAAAAATGTTTGTTGGGTTAATTTTACATATGTTAACTTTTCTTTTTCCTAAATATATACACTCACACAACTACTTTTCTATCTTCATATCCTCCACCACCACAAGTGAGAAGAGGGTATATTAAGTTTATCATTCCATGTGTAATGCTAAGAAGGAATCATCTCAGTTCCCTATATGAATATATAAATTTTTTCATACAATCAATATCTGAGTTGATTAAGCTATATCCGCCTGTCTGTTGTTAATCCACAATAATTGACAGAGTTCAATGAAATTTGACCTGAGTATTTGTTTGAGAAGCAACCTTTTAAAACCAACAAAGTGGGTTAAGTATGTTACAAGACTGAAATCAAAGGAAAGCGAAGAGTCGATAAATTTGAAATTTTGTCATAATAAAAAGTTATGTGAGCTACATTATCTTTCCAATAATGATCAAAATTGGTTATGGTTACAAATAACTAACTTCATGACTCATTAAGTTTTCTGTCTAATATTTAAGAAAAAACGTAATTAAAACATAAGGTATTAACTTATGTTCATTTTTGATGGAGGTTATTGAAGATTCGGCAAAGCTGAATATAGAATTCTTACTTGTTTAGGTTAATTTTTTGCCAGTTTGCTTATGTATTAGTGTTAATTTAATAGTCCAACAAATTTTAACTTGTATGTGTAACTTACTTGTTAGTTAGTTACTTTTTCCCTTCATCTATATAAAGTTACAAATTTATGGCCAATTTTTGTTTTTGTTTGCTTTACGTGTCTCTTAACTGCAGTAACATTTTTTAGAGTTTTCGTCTTTTTCTCTATCTCTCTCTGTTGGCCTAAAATGTAGCAATTTTGTTATTTTAGTTCGTTTATTATCATATTCTACTTTATATTACAATTATAATTTTGTAACAGGTCGAAACAGAAATTTTAAAAAAGGACACAGACGAAAAAGAGACTCAGTTTTGGCAAACAAAAGATTTAATGTAAAATTATCCTGGGAACAATATGTTGCTTTTAATATGATTTTAATGAAATTGTTAACAAAGATTTAATATTATTTTGGCCAGAAAGGTTTGAAATATTTTTATTTTCATATCTATGGTAACATGAGTGTTACAATTAATATATTTTATAGGAATTTAAAGAAATTTTAAGATTTTATTATTGCTTTTATTTGTTTTTAACTATAAATTAATAAACAATTAAATTATTTTACGACAATTATACAATAAAATTGTTCGAAAATAAAATAAAGAACTTAATTTAATTAAATATTAAATAATATTAATCATACGTCACATATACCACTTTAAAAACTTTTTTTGGAAAAAATTCTGAAACTTTTAGAAAAATTTTTGAGACAAATTTGTTACGGATATTTTCAACGTGTTTACAAATTGATTTTGAGGAGCAAAAGTTCTTAGTGTTTCCAGAGGATGAAAGAGGCCTCAAAATTTGTTAACCTCAGGTGGTTGTAAAGAAATTACGTATTATTATAAGTTTAACTTAAATTTTTAATGTTTTCTATGTTTATTATTAAAATAATATTATTTATACATTATTAGATTTGAAATTTCAAGTATAATTAAGTTCATGATTTTCCCTAAAATTAAAATTTCAATTTGATTTCAAGCATTTCAACTTTAAAAAGTCAGCTTTTCTTTAACATTTTTACATAACTCCTTATAATTTTTAGTTTAAACGTTATGACTTGTTTGTCCTTCATTAATTTTAATTGATATTAATCATACGTTTTGGATTTTTTGCAAAAAAATAAAATTATAATTTTGACTTTTAAGCATTTAACTTTTATTTATGGCGCATTTTAAATTTTCTTTTCATTTTTATTTTTCCAGGCAGCCGCTGACAATGCTTTTTGGCTCCTATTTAATAAAGGTAAGTGTTTATTAATTAATATAAAAATTGATAATTTTTTTTCTAAAATAATCTTATTTGTTGCCGATTAAGTAAATTATGAAAATAAGTGGGAGAGAAATTTCCTTATAAATATAAATTTTTATAATTTTTGAAAGTTTTTATTAAAATTTATTTAAATTTTAAATTTTAAACATTAACTTTTTATTTTTTATTAAATTTCTTTGTTTATGAATTTTTGCCATTTTCGTCTAGTTAATTGAAATTAAAATCCTTGTTATAACCCTCAAAAATTAAGGTTAACCATATCAATATATTTTTTATTAAATTTATTTTATAAAAACCTTGTTTATTAACGATTAACTACCATCATCATCATGATGAAAAAATAAATAATGTCAAAACCTTTAACACCTTTTTAGTGGTAAATATGGGACAAGAAAAAAAACAGTACTTTAGCTATAAATAATTTTATTCTATTTTCTTTTTTTTCATTTTGCAATATTAAATTTAATTACCGAAAACATCTGCCTACATGAACGAAAATGAATATTCAAATAAATATTAAAGTATTTTCTACTATTTTATAAAAAAAGCAACAAAATTATAAAAAATATTTAAATATTTATCTGCAACTTTAATGCAAACACGGTTTAAATTTAATTTAATCTTTGTTTTTTTTTTTTGCAATTAAAAGTTGTTCTATTTTTTTGCTTAAAATAATTTATGTAAGTGTGTCATTTGGAAAAAAAAAACGTAAATACAAAAAATGTTTTAAATATATAATAAACACGTTAGTATTCATTTAAATTTATCATTTATACGCTTAAAGCTTTATTTCTTTTATAAGGGCAATTTCCGTTAAAAAATGTATCAGAATCTAAAACTGTATATGAAATGCGTAAAAGTGTGTGTTTGTGTTGTGTGTAAATTTGTTTCATTTTTGTCAATTTTTAAAACTGTGATGATGGTGGTTTTTATATAAAAAGTATTTTTATTCAAAAACTTTAACACTTGTTTTATTTTTGTTTTTTTTTTTTATTTCACCCAGAATGCAAATTTATTTTATGGTTAATGTTTGTACTTTTATGTAAATAATATTTGTCATGTACACCACGAACAGTGGGAATCAAAAATTAATTAATAATTTAAAAAATAAACGAAAATCTACAGGGAAAAGCTTTGAGTAAAATAAAACTTCCATACTATTTTTCATATGAAAACATAAGATAATGTACTAGGACATAGTCAAAATTCTAGCCCTTATTGCATAGACTATGTCAAAATCTAAACTAGATATCCTATATATATCTTTTTTAACCCACTGTATTTTTGTTATGGAATCTAGTTTTTGTTGTTGTTTCTATTTGTTATTGTTTTATTGCCTGTTCACAAATGAAAATCAAATATAACTGAAATTAAAAAGTGTCAAAACAGTGGGCGTGTAAAGAAATCCAAGAACTTAAAATACACATTTTTATACCCTCCACCAGCCCAATCGGTAAAGAGAGTATATTAATTTTGTTATTGTGTATGTAAGGCTAAGAAGGAATCATTTCAAACCATATAAAGTATATATATTCTTGCATCAAATCAGAATCTGAGCCGATTTAGCTATGTCTGTCTGTCTGTCAGTTGCTGGTACGCTCACATCCATACAAATTTCAAAAGTTCGAGAAATTAAAATGAAATGCCATAATATTAAATGGTGTGTGTATGTACGAAACAATTTATTTCACACGCAGTTGTGGTGGATGGTATTAAAGATTCAGCATAGCCGAATGTAACAGTCTTACTTGTTTCTTTTTTGTAGGATTTTAAAGCAATAATATTTATATTTATTTGCATATAAAGCAAACCCACACTTGAAAACACACACATACATACTTTAGAGTTGACAAAAAACAGGATTGTTTTTTATTATGGTACAATGATTTTTGTTACTATTTGAAAAATATTTATTTTATCTTTTGCGTCAAAACATGAAAAAAAGTTAAAGCCTAAAAGTACACTAAAAAGTACACTTTTTCGTATAATGGGATGTAAGTGTATATGTATAGGTATGTCTTATAAGATAATAATAAAAATATGAAATTTCATAGTTAATATTTTTATATCTTTGTCCCCATGGAATCATAATTATTTGGATGTATTTCGGAATAATTTCAAATTTCCTAAGAAAACTAATATAGATTTAGATAGATTTCCAATATATATCAAATATCAAAGAAATTCCAGGAATGTATATAAGTTTAAGAGGAAAGTCATTACAAATAAATCCTTAAACTAGACTACATATTTATAATAAAAAATATATATTTTTATATCCTTTACTATAGAAAACTATAAGTTTTGAACCGTTAGAGATATTTAAAATAAATTTTATATTTAATATGTTTCTAAGCTGTTTTTGGTCTACAAGTGGTTATGTGGTCAGGGACGTTGTTGGTTTGCGTATGCTAATAAGAATTAGTTTTTATTGAGAATAAAATATTAATTTTATTTTTTGAAATACAACAAATTTCGAAATTTTTAGTTCTTTTTAAATTTTTAATGTCAAATGAAATTGCACTTACTTTTTTCTTAGAAGTTGTAAATCTTCAAGTTTTAGAGCTTTCAGAGATGTCAAATACTTGTGTGAAATGTTTATACTTTGACTGAAAAACCCACCTAAATTACGGTTCCTCCAGTCAAATTTAGATATTTTGCATACATTTTTAATGCAAACAAATCTTGTCAGATACTGTGTGGCGTTAATATTACATTTTAGACCATATGAAGATCTTAATAAGGCTCTAAGGCTTGCTAATTGTCTTCTACTGCGGTTTTCTATTTTGGTTAAGTTTGGATTAGTTTTGGTTTACTGGCTCTAGTTGAAGGCGTTTAAAAGTCTTTAACCAGATAATGCTTTTAACCAGATATGTTTTTCAAATTTATTGGAACAAATAATCTTAAATATTTTATATTTTTAAGCGTCTTCCAGTTTTTATATAATTCCTTTTTATCATTTTTTTCTCATGTTTTTTTTTGAAGGATGTTTTAAGCTCTTTTATTTCTTTTTATTTCAAATGAAAAAAAAATATATTTTTATGCTTCATAAAGCTGAAAAGTATGTTTAATATTCATATTCAATAATAATTTATATATAATCCTTATATAATATTTAATCACATTTTTCTGCCTTAAATCTCCAATTCTGTTTTTTTTTCAAGTTTACAATAACAAATTGATTATTTAACATTTTCTGTTATGTTTAAACAATAATGATTGATTTTAATTAAAAAATCAGGTGTTAACAAAAACTATAAAGATTTTTTATTTATAGCAAAAAAAAAAAAAAAATGCATTTTATATACCCTACAGCACCATTGGTTGGACTTTCTGTGTCGATCTGATGATGTCCGTCTGCCCGGCTATCTATATAAACCTTGTGAAAAAAATTCAGGCCGCAGTTTTTAAAATATCTCAATGAAATTAGCATGTTTTTTTATTTTGGTCCACGGTCACAATTTGTCATAAAAGTTCTAAATATATAGCAATTTCATTTAATAAATGACACATATTAGTCTTATGATATTCTTAAACGATGTGCCAAATTGTACGGGGAGCGGTCTATTATTATTCCAAACAACCCCTTAAATCTCACATATAAGTTGGTATTGTAATAAAAAAAAACAAAAGTCAGTCCATAATATCTTTTAGCTCCCTAATAGCGTCCACAGGAAAAATCATTTTAGAATTTTACTCTTAAGCAAAAATTAGAAAGTACCTTTATACGAGGGTGGGTCGTTTATATTTGGTAGCTAACACTTGTAACCAACAATGTGGTGTAGGGTATTAAATATTTCGGTTTGACCGACTATAAATTCTTACTTGTTTTTATATAAAATTCATATGAAAGTAAAATTTCCATAAAGTGCTTTTTAGTTTATCTCTGCTGTAACGAAAGTTTTTTTCTGTTGTAAAAAAATATCCTGAAATTAAACAAATATTTGCTTTTTAATTTATTTTAAGCTTTTATTTTATTTTGTTTTCTTGTTATTATTATTAATTTAATATAAAATAGTTTCTTTTTTGTTGTTTTTACCCAAACAATTGTAATTAATTGATGTCAATATTTTTTATTTACAATATTTATCATAAACAATTACTTAGGGAGTCTCAATAAATTGCAGTTAGAAATAATTTTATTAAAATCCTTTTTCCATTTTATTTATCTCAAATTAGAGCTTTTAATACATGATTATCTGCTGTTTACCTCCATTCAAAACAATAATCATCTGAATTGCTTTTAATTAATTGTGGGCTTTAAGAACAATTTATATTTTATGGTTACTTGAGTTTTTCATTTAGTTTTGGTTTATATACACATACTTACACTTATATACATAAATACATGTATAAGTATTTATTGTAATTTTTTGTAAATTGTATATAAGCAATTGAGATATTTTCAAAATATCCCATGGATTAAATATGTTAAGCTTATTTAATAAAAGAGGCGTATGTTTGGTTGACAGACAGACAGACAGACAGACAGACATAAAAGCGATCATTTAAAAGCTCTTGTATTAAAACACATTAAAATGTTTACGCACTTACTCATGTCGGTTTAAGTACATATGTATTTATATGTTTAAATGTTTATGTTATTTACTTAAGTCCATGTCTAAATAAATCCAATTAATTTTTATCATAATAAATACAGGAACCACCCAACCATTTCAAAACATCCTGTAACTCCATTAGAACTTACAAACCTCTTGCTGTGTTTTCCTCTTTTTAAATTGTGAATTTAATAATAATAAAAGTATTAGAGTTGTTGTTTTTCATATATTTTTAGCTAATGATTTGTTGTTTGTTTATGTTTATATACAATTCACTTTTATGACTTTAACTGTTGATCCCAGGGTTTAATGTTAAAGTAAAGCAGGTTATAAAGGGGTTAAAAAAGCAACAATTTGAAAATAATATAAAGTATTAAAATAAAAAATTAATCAAATTTGGTTTTAAATAAATTGTTTATTTTGCTTTAAAAATTTCAAATGAAATTCAACCAAAAATATTTGTGTTAAAATTTGTTTCTGGCATTTTTCTTATGTAATTTTAATTAAAACTTTAATCAACGTTTCGATTTGATTTCGATTGTCACTTCTTCCACTCGTCACGGTAACTGCTACAGAAAACTGAGTGGCAAAGATCCTGATGTCTTCTGATATCAGATTATAGCTAAGTTGACTGCTCTTTTGAAATTTAAATGCTTTAGAATAATAATAAATAATATTAATCATACGTCACCTCATAGCTAAGCAAATTAAATAAAGCTTTAAAACAAAAGACCTATGAAAGGTAGTTACCATAAATCTGAATTTTATAAAAACGTTTAACTATATTTTTCTTATAACATTTTAAATTTAATTCAAAATATATTCAAGTTAAAATTTAAACTTTCTACCACAACAACTAACAAAACTTTAATATCAATATTAGTTAAAAACTGTCATTTATAAAAAAAGAAACAACAAAAACAAAAGACAATAAGTATTAACAATTCCCAGGCTCTTCCTCCCCAGGGTTAGCACAATGAAATACATATGTTTTTATGTATGTGTTTTTTAATGTACTGTGTGTATGTGTGTGTTAGATAACTTTGGTATGTTTTAACGCAAATTTATTTTCACATTGTTCTAGTTACGATTTGTTAGTGACTTTCGCTCGCTGTGTGAAAAGCAAAGAACAGGAAGAAAAAAGGCGTGACTTTTATATTTTTTAATAGACAATTAAAAAGTTTTCAATTTTATTAACGTTAAAAGCCACATGCAAAAAAAAAACAGACAAACAATAAAGATGAAAAGCAGAGAGAGAGAGAGAGATAGAAATTTCAAAGCAACAAAAAGGCAAAGAATACCAACCAAATACACATACAAACTTTGCAAATAAAGCAAAACATTTATTAAAATGTTTTCATGTGTATTTGTATAAAAATTTGATTATATTTTTCATTAAATACTTTGTTTTTAGCAACAATATCAAATTTTTATTTATTTAAAATATATATTTCACTTCTTTTTATGATATATTTTCATATTCAGATTTATCTTTATTGCTTTTTTTCACTTTGCAAATAAAACGTTTGGTTAAAATTGTGGTTGAAATTAAATTTATACATTGTTATAGTGATACATTCATATATTTATGAATACATACATATTCATACTTTTATTTGTATACATAAGTAGATTTATTTGTTTATATGCTTATTTATGTATAACTGTTTTTATGTAAATTTTATTTAATACATGTTTTTATACACATTCACATATAATTCCTGTATACTCTTGTTTAATGGTTGATATACAATTCAAAGCAGGAAAAAATAACGTAAAAAATTGTGAGCGAAACGAACACAAAAAAGTTTCATTGTGTTGACAACTAAAATGAAAACAATATGATACAATTTTTATATGAATATTGTTGACAAGGACAACAACAAACCAATAGGCCTATTTACGTACTAACTATTATAAATGTATTTATGTATGTACGTATGTATGTATGTATGTATGTATGTATGTATGTATGTATGTATGTATGTATTGTAGCACTATGAGGTTGAATGCTATTTAATTTTTGGAATTTGTTTAAATTGAAATAATTTTTATTATAAGGGGTGACGTATGATTAATATTAATTAATAATTCTAATTTCATGTAAAACACTAGAATACCATAAATTCAGTTCTGTACAAAAGTTGTAGTCTGGTATTTCATGTAATCTAGAAGGAATCAAAATCCAAATAAATTATTTATGTCAGTCGGACCACCTATATTTATCACTCTCGAGTCGAAACGAATAGTGCAAATGAACTTAAATTTAGTCAGATTGTTAATGATACTTATTCACAGTTTGCTACCTAAAACAAAAAAAGGTTCTGTCCAACGTTATAGATTGATATCTCAGATAAATTGAAAATTTTAACAAAGTATTATGGTTACGTATGATTGATTTAATGATTTTTAAAGTTATGTTAAATTTAACAAATGTGTGAACCTTTTCCTAATACTAAAAAATTGCTCCATTGTGCTTGAGTTGATTTTGTTTAACGTTAAGATATAATCACATTGGACCAAAGAAAAATCTTAGTAGATTTGTGTATGTCTGTACGTCTGTATCTGGGATTTTCAGGTAAAAAGTGAATTTTAGGCCAGATTGTTTATTATTTACCGCTCCACTTTACAACTTAAAATCAGTCAAATTGTTTTTGTAGATAAAATTTATATAAATTGTTATTGGCTACGAATGATTAATATCTACTTATTTCATTCTCTTCAAAACCGCAAGTGGCTAATATGAATTATTTTTATTGCAGAAGAGTTATATGGCGATATCTCAGATATTAAGTATGATTAATTTTTAGTCCCTCCATCACCACAATGACTTTTGTCATTACAGTTATAACGTAAACAAGGATCATGCAAAAACCTTTCAAATTTAAATCGAAGCATATTTAACTATGTCTTTTCATCTGTCATGTTTGTATGCAAGATCAAATCAAAACTAATTGTCATATCTGAATAAAATTAGTGCTGATTATTTGTAATTGTTCTTTCTATTATAATCAGCAAATCGTTTTAGACCGATATCACTTTTTTATTTTCGGGAAAAAGATTGTCTTCAAATATTTCTATTAAAAGTGAATGGATTTAAACTGATGTTAAGTTTTATTTTGTTTAATCTTTTTTTAATATTGAACCAATTTTGCCCCATTGTACTTACATTTATATAATATAAATTTCTTTTCGGTTGTTGTTATACTTGTGTTTAAGCCTGAAGTATATTGAAAATATTATTTATATTGATATTTAATAAACAAATATTGAAACAAATTAAAATTGATTGATTGATTGATTGATTTCACTTAAAATTTGTTTGTTGTTTCAATGATTCATTTATATTATAGTTTCTTTTCACTTTATACACATATTTATTGTGGTTTATTAAGATGTTTCTTCTTTATAGTTTTTTGTTACTCGCAAAAACATATTAATTGAATTCTTTAATTATAAACGAACTCTATTTATTATTAATAATAATAAAAATAATAATTAAAGATAAAATTCTTATTTAATATTTTGGGATTCATGAAAGAAATTTTACCTTAGTAAGCGAAATGTTTTGAAACTTTTTTTTTTTGCATATTTAAGTCATATATGTGTTAAGACTGTTATATTTGAAAACGAACATTAAAAACAAAGAGAATCATTTGTAATGCTGGAATAATGAAAGAATGACTTTTTATTATTAATGCTGAAATAAGGATATTTTAATAAAAAGCCTGCTAAATCAATAAGATTATTTCTTGTACAAATGTTGCAAATTATCAGTTTTATTATTTATATGAAAAGAAATTAATAACGCTAACAAATTTTCTGCAAATTTAAATAAAAAATCATTTATAAAACATTTCTTTATAAGTTTCTTTAAATAAATGATTTATATTTGATATTAAAAACAAACACATATACATACATAGTGGTATAGTAAAACACAATGACATTGGTTACGCATACTTGCACTCTCTCTCTTTCTCTTCTTCTGTTGTTTGTTGTTTATTTTAAATACAGGCAATTAATTTTGTATGAGAATGCAGTAGTTACTATTACCAACATGTTTAGAAACATTTAAGGAGAGGAAAAGGTTGTGGTTGTGTGGGTTTGTTTGTTCGTTTGTTTCCGTTTCCTTTTTGATTTTATATAAATTATCTTTTTGACCTAAATTTTGTTTATTTTGCTTGTTTGTTGCATTTAAGAAAATATTAAAAGTAAAAAATATTTTTTAAATAAAAATATAAGTTATTTAATTTTTTAGTATCTTAAAAACTGGATTTTTCATTTTTAAATTTAATTCTTTGAAAAGTCTAATAATTTTAATTAATTGCTCTTACCTTTTTAACATAAATATAATACTTTTAATTAAGCCTTAGAAAAAAGGTAAACTTTTCTTAGGATTTTGCCTTTTTTGTTAAAATAAGGCAAAACATATGGTAGAACTTTCCTAAGTTCCCCAAACCTTTCTTTGAAATAGGAACTTAATACAAGCTAAATATAAAAATAATTTTAAGATTTATTTTTCTATTTTTCTAATGGTAGCATAAGGTTAATTCATTTGATTTGAATTAATTAATATAAAGTTAATCCTCCCACTCTTTGTTTTTGTTTTTAACATAATGATTTATGATGCATATTAATAAATTTACATAATTCCGATGTTATTCCCCTTTTTGCTTTCTATGAAAAAGCAAAAAATACCTTAAAATAAAAACAAATTATATTATAATAAAGCTCTCAAAAAGCTTGGAAATTTTTTTTGGTTGCTATGCCATTTTCATTTTATGTTAATTAATCTAGAGTCCTTAGCAAAGGCTTTCAAAGACTTTTATTTGTTGTACCCACAGTTATACAATTATAATTGTTTAATTCATTTTGCCTTTAAATATTCCACTTTTCTTTAAAATCCTTTTTTTAGAAAAATACCTGTTGCTTCATATTTTCCTCATTTAGTTTCTCATTAAATGTATTTAAGTGGAAATAATATTTATTTTAATTTTAAAAAAAAAAAAAAAAAAAAAAAAAAACATAACAAGTTTATGAGTGTAACGCCAAGAATTTTCCAAGAAACCTTATGGTTGAGTATTTCGCATTATTACTTAGATGTTAATCCCTAAGAAATATTTATAGAAAAATTATTTATAACTTATTTTAGCCAAAGGGAGAGAGAGAAAATGTTTTGGTTTGAAGAAGTATAACTTGTGTTAATTTATGTTAAACAATGAATTTATTTTAGGGAATTAAAAAACATCAATCAAATATTCAGAAGATAGACTTAATAACAAATTAATAAGTGGAATTATAATTTTTGTATTTGCATTTAATTAATATACTTAAGTGTTATCAAGAGGACAATGAACTTTAGTACAGGCTCATGGATTTATAATGATCCATAAATTATGTTAATTCAGCTTTGTTTGTCTAGAATTATTAATGCTTTTTCTGAAAATAATTCTTTAACATTTAAAGATATTTAACATTGAGAGTCTTGAGAAGTTTTCTGATTAATTTGAAAATCCAGAGAACGGAGAAGGGTAAGAAGCTAACGAATATTTTTATGAAATCTCACTTGGGAAGTCTTGATAACTTTTTCGTTTGACTTGAAAGGTGGAAGTTTGTAATGAATCCAGAAGAGGGTTGAAAGTCCTTAAAGTTCATGTTTATTAAAAACACTGTCCCCAAAATGCGCTTTTCTGAAAATAACTCTTTGACTTTGGTATTAGTTAATATTTTTATGTGGAATTTCACATGAAAATACCTGAAAAATGTTCTTATCGATTTGAAAGATCAGTAGTCTTTAATGAGTGCGGGGATACGAAGTGAGGAACTCCTTATACAAGTTTCTAGTTGGTTCCTACACCTTGCTAAAATCCTTGAATTTAGTGTGTTCGAATAACTATTAATGATTTACCAGCTCTATGCTTAGGAGACCAGCTATATTGAAATTAAGAGTTATATAAAATATATTTTCCAAAATTAGTTAAAAGTTTCCATTATTAAAATAATGGAAACTTTAAACGGATCCACATGTATACATGGGTCTTTAGTAGAAAATATTTAAAATTTTATGCAGAATCTAGGCAATATCATAGACATATTTTTGGACCCAAATTAAGCTCATTATTTTAAAAATTATTAAAAATTTTGTTTTGGTTTCAATCTCTCTTAAATTATTAGAGATATTTTACGTATTTTTCACTTATTGAATTCTCTTTATTAACGAGTCAATTTATTTCCTTGGAGCATATTTAGCTAAATAACAAGTTAAACTATGTAGATAGTTAAAATTTAATCAATTATTAATGTTATTTTTATTCTACATAAAATATTCATTTTAACAATAAAAAACAGCAAAAAGTCCTCATGGAGTTGTTCAGCTTTTAAATTGAAAATATATAGAGTTTTTCGTGTTAATATTTTTCTACAAAATATTCATATATTTTTTGCATTTTTTCTTAAATATATATAAATTTAGAAACTGCAAATTTACCCCTGGCATGTATATACATATATACATATACATATGTAGCATATGTAGAAGTTTGAATTGAAAACAACATGCAACAATTTGGTTCCGTCTCATCCATACACATATAAAAATTTTCATACAGATGCCAACAGCAAGAAAAACGTAATAAATTTTCATTAAAACTAATCATGCAGAGAAAACTGTTTATGGAACACATATATAAAGGAAAATAGTTAGAAAAAACCACATACACATCTAATGCAATACAATGTTGTCAATTTGAACAATTAACTAAAAGAGAATAAAAGAGCTAAAAGAAAAAAAATGTGTTAGATTTATGTTAAACATTAACAAATCATATTGTTTAATTGATTAATTTTAAAATTTGTGGAATTATTTTATATGTTTTGGATTTTTCTTTTCATTCACTTTATATTTCTTTGAGCTACTTTTTCCGCTCTTCACACTTATATGTATTAGTGTGTATTTTGGCTTATTGAGTTTTAAAGCAATTTGAAATTGATTTCGTTGTGTTTTCATACTGTTTTTTTATTTTTATTATTATGACATTATTTCTTTCACCATTCATTTATTGATTCACTCACACACACATTTGCAATTATCAATGACTTCAAATGGACCACAAAATAGCAATAGAGTATAAGAGATATAAAATAGCACAGCTGGATATATAAAGGCTAAAAATCGTTTTGTTTTCACAACGAGGGGTGGGATCAAAAGATTTTATATTGTGTTGTTTAATAAAATCGGCAGATAATAAAAAAATAATAAAAAGGTATATAAAATTTAGGTTACTATTTTATATCAGAGTAAATAAGTAATATATAAATTCAGTTTATTGAAAAAAAGAGAAAAGTTAATAGAGAAAATGTGTGGAAATATGATGAAATATAAGAGTTTTAAAAGGATGTGCTTTTTTCATATTAAGTGGGAAACTATATAAAAATACGTTGCTTTGTATAAGGGATTTTAAGAAAAATGTGTAAGACTTTTATATTCAAATATCGCATTTTTTATCTGAATAATCGAACATGTTTATTGCGTACAATTTAATTTAAGTGTATAAGATATTTTTATTAAAATTCAGTAGTATTAAAAGAATCAAGTGTAGAGGTTTTAATGAGAGAGTATAAGAAATTGCTAAACTTTGAAAAATGAATATCATAAGTATACGAGATTTAAGATGAAGTATTTTTATATTAAAGTATTGCATACGAGATTTAAAATGTTGTATAAGAGATTTGTGATACTATATAATAGTTTTAAAATCTTGTATAAGAGATTTAAGTTAAATATCATTATAAAATAATGGCGTTTATTCTAAGAGGTTTCAATGTTTAAAAAAATTTGTAGAATTGTCTTCAAATAGTGTCCCACCTCGTAGTAGTTTTAATAATATTAAAGTGATAAATAATTTTATGACAAAACAAATTGTTTAAACCACTTAATGGTTTCTAAATCATTTAACAAAATGTAAGAAAAATTTTTGGGCTTACGAAATTGTTTTTTATATTTTATTTTCCTTTGTCATGTGGCCTAACAATTAGTTCGATATTGAGTGAATTATGGCAAAAGAACAAATAACAAATTATTTTTTGTATTTATGTGGTTTTCTTTAATCCTTTAGTCACTCATTCATATTATTTATTCATAATATTTATTTTTATATTTAATTCTTTTTTTCTAAATCCCAGAAGCTATAATTTTTCCAATTTCATTTAAAACTTTTGCTGACCTAAATGTTCTTTTTATCTAAAAATTTCAATTTTATTTTGTTTTTTTTTTTTTTTTTTAAGTTTTGAGGTAAATGATCAAAAATCTAAGCCCACTTCAATAAAAATGCAATGAAATGAAAAAAGAAAACTTCATTAAAATAAAAATAATAAAAAATATCTAAACCAATTGGGAAAAGTGTTTATAATTTAAGTTTTCCTCATACAAAAACACATACAAATATAAATACACATGAATTTGTTAACAACATAAAATAAATTCAAAATGACTTTGAGTTTTATAGACCAACATTAGTTATAGACTTAAGAAAAAAAGGGTTTTTGAAATTTCCATACCATAAAAAATGCAGAAAAATATATTCATGCAAATGAAATAAATATAAATGTTCTTTTTTCCGTCTGTTTATAGGTTTAATACCAATTCCATTTGCATTAGTCTGTTATATAAAAAAACTACATCTTTTGATGTCCTTAAGAGAATGATTTTGATATAAACAAGCAAAAAACAAAAAATTAAAATGCATAAGAATTTTTATATCCTCCACCATCAGAAGTGTAAAGAGGGTATATTAACTTTGTCATTACGTGTGTAATGCAAAGAAAGAATGAATCATCTCAGACCCCATAATCTATATTCTAGCATCAAATCCGAAACTGTTAATTAATAATCGTCAAGTTTTACCTTAATATTAAGCTTTATGTACTTCATTGCAATTTCAAATATCATTAAAATCGGTACAGTAGAAAACAAGTTATAACTAATTTAATGACTGATTAAGACTTCCTGTGTTATATTTAAGAAAAACTTTCACTTATGGTAAACGTCTGTGATTGTATGTGTGTATGAACGATAAATAACGTATTTCTTTACACGTAATATGGTGAAGGGTATTGAAGATTCGGCATAGCCGGAGATAACATTCTTACTTGTTAAAATTAATATTCAAATGTTTTATAAAAAGAGAAAAGTGCAAAACACAAACTAAAACAATAATACAAATACTCAGGTGTATAAGTATGTATATTAGTCTGGGTGCCTGTCTCTTTTAGTTCTCTCTTAACTCCAAAGGTATAATTCTAGAACACCTTTACATTTTTGTTATGTTGTGTTTTGTTTTTGTTGATGTTGTTATTGCTGGCTACAACAAACCATTAAGTTAATTTCTATATAGCTTATGTATGATTCTGATTTTTATTTGTTAGATGTATTCTGTGTATGTGTTTGTGTTGTTTTAAAAATTATTAAAAATTCATACAAATGTAAAATGAAAAATCCTCAAGAATAAACAACAAGAAAAAACAAGAAAAAAATAAATTACCATAAAGAAATCCTGTGAACAAAAACATTAAGAATGAGAAATAAATTTTACAAATATTATGCTGATGTAAAAAACAATAAAATGGCATAAAGAAGATGTTAGATGGAGAACAGATAGACAGACATACAACACACACATACACACATGAACTTATATTTATGGTATTTTTATTAACAAAAGAAAAGAGGAAGGAAAATAAACAAATGAATACATGACTTAAACAGATTTATGAAATATTTAATACTTTTTAAATTAATTTCAAAAGGCACAGAAAAATATGCAAAAACACATACACATACAATAAAATGTAATTAAAATAACGATAAATAAATTAAATAAACAGTTTATTATATTTCATAATGAAATGGAATTATAACTGGTTTAAAGATAAGACTAAGGGCTAGTTAAAAGGCAAGACCAAAGGCTACTATACAGGGGAGATTAAAGATTGGAAAGACAAAGAATTCTGTCTAAATATAATCAACATTTACATGTACGTTCGTATATAATATTTTGGACTTCAAAACATTTACAGAAATCTAAAATTTTCCACATATAAAAAATTCTGATATCAAATAAAATTCAAAATACTAGATGGTAAAATAACCCATCAAACATTCTAAAATATTTATAGAAATTTTTATATATCTTCCGGAATTTCCATATATAGAGTATTTTTATACTAGAATAGGTACTAGACTATATAGTTGATTAGTGATTATCTTTTAAACTTTTATATGAAGCATATAACTAATTTTTATTAAGGACTAGAGTTAGTTCGCAATCCTTTTTCTATTTCATTTATAAATATATAAAATAGTTTGCCAAAGGACTAAAGAATTTTTAACTTAAATTTAGGATCTAAATCTTTTGAAACAATCGAAAAGTAATTTTCTAATTTCATTTTAGTTAATAAGCTTTATTTCTTTTATAGTCTATTGTTATTTACTACAACAATCCAATAATAATAATAACAAACATCACCCACAAACGCTCTCAAACAAACACTCGAAGGAATGTCCAAAAAAAAGGTCGACATCCTTTTCCTTTCATATCAAATTTGTGCTTACTCTTCTCTATTGCTACTATTTTCTCAATATATGTGTATATTTATGTATGTATGTATGTATGTATGTATGTATGTATGTATGTATGTATGTATGTATTTGCAGTTTATTGCAAAGAACAAAAAACGCAAACCTTTCGTATGTGTGAATAAAAGAAATGAATAAAGGAAAAACTTATACATATAAACTTCTTTTGCTATACAGTATAAGTGTGAGAGTGGTATTTGCCATATGTGAGCATAAATGAATGTGAGTGTTTAAAAGTGTTTCTATCGATCTGAAAGTGAATAAACTTTAGGGACAGTTTGTATATATTTTTTCATTCATGTCATTTTACATTTTTTTCTTTTCTGCTGCGTACAACAAAAATAACAATTTTTATTTTTATCATATAAAATAATCAATAATATATCATGAACAAGGGTTAAGACCCATATTTTTTGATTTCACTACAATTTCTTTAATATATATTTTTTAAAAGCACAAATTAATTGCAAATGCTAGAAAGAGATAGGAAATGGCAGTGTGAGAGAAAGAAAGATTGGAAAAAGACATTAATGAAAACACTCGTGTATGTAAATAAAATCGGGAGAATGAACAAAAAAGAACTTTAATTAAAAATGTGAAATTGAACTTGTTAAAATATTTATTTATGAAATTTAAAAAACAATTTCAACAGATTTTTTAAATTTAACAGCCAGTTAAAGTGCTATTGCCGGTCTCAGGTTGGATGGACTTTGAGAAGATTGTTTTCTATGATAGAGCAAATAAATTAAAATAACAGAAAATAATATTTAAAGATAAGAAAAAAGGTAATTTCATTTTTTAATTAAACAAGCGATAAGAAAGTTGAAATAAATGTAAATAATTTAAGGGAATTATTTTTGAATGAGTTTTTGCAAATTTCTTATTTTTTTTTAAATTTATTAAATTAGTCATATGAAAATCTTATGATTGAATATAATTTGAGATTTATAAATAAGAATTTTATAGTTTGAGTATGGAAACTAACTTAATTTGGCTAGAGGTATCTAAGAAAACTTTAGTATATGAAAATTGGTAAAGAAAAAATAGTAATTTTTTATTTCATTAAGAACTAAATTTGTTTAATATTAAATGGTTTTTGGAAAAATAAAATTAATATTTACATTTTAATTTCAGTATGGCATATATAAAAATTGTTTTTTAATAAAGGATCAACGTATCGAAAATGGACAACTTTGGAAGGCCAGGGGGTTATGTAGTCTTCCTTATCAATATGAAAGCACCTCTGCTGTTATCATAATAAATTTTATTAAAATATCTGTGATGTTTCATAAGATACAGAATTATTTCCTAAAAATTTGTGATTACATAAGACTAAAGGGCGGTTTTAAAATTTGTTTAAATACTACATTGAAGAGTATTTTATGGCAGAGTATAGAAACTATATGTTTGAAAAATGATCGAACTTATTAACTGTATTATTAAGTCTATTATTTAATTAGATTACATATATAAATTTATATTTTTAATTTCGTAAATTAATCCATAAATTAAAATTAAAATTTTCTACTTTAAATCAGTTTTTAAATACCGTTAAAAATAAATCATTCATTAAAAGAAAGTAAATTTATTGATTTTTAAATTTAAAAATTAAATCTAAAATTAAACAAATTTTATTTCCATTTTTAATTGGATATTTGCATTTTTTAATGTTTAATTATTTAAATAATTATGTATGCGATTTTTCACAATATTTAAGCGTTTAAAATTTAAAATGGCTATTAATTCCAGTTTGAATTATTATCAACCAATTAGCTTTTAAACACTAAGCTCCTTTTAATTTATTACATAGTTAATTCCTGATTTTTTTAATTGCTGCATTTATTTTATTTATACATAAAAAAAGAGGAGAGAATGAGAGAAATGTTATTTTAATTAAATTTATATCTTTAGAGCCATAAAGAAGGCAGCATAACACCTTGAACACCTTCATTTTAAATAACGCTTGGCTTTCAATTCCCAAGACCAAAAATATCTGCAAGTTGTTTTATCTCTTGCTGAAAACAGTTACATATATGACCATTAATACGTTGAAAGATTTTATAAATATTTGTGATTTTATAAACGTTGTCGTTGTACATGTATATGTATGTACATATATGTATACCTTGAGGGTTTTAACAACTGACAAGCGTATATAAGCAGCTGGACAAATGCAATATTATAGGAAAAAGAGAAACGGATATTAAAAAAGGAAAAAAAACTCCGTTTAAGTAAAATATATTACATGTCCATTACAGTTTAAACATGAATTACTATTTGTATAAATATGTTTTTATTTGTGAGTATGTGTGTGTGAGAGAGTTATAAGTTGATATCAAAGATAACCTTAAAGTTATGCTGGAGGCATTGTGAATACATTTGGTTTGTTTATGTTGCATATATTTTCAGTTTCTAGATTTTTTTCTATGGTCCTTTACTATCTCTATGTCTAAGAGAATGAAGCAGATAGCATAGAATAAATATAAATTTTAAATGCAGTGACATTTCATTAGAGACTTAATAGACAGTAACGGATTGTGATAAACTCACCTACTAGGTGCAAACAATTGTCCAGATAAACCAACAAATACATATATAAAACTACTACTTACTATACTTAAACACATACGAACACTAATGCATTAAAATAAACAATTAAAACATGTACCTGAAAAAAGAGAGGCAGGGAGTGAAAAAGTATTTTGCATTTTAAATTCATAACTAAACACCTTCCCACACATGATGTTTACAAAAACAACCCAATGAACTTTTTATAAATAAATTCAAATTACATAAGATATATAAACATTTCTATAAATATTTCAGAATGTTTGTTGGGTTATTTTACCATCAAGTATTTTGAATTTAATTTGTATTTTTTCCCCTGATTTCATTTGTTATATTCCTCTTGATATCAGAATTTTTTATATGTTGAAAATTTTAGATTTCTGTAAAGGTTTTGAAGTCCAAAATATGTTTTATATACGAACATGCATGTTCATTTGTAAATATGATGTGTATCTATGCTACATCTATATCCGTTTCCGTTTGTGTTATGTTAGTATGGAAGTAAATGTATAATTTTATGTGGTATTTCAGTGGTATTTCTTATGCAATATATCCGTAAATGAGTGCCTGAATGTATACTCTGGTATTAAGACAAATTAATGGTGTTTGTATTACTTTAAGGATTACCAGACAATTTACCAACACCATTTAAGCTGTCAGTGTAATACACATACAATACACATAGAAAGAGCCAGAGAAAGAAAGCAAAAGAGGGAGTACAAAGGCAGTGTGTTGTTAAACATTAGTAAAGAAGTTTACGAGTGTATTTACAAACCAATCATTTAATTTTAACTTGATTTAACAAATAAATAATGTAATAAATCGTAATTAATGTAACATTTGATCTCTAACATAACAATAAATAGCAGCAGCTAAAAATATCGAGAATTAAAAAAGAAAAAACTAAAATTAGTAACAACAAATTGCTACTAAATTTAAACTTGAAAAATTCTAAAACACAACTATTTTTATGTGTTAAACGTCTGTGTTATTTTTTGTTATATTGATTTAAATGTTTGTCAATATGTGATTTATCACCGGGCAATAAACATTATGGTTACTGTCTCCTCTGGGTATCATTATTTACAAATATCTTACTGATGATGAATGATGTATTCTAAATTTTAGTTAAAAAAAAAATTATTTTCTTTTCAAAATAAGTATAATGCGTATGTGTTTGTTTGTATATATACAAGTGTAAAAGGAAATTTATAAACACACTTTTTTTCAAATTTCTCTAGAGATTCTTCAAGGTTGGCATATCTAGTGTTAACACTTCGTTTCTTTTGACTTTTTTATCTTTCACACAAGTACGTCATTTTATGATGTATTACAATGTGTTAAGGTGAAAACAAATATTTATAGATAATTTCCTGTTCTTTCTTTTTTACTTTCACTATCTCCCTCTATTTTTCTTTCCTATAACTGTATTTAATTTCTATACAACTATTGAAGTGTTAACAAAATGTTACAACAAACATAAGGTTATCAATCATAATAACAACAGTAACTGTAACAACATTAGCAGCAACTACAACTACAACATGAACAATATTATTGCTTTTATCTGAACAAAGAACTAAAAAATATATATTTGTAGAAAGTTTAAGCTTATTAAAAGTTTTATATCGTTTTTGTCGATTTTATTTTTTATTTTTATTTTTTGTATTTTTTTGTTAGAAACAGAAAAGTTTATTATGTGAGAACAGAAAACATGCAAAATTATGCTAAAGAAGTTAAATTGTAATTGATTGTTGTAGAACATATTTAAGGGAAAATTTTTGTAACAAATTTTTATTTTGCAAATAATAATAAAATAAATATTCGATTATCATTTATTTCCATATCAATTATTTATATTTCGACTAAATGTGAGACTAAGAAAGTCCCAAAATGTCAGTTGTTTAAAAACGATCTTAAATTTTTTACTTCTTTCTTTGAAAGCATCATCCTGTCGTTATAACAACTTTTTGGAGGAAACCAGCTTCTTTATTATCCAGCTTCTGTCCGAATTGTTTTACACTATTTACCGTTAAATTTCTTTTTAAAGAATAAAAACCTCCAAAGTTCAGAATAAAAACCGATTTTTTCAATGAATAAATGTTGCTACCTTTTTAAACAAAGACAGAAGATTCTTTCTCAAACTTATGCCGATCAGCTTTTCATTAATTTTTCTTAGGATTTCTTTATAGAGAATAAAAGTTTTAAAATTTTCAATGTTGCCACCTTTTTAAACAAAGCCTCAAAAATTTTACTTTAATTGCAGGTTGTTCCATGAACTTATCCAGATCTACTTTACCTTTTGCCTTGCAATCATTTCTGTTTAGAATTATTTATAAAAAATAAAAACCTATAAAGTTCAGATAAAGAACAAAATTTATCAGTTAGTAAATGTTGCCACCATTTTGGAAAAAAATTCATTACATTTTTAAACAATGCTGGGGCTAAATATGACCCAAGGTTTAAGTTTATTGTTGTAGCTGTCTATATGGACTATCTATATGTAGATGACCAATATTCGAGGGTCGCCCACTATGTATTTGTTCAGTTAGAAATTTGTATTTCTCCAAAACATTTAGAAAAACCTATCAAGTTATATTTAAATGGTAGAACATTATAACATTATCTCCAAAAAAATCGTTTTGGAATAACTCTGGATCATTTAGAAAAATCTGATTCATTTAATCGGTTTCCACTTAGTTAATTTAATTTCTCTTATTCATTGACTATGTCTTGAGTATGAACTTCAATCTCTACCCTACTTTATGGAAAGGTAATTGGGATGAGAGCATGAGCTGATTTCAATCTTCTATTTTCTAAAAAATAACGGCGGGGAAAGGTGTGCTTTATGAATTTTTTATCTTGTCCTTGAAAGATATCAAATATTTTATAATAATTCCTTTCTTAACTTAAAATATTTCCTCCTCAAAAAAAAAAAAAAAAAAAAAAAAAGAACAATTTAAATTTTTATTTATTAATTTCTATAGAAAATAACAAAAAAACTCTCTAAAAAATGGCCTCAAAGTTTCAAATAAATTTTAAATAAAATAACTGAAGTCTTTTTGTGTAATACCCAGAAAAATGTTGTAACAATTCCTAAATAATCCAATTTAAAAGGGACATTTTCAAAGTGAAGGGACTCCAAATTTTACACAAAAAAATGTAAACAAAAACAATTCTTTTGTCAAATAAAAAAACATGTATGTTTTAAAAAAATTAAAAAAAGTTTTTGTCCTAAAGTAAAAAACTACATTGTTAAAATGAAAAAAGAAGGGAAACATTTCTTCGAAGTTGAATGTTTATTTTTTTGGGAAATATAGTAGATTTCCTGAATTATTTTTATCAGCTTTATTTCTAAAAAATTGTTTACTCCACTGATTGCTATTGTATTTTTTCTTGTTAAGCTTAAGAAAAAGGAATGTAAAAATATTTTTTTATTTGATAAAAAAGGTATAAAACATAAATTTTATATTACCGGGAAAAGAGGTCAATAAACAATGTGCAAAATTTTTAACAACAAGTATAGCAATAACCCTCGAAATAGTTTTGTAGGAATGATGGCATAAATATTTATAATAAAATTAAAAATGTAAACAAAACCTTAAACAAAAGAAAATTGCTCTTTTTAATGCAAAATTATTAAAATTTTCTATATAAAAATGCACCATTGTGCAACATTTCCTGGCTGCCTGTTAACTGCCATACGTTATGTTCATTTTAAAAGCAGGCCAGCAGCAACAACAATAATTCTAGCAAGCAACAAAATTGCAACTGTAACATATATACACACAGACACAACAGCAATTGAGGGTAAACAATCAATATTTTGTAAACCTCAAAACAGTGAGTGACTTTGTGGCAAAAGTTTTCGTTTATTTGTTGTTTTTGTTGCCAAACGTATAAATATTAGGAGTGTTCTTGTTATAATGAAATGTGTGCTATTATACAATAGCATACTTTTTTAAGTATACCGGCAGTTATTTGCATCACCCTAATTGCTATAAAATATTGTTAAAATTTTGTTTAGTTTGGTTTTTGCAAGGTAACAACAAGTACAAAAATAGCAACAATAAGACTACAAATATAGCAACATTTTAGCCAAGTAGTTTCTTTTATTATTTTTTCCTATCTCTCCCGTTATTGTTAGTTATTGTTAGTTTGTTGTTGCTGATGATGTTGATGGTTTTTGCCAGCTAACACATTCAACCTTTTATTTTCCCAAAATATGAAAAAAAAAAAAAAAAACTGACAAATACATTCAAATGTAAACCTCCTTACTTTATTCATGTACACATATATACACACATACTCACCTAGCAACTATCTTGTTTTGAATATATAAGAGAGTTTGCAATTGCATATATACAAACAATGTATCTAAACGTCAACCCTCTAGCTAAAAATATAACGTTTTCGTTTATGTATTTGTTATGTTGCTTTGTATTACTTTTTTCTATTTCATTGAGGTTGCAGTTGTTGCTGTACAAAACAATTTGTATATTTTCTTATATGTATACGAAAAGGTAAATTTTGTTTTATTTATTGTAGTAGTGTTGGTTTTTCAGCGAATTGAAAAAACCATTATTACTTAAAAATACCATATGTACTTGTTATTTATGTGGTTGTAGTGGTAGTGACGGTGACAAGAAAAAAATGAAAAAAAGAAAATAATATTAATAATAATATTCCCCCACTGTAATTAAAAGAAAGAAAACTACATTCTTAATTTTACAAATATTATTTGTAAATTTAAGAGGCTGACATATTAGTCTGGTCCATAAAAATAACATAGATTTGTTACTGTTTGAGGGAGTACTATTCGATACTATTATTTAAAATTATATATTAAAATTTTGTCCAAATTCTTCAAAAAATGCTTTTATTTCGTTATTTAATCAATTATACTTTGTTTCAGTTACTTATTTCCAAGGTTTTAAATTTAAAGGTTTTTAATAAAATGTTTAAAATTAAAATTAAATAGTTTATATTTCTAGTTAAATTTTTGACTAACGTATGAGTTTTATTATTTGGAATTATATTACTCATACGCTAAATATTGCCTATTACTAAATGTCTCAAAAATTTTTGGAAATGTTGTATAATTTCGTAATTATTTAATAATTTTTAATGAATTTTACATGAACTAGCAGAACAACTTCTTAGTGCGTTCAGAGTAGAGGGAGTGGACCTCTAAATAATGCAACCTCGATATTGAAATTTACAAAAACAAATTCTTTCTTTGCTTTCTGTATAAAATAATAATTTTTGTGCAGGAGTCATATACCGATAAAATTTATATTATTTTGAAATAGATATTTTGAAAAAAATTATATTTCTCGATAATTTTCGCTTTAACATACACTGTATTCTTTTCAGAAGTCTTAATCAATTTTAACTCGAGATAGTTAATTTTTTATCCTCACGGTATTGAATTTTTTTTAAGTTTATTTATTTTTAGTTTGTTTGTTTTTTTTTCTTTGTTTATTTTTAGTTTTTTTTGCAACAAATTAAATTAATTTACTTTTATTCTTGCGTAAGTTTGATATATATTGCCGGAATTCTGAATAAATCAAATCTCTTTTAATGAAAAAGGTCAATTTTAGAAAATATTTTGCGGGACCTTGAACTTCGGTATTTTGAAACAAGAAACTGGCAATCTATTTATAGTACTAAATTGAGGATTGTCTATTATGTGAAATCATTTTTATTAATTTTCATTTACTTTATTTTTCTGAATAGTGACCAAAATGCATTTTTGCTTTCATCTTTTATATAAAATTCTTATAAATTTTTTCGTATTTCTTTGTTCCATTTCATTGTGTTTAGACTCTCCTTTTCCAAAAAAATAATACAAAATATGATTTTATTACACTTAAATTTGTATATATTTTTATTGAGATATTTTTTCTTTATATTTATTTTTCTTCTGTTTGCAAACAGCATGAAAATATTTTTCCCATATTTTTCTCTCTGTTGCAAAAAAAAAAAAAAAAATGTTTGCATTTCGGTTTTTATTACCCAATTTCCCAGTATATTGCGGACAATAAAAATTCTAATTGTAAACACAACAACAAATAATAAAGCTACTTTGATATTTATACAAAAATATACAAACTTTATATACTACATTTACTCTCTATCACTCTCTTTCATTTCTCCTAATGCCATTTTTTTGAAACATCAGTTAAGAAGGGAAAGAAGACTAAAATGGGAAAAAATAACACACACATTAAATTTTTTTCGTAGTTATAATATAAACAAGCTTTTAAACTATATAAAACACAAACACACTAACATATTTATTAATATAAATGTATAAGTGTTGATGCTGTTATCTTTATAGTGTTAGAATTCTTAAAATTTTGACACAATTTTCATAGTTTTTTCGTCTTTTTTTTTTTTTTTTGCAAAAAGAGCAAAAAATAAACTAAAAAAATATAGTTGAAAGCAAATTGTAAAATAACTAACGGAAACTAAAGGAAACCTATAAAATATAAAGCAGTAAAGGAAATTTATATGGACTACTCATACCATAAAGCAAAACTACATACACACAATGCATTATATATGACATATTTATTATCAATGGGGTGCTGTCAATTGTTGTATATATTTTTTTTAAACTTGAAAAATATAAATCAACGTATGAGTAATATTTTTTAAAAATTGTATTACTCATACGTTTCGTTTTCCATTTAAAAAATTTCATTTATTTGCTTTTATTTTTCTGCTCCAGTCTAATGAATTTTAGAAACTTTTTATTAGTTTTTACATAAATTTACGTCATTGCTTAAAATGCACATAAAGAATTCTTTTCATACTCAGTAGAATTCCTTACAAAAAAATCCTAGAATTATTTACTGTTCTTTTTTAGCATTTATTTTGGTAGATAAGTAAATTTTCTTTTAGATTTGTGCAAAAATATTGAATTAATTTGTTAAAAGAATGTGGCGAAAATAGAAATCCCAGTTAAGGGAAATGTTTTGTTTAATTAGTTTTTTAGTACTTTCTTTAAAAGTTTCCTTTAGTTTAGAGAATATTTTGGTTGCTAAGCATATATTTAAGAGAAATTTTATAATTATTAAATATTAAATAAATAAAATTATATTTCTTTCAAACATAATAATGAATTGTATTAATTGGAAGTTGTTCCTTTACAATGATTTGAATATTATTCTTTAACATAAATCTTATGTTGTAATAGGCTTTGAAAAGGCAAACAAAATTCCCTTCAGATGCTGTCAAATAACACACAAGCAATTGTTCACCTCTACTACAAATAAGTAGTAAAGTGATAAGATAGAATACCTTCAAAAAGGTGTTCCGTAGGTAGACTCTAATTTCGCTAAATAAAGATCACTTCCTGGTTGTATAGGTTTCCTCTTTATGCCGTCGAATGAGTAGCTCGGGGTTGTTAACAAAAAATGCTATTTGATATACACACGAAGATATAACCTATAAGTAGGCGTCCCCACGACCACAAAATAATTATTAAAGTGATAAAATACAATACGTTCCACCTCTTGCTCCAAACAAGCGAAAAGTGTGGAGGAATACAAATGTCCCTATTGTGAACTGACTATTGTGAATTGATTATATAAGTCAGGCAGAAGGTTGTCTCCGAGGACATGCTTTTATTACAATGAGTAGTCGAGAACTTAGTAAAGTGACCGTCGGATAACTGGTTCTTTATAGCAACCAAAACCTCATGAGACATGCTTACATTCATAAACACATACACACACGAAGAAATCTAAACTCATTTTATTAAATGAGTTTAGATTTGAAGCTTTGAGTGAGTTTATATGGAAATCTGATGCGATATGAAAAAATTGAAAATGTTTCTAAAGTGTGGGAAATGAATACTTTATTATGGTTTAAAAATTTATGTTATTCTGTATATACTCTTGGTCTAAATTTGTGCTCGTCACAGCAATCGATGTATAACTTTTTGTCATGTTGCTTTTAAGTATTAAAGTGCTTAGGTCAGTATCGAAATACCAGAAAGGAATTTTACCATTCGTTGTCTTTCTTCTAAGTTTGTCATTTACTAAGAATTTGATAAAAATGCAATTTATTATATATTTATACGTATTAAGGTCATGAGTAATGGAGTTTGTGATACTAAATTACTTTACATATTTTTTCGCTTAAATAAGAAAAGATGAGCTAAAGTTATTTACTCTCTGGCTAAGAAATTTGATTATTGTAAACAAATATTACGAATCACTCCCCCAAAATATTTCTGGAAAAATAACTGTCATGGTTTATTGTAAATATTTTTTATTTACATTAAAGTTCAAAAAATATTTATAAAATATTTCCTTTCAAAATTATGTAAACATCTTCCCTTAAGGTATAAAGGAAGAAATACAAGTGATAATTCAGCTATGCCGAATAATCAATACCCTCCACCATAAATGTATGTGAAATAAAAACGTTATGTTTCGTACATATACACTCACAGTTGTATACACTTAATAAGTTATAAAATTAGTTATATTTTTGAATATAACTTTTCTATACTTAACCGATTTTGACAATTTTTGGAATGGTAATGAAAAACTTTATAATTGTACAAAAATCCTTCGCTAGAAGTTAGAGGTTATCTCAGATATCAGTCTATATCTTTTAATATACTAAACCGATTTTGCTGTTTTTAAATGGCAACGGACGGACAGACGGACATAGGTAAATCGACTCAGATTTTGATTTGATGCAAAAAAATATATACATCATGGAGTCTAAAAAGATTCCTTCTTAGCGTTACACATGGAATGACAAATTTTATATACCTTTTCACCATTTATGATGGTAGAGTGTACAAAAATGAGAGAAAAATAGTATGTGGAACATGGTTTTGCTTTTAAATACAATTCACTTGTGGGTACGATAAGTTCCGTTTCCGCTTAAATTTATTTTGCATATTTAAGTATAATTGAGGTTAAATTTATTTAATGTAATAATCTTCATATTTAAAAAAATTTGTCACTTAGTTAAAGTATGATTGTCCTAAAAAAAACTATAAACATTTTAGTTTTTTATAAAAATAATAACAAATTTCTAAGGAAAAAAGATTTAATATTTCTACATAATTTTGGTTAATTTCTTTCTTCTTATGTGTGTGTGTTTTTTATTAATTTCATAATTAATTTGTTTATTTATTATTTCCTTTGTATTTATTTCATTAAGTTTATTATGTAAACTTTTTTTGTACTTTCCCATCCCCTTTGCAAGTATAAATCATTACTATTTGATATATATATATGAATTATTCATCAATTCATCATAATCATAGATAAATTATAAGAAAATAATTTTTATTTGAAAATTAACCAACAAAATTAAAGAAGAGGAAAATATATGAAAATATTTACTTACATTTATAAATCTTGAGTGTTGTCATAACTACACGAGTAATAAATTATTTTTAAACTAAAAAATATGTAAAAGAAATTTATTAAATGAATGAAACGTTGATGAAAAAGGTCGTTGTATTAAATTCTGAAGTTAGGAAACAAGAATTGTGTGGACCAGCAGGATAAAATTAATGTGTATATTATGGGTAAAAGAAGGGGGAGAAATGATAAAATATTTACCACAACAATTTGTTGAATCACTAAAAATAATCACTTGTGATAAATTTAGTTATTTTTTCTTCAAATGTTTTAAAATAACAACTTCAAGTCAAGGAGAAAAATAGGCAAATCTTAACTCACTTTTGGCCTTTTAACTTTATTTTGAAGAAATTTTTGAATTTATTTATAAATAAATTTAGAAATTATAAATGTTATAGGACTTGGGAGATATTTTTATAACTTAGGAAACGTTAGAGATATTTTACATTACTTTCATATGATTTCATATAAAGGGTTTTCGTTATCATTTGGAGGATTGCAAGTCCCCAGTTGATCAGGTATGGAGTGGGTAACCCTCTAATTTAGGCAATTCGATGTTTTTTTAATAATTTTGGCTCCTTTAGATATATTATACCTTAATTTCATAAGGCAAAATTAAAGGACTTTCCTGTTGGTTTGTAGGATAACAGGTTCTCAGTTGATCAGGGTGACTTACAAATCTTTTAAAATTGATGCCATAGTTTTTCCCTTTAAAATTCCTCTGCTATTTAGAACAATTTTTATTATTTTATTTATTTATTATTTATTATGTTAACTTGTGTGAGGGTTGTAGAATGAAATTATAAACTTAGTAATTGCTTTTAACCCGATTTACACCTAATTTTTCCTATAAAATAAAACTGCCTCTATTGATTTGTTTAGTACTTAACAACTTCTTAAAGTGTCATTTTCAGTTAAAGAGGGTGAGAAAGAGAGAGCTTCTTTCCTTTGGTTTTGTTGTTTTTTAAAACGTTACCTTTACATTCACACTTTTGCTATTTAATATCATAAATTCTAAACAAAACCAATTAAGAAGTTTTGGTTTAAGTTGATTCTTCTTCATTCTTAAATTAGGAATTTCCAAAAAAGGAATCTAATATTTCATTTTAGAGAATAAGTGTTATATTTTAAGATTTTAATTATGGTTTTTAGTTATCAAAAATATTTTCATCTTAATGTGTTCATTCATCTCTTGTTCATTCGTTCGTTCATTGACACATTTATTCATTAATTTAACAAAAACCCAATTTAAAGACTCACAATATTACATAATTCCTGACAGAAGGAAAAATACGAAAAACTTACATTTTTTTGAAAATTTTTGGGAAAGAATATTTATGTAGACATTTCAAGGAAAAAGTCAATGTGTAGTAGTATGAGTTTTTGATAAGTATTTGTAAAGCTGTATTATAAAAGTTACTTAATTAGATTGTGAAGCCATGGTGATAATGATGACAATTATTAGTATTGCTTTTTTCATTTATCTCTATTATTTTAAATAAAAGTCGGGTCTTTGGAAAATATTCTAATAACTGTTATAATTTAATGTTAAAACATAATGCTGATGTGATGAGGAAAACTTATAAGGAAATGTGTACATAGGATCTCTTTAAGTTGTTTCTTTAAGTTATTACAAGTGGGTCACCGGCTACTCCCCTGACCAGATAGGGACTTGTAGTCCAATCAAGTCAACTTGAAACCTAAGCTTAGCTTTAACCATATTTATTTTTATAAGGATATCTCTAACCGATAACTATATAATATATAACTTTAACTATATAATAACTATAACTTAAATTGCACTGTACAGGTTTAGTTGATATTAATTATTGAAAGTTTATATTGAAATTTTCGAGATTAAATTAAATATTACACTTTTATTTTACTTGATTGATATTCCAATCCTATGACATTAATAAATAATATGAACTAAATTAGTGGGTTACTAGTTTGACAGTGAAATCGATGAAGATCATATTTAAATTTTGAGATTTTTTTAGAGTGCTTAGGACTTCAATAATTAATATGAAGATTTCCGATTGTTAGTTTGGTACTATTAGCAACGGAAAGTCAGATGATGGGCGTAGCATAATCTTTAAAATTTTTTTCAAATACTTTTTTCACTCTGCTGTAATAAGAAAATTTTTATACTTCATTGAAGTATAAGTTTTAGTAACAAGAATGATTAGATCTTGTTTGTATTGATTCTTTAAAATAGAATTTTTGTTAGATAAAAATATGAAAATATTTCTTCTCATGAAAAAATATTAATATTTTTGTATTTGCATTGCTTTTGTTGATTTAATAATATTTTTTAATTTTCGTAAAAGGATGCAGTTTTTTCTGTATGTCTATTTTTCATAAAATAACTGACAAAATGTATTGCATACAAACAGGCAGCAGACAACAACACACTCATATATAAGTAAACAAACATTAACAATAAAAGTATTTATGTATTGTGTACATATGCATTGTCATATTTCAAAAGTGAAAAAGAAAAAAATACAGAAAAATTGTGGTAAAAACAATTTCGTTTAACAAAAAATTGATGCATGCACAATGCACTGGGAGAAATTTGTCAGAAAGTAATAAAATTAAAAGCGAAAAACTTAAACGCTCATTTAAACAATTTCCTGTTTAATACTAGTTCTTAATAAAAGCACATAACTTAATGATTTTTTTAATTATTATTTTTTCAGTGTATACATTAAAATCCAAATTGAGCACTTGCCCCACATATATACACACACTTTCACAATCTATTAATTTATGAAATGTGTAACTGTAGTCACTATTGGAATATTAAAAGGCGTTACTCTATACCATTACAAATGTCTATAAGTATATGTGTGTAAGCATTTTTTCAAAGGACTGAAATGTCGTCAATATACTGATGTGTCATGATGATGCTCAGAGAAAGCTGTGGTCTATCTATGGAATTGTATTTTCAATTTTATTTATTTTTTTCGTTTTATTTTCTCTCTCTCTCTCTCTCTCTTTTGAAAATGTATTGATTTCAACATTTGACAATATGAAATGACAATTGATGTGAATACAGTTTTGGAACATATAAATTTATAAAAATCTACTTGTATTTATTATAGTGGAAAGTTGAGAAGCTTATAGTTGGAAGTGCGTTTATATTGTTATAAAATATATATGTATATGAATGTGTGAATTTTAAATATTTGTTTAAATATTTTTCAGTTTTATATACATTTATATGAAACTAGAGAATCCTTTATTGAAGTTTTTTTTTATTTTAAGAATATTATTCCTAATAGCTTTTGTGGTTACTTTTTTTCTATTATTGTTCCTGAATGGCTTTATGGGAATAAAAATATAAATGTTAATACTTATTGCAGTTCCATGGCTTTAGATTTATTAAAAATGTAAGGAATTTTTTTAATTTATAAAGAGTTTGAATAGTGTAGTTGGAAAAAGGCTTACACTGGGAAGGAGAGGCAACGATAAAATATTAATTTCAATTATTGTGATTGATTTAAACAATAATTTTATTGGTACACTTTTAATGGAAATTTATGGATGACAAAGAAATTGAAACAATTAACGGTATTTATTTGGCATTTCATTCAAATTGACTTTTTTCCACTGAAAGGATCACCCTGTCATCAATTTAAAATTATTTTATTATTTTGAATATTATTGAATAATTGGCCTACATCCTTCTTTTTAGTAGCCCGATTTTCCCGATTTTTAAATTGACGGTGCTCAAGGCAACAGGAAGGACGATGGTCATTCTATTAAAGACTTTAAAAATTTTATTTGTGATTTTATTTTACTTTTTAAAAAATCACCTGAAGAATATTATATCGTTATAAGTTTTGTTTTTTTAAGTTTTAAAACTTCTGAAGAATTTTTCTTTTTAATTAATATTTAAAGTTCATAATTATATTTGTGAAATAGCAGCAAACATTCTAAACATTAAATATTTTACATACAAAAATATTTCCCTCAAATACAAACTTCAAATCTATAAATTGAAAGAAATCAAATAAATGTAGTTGTTGTTGTTTTATTCCGTTGACTTTAATGAAATGGAATTTTTCCTTTGATACAAATATTTCTTCAATAGAAGACAAATTACAACAAGAAAAAATAAAATACTTAATTAATTTACTTAGGTAATACGGCCAATGAAAATATTTATTTGCCTCTAAATTCTTATAAATGAAGAAGAATAAAATCAATCAAATCAAAGCAAAATCAGTGATTGCGATTGTGTCGTTTAGTCATTGTGAGACCACATTTGTGTGTTTTGCTAATAAATCAATTAGCGGAGAATTACAAAGCATAACAAAAACAACAAATAAAATTGAGTCACATTTTTCTTCATATTTAAGACTCCCTTCTACTCTGGTGCTCTTTTGTATAAAAATTATTATAATAACAAGTAAGTAACCTATGTAATGGGCTATGCCGAATTTTCAATACCCTTCACCACAAATTCGTGTGAAGAAATACGAAATACAAACGTATATAATATACAATCGTTTTTCTTAAGTTCAATACAGGAACTATTTATGAGTCATATTTTGGGCTCTAACTTTTTTTACTGAACCGATTTTGATAATTTTTGGAATGATAGTGATGACATATTACTTTATATTATACCAAAATCTTATTATTAAATACTTCGCTTTTGATATACTGAGCCGATTTTGCTGTTTTCAAATAGGAATTTTTTCAGGACTATTACAATTACTAAAGTCAAATTTCATTGAGGTCTTTAATTATTGCGGATGTGAGCGTCAAAGACATAAGATGGACATAATAATCGACTCAGATTTTGAATTGATGCAAGATTATATATATACATTACCTTAATGTTACACACGGAATGCCAAAATTAATATACGCTCTTCACCACTTGTGGTGGTGGAAGGTATAAAAATACAAATAATGTGATGACGTGAAAAGTTTTATTTTTGTATCCAATTAAAATACTCAATCATCGCTTTTTACGTATTGAATGAATTTTGAATTTGTTTTGTTTAAATATTATTGTTGTTGTTGTTGTTTTTATTGCAAATATTTAATAACGCATTTATTTTAGTCATATTATATTTATTTATATTGATTTAGAGAGGTACAATGACGAACATTTTTACGTTATTTTTTATTTTTGCTGGAAAATAAATAATTATACAGGAAACGAGGAATTTTTAAAAATGTGATTTTTTGTAGAAAAAAAGAGGAAAATATTTATTTCTGTGGCAACAAATTAAATTATTAGTTTTTTTTTGTTCAAATAAAATTGTTATCACTCATCATTGATTTATTTTAGCACAAAAATATATAAAATTTTAATTTAATTTTATAATTTGATTTAATAAAAATTTATTTTAAATTTTAATTTAATTTTAGGCTTATTCACGGTAGTTTAACTCACAAACTAAATGCCAGACTAAAAAATAAAGGAAATTTAATTTGTATCAATTAATTAAAATAATACAACAACAAAAAGAAGCCAGCAACTGGCAAATAATAAGAGAAATAAAATAAAACACTGTATTTTGCTTTTATTGTGTTGCTGGTGCATTGAGTCCATTGACACGCCCCCCGCTTTCACATTTTGCTGTTATTATAAATGTACAAAGACAGTAGCTGCCGTAGCAGCCCTCAGCCACCACCAACAACGACGAACGTTGCTGAAATAGCCTCGGAGTCAGGAGTAACGGTTACAGCAGCCTCAGTAGCGCCAGCAACAGCAGCAGTAGTCACGCCAGTAGCATCATCAGCTTTATCGATAGATAACCCTCACACACATGTACGCTCCACAACGATAGAGAACGACGAGGACGAAGAGGACGGCTTTAGTTGTCCCTCCGAATCGAGTAGTGACAGTGATTACGAAATACGTTCACGACCCTCTACCACTAGCACCACTTCAACCTCCTCTTCTTCGGCGGCCGCAGCACCTGCTGTAGGAGCACCTTGTCTGAGAAGACAAAAACGTACCACCGCCAGTTCGGCTGCTCGTTATCACATAAATTCCGATGTGCGCCTTTTGCGCAAGATCGGTTATATTGCTTCGCGTGTTCGTTTTCTTGCCAAAATCTATGGTGACTTTAAGTTGGTAAATCCCTATAGTCCCGCTAAGCAGAAGAGACTTTTACAGGAAATTTTACTCAAACATTCGATAATTGATCCTGAACGTGAACTGAATAAAAGTGAAAATTTAAAGTTACGTTCGGCTGGTACTTCCTCAGTGCGCAGTCTTACACCGGCTAGCTCTATAACGAGCAGTTATTGTTGTTTGCCACAAACGGAAAGTTCGTTTGAAGACGATTCGGTTACGGGGACAGTGCGTCGTAAATCTTCTACTTCAGCCACTACCACAGCTTCCACTTTCCTCTTAGAAGACTTGCTAATACAATTGTATGAAGATCGTCGCAATAAGGTTACCGTAATACGACGGCGACGTAGTAGACGCAGCAGTGCTGGAGCAGTGATTGGTGGCACCAAGTTACCACGTAATCATTTGATCATAATGAGCAGTAAGACTACCAGCAGTAGTGTTGAGCGTCTATTACAACTCGATAACGAAGACGAGGGTGGTGGTGGCAGTGGTCTAGGCGGCGGTGGGGGTGGCGTTACTGGCAGTGAAAGTTCAGATCGTCTAACCAAAGGTAATTACATTTACAATGCAAACATTACAACTTCTAGTCAAGCTGCCCAGCAGCGTAGCAGTACTGCATTTCTTCAGCCCACACCGGGGGATGAGCATTTGAAGAGGCGAAGGGCCAGTGATTGCACTCCTTCACATCCGGGTCAACCCCTAAGTAATCAACTGCAGATTACTTTAAAAAACAATAATTGCACAAAATTTCCATTACACCGGGGCAGTTGTGGAGCTGCCGGTGAGCATTTATTAGCCGCCAATTCTATAGCCAATCGCCAGACTTTAATTTTGAGTAAATCATGTGGTAATGTGGATGCCGGTCTAAACAACAGTAATGTTTCTCTCTATGGCAGTTCAGATTTGCGTAATTTAGGCACAAGCGGGGGAGGTACAGGTGGTGGTAATGGTTCCGTCACAACGATTACAAATAGTGCAGCTGTTGGTGGTAGTGGTGGTGCTGGAGGCGCTGGTGGTGGTAATGTAGCGGCACAGACCAATGGCAACAACGAGTACAGTATTGTTCAATTAAATAACACCATTATACAGTGTCATTTCAACGATGAAGACTTTCGAGCTCTGGTCAAGGATCTTAAGCGTAAAGTCGAATATACCGAACGTATGAATTGGTTATGTAAGTACAAAATTTCAATTTATTTTAATCTTTTTTTATATTTTCCCTGAATTTATTGTAAAATAATTATGTAAAATGTAATTTTATTGAAAATCAAATTCGATTTCAAAAAACATTTTCTCTTTGATGTTGTAAAAATGTGTTTAAGTTTCTTAAAAAAAACTTTCCTTTTAAAGTTTTATTTGTTTCTTTAAAAGCTTTATTAGACAAACTTTTATTCAAGCTATTAACTATATAAGTTCTTTAGTGGTTAAACTATTTAAAAATTGGATATTTAGGTTTCCTTCCCTTCAGTTTGTTAAACTCGACGCAAGAACGTCGTTGCGTTTTCCTCACTCCGGTTCCTTTAATTTCTTATATTCAAATTAATTAAAATATTTAATTTATCTGTGATTACTTGAAATGTTTATAAAATTTTTTTGGTTTCATAAAAAAAATTCACAAAAAATTAGTTAAAATCTTCTTGCTTTAGAAACATTTCACAATAATTTTTTTGACTTTTGACCTTTTTTGTGTTATTAAATTTAATTCCTTTTTTTCTTAGTTCCTTATGTTGCTGAGTCAAAAATAGTTTTATTATTTATTTGCAAAATAAAATTTTTATTATTCCGATATTGTACCTTATTTCATGACTTGACATGTCAATATTGGTGTTGAGTTTTATGGCCAATATTTTGCTAATATTTTAACGGTTTATTTTTTCTCCTGCAACTGTCAAAAAAGCATTAGGAATATATTATTTTAGTTAAAAGCCAACATGTCACATTTAATAATTGAGATAATTTTTATGGAAAAAAGTTGTAGTTCTATATTAAAGTCATTTTCTTATTTGAGGATTTAGGAGATTATTTGATTTTTTTCTATTTTTTCTTATATCAATGAACTTTTTGGTTTTTAAGAGAAATGCAAGATTTGCTTACTTTTCTTATTAAACAAACTTTTGATGGATTTAATGTTTATAGAAATATTTGTTTATTTGTTTAAATGTGAGTGTTTTATGTATATTTAACATGTCAGAATAATAGTGATGGATTGTCTAGAGAAATATTATTACTAGTTTCAATGCTTTTAGCATTTATTAGCTAAAAAGAGGTCATAAAAATCCAATGACGTAGAAAGAGAAAAGTTTATGATTTGCAAGAATATAATTCCAAGTTTATGATGAATTTTTAGTATGAAATATTTTCAAAAATTTTATAATAATTTCGAATTGGTTTTATTTGTGTCTTTTCTCATTATTAGATAATATTGAAGATTTCCTTCTTTTGTAAAGTTTTTATTTCCAAAGTTAGTTGTTTGTGAAATTTATTAGACCACTTTATTAATAAAAGCTTAATTTGATAATCTTTAGGTGTTTTATTGCTAGCCAAGGCTTTTTTTATACACAAGTGATATTCTTTTTCTATTTTACTGATTTATTTGTTTTAATATCGGTTCCTTGTAAGTAATGTTCCAGAGATCCGTTATGTTGATGTTATTACACCAGAATATCCTTTTGAGCAGATTTCATAAATAAATTCATTATATAACTCTTAATCTGACTGTTTAGATTTCTCCTGAATATTTATCTTATGTTACCTAAAGAGTTTTAAGAAAGGGAAATCCCGATAGCTTGGCCAGGATTAAAACTATTGTATACATTTGATATGAACTATTTTAAAAGTCTTTCATATTTTCAAGTTCTTTTTTACAAAATAATCAATAGTTTATATGAAAATTATCTTTAATAACTTCACGGATTTATTTATTGCTACAAGGTTTAATAAGTTTAATTAACTTTGTTTTTATTTTATGTTTCTGAAATTTGACTTTTATTTACATTATTTTTATCAGATCCACACAAAAATTTTATTAGGGTCATAAAATCATATTAACTTAATTAGTTGATCTTTAGAAAAAAATTTACTAATTTTACATCAATTCTTGGATTAGAAACAAAAAGCAATAAAAATGCTTAAACTAGGAAATAAACTTTAATAAGTAATTTTGTTCGCTTTTTAGTTTTATATTAAAAACTCCTTTTAATTTGCTTTGATTTACTTATAATTTTGACAACTACTGTTTAATCTTTTAATTTTCATCATATTTATGTTTAAATATTTATGTTGTTTAACTTTATTAAATAGCTGTTATTATTTAACTTAATAAGCTTAAATCTTTTGCCATAATAATCTAATAGATCTTTACACGTTTCGTATTTATTTAGTTTTACTTACATAACTTGTTCTTTATCCCTTTTATGTTCATAATCACAATTTATGACAAAAAAGGGTTAAACTGAAAAAAATTTCCTTCCCCCTTTTTGCACAAAAAGCATAACTTTACTGTTAAGTATTTCTGTGTATGAAAAAAAAACATGGAAAATAGTATTTTTAATAACTAATGGAATTTATGTAATTTTGCTTAAATATTTATTTTGAAAGAGAAACTTATTTTCTCCTCTTCTTGACATTTTTAAATCTTTGAAATATTTTCTATGACAAATAAATAAGTAAAACAAAGAAATGAAAAATATGATTTATTTTATGTTACTTAACTCTTAGGAAATATTAAATCTTTTCATATATCTCAATGTTATACCCTTCACTACCACAAGTGGTGAAGAAGGTATATTAACTTTGTCGTTCTGTGTGTGACGCTAAGAAGAAATCATGTCAGCCCCATAATGTATATATTTCTGTCCGTCTGTCTATTTGTCTGTCTGTTATTGGAACGCTCATCCCCACAATGATTGAGAGAGTTCAACGTATTAATAACGTATTTACTTCACATGTATTTGTGATAGAGGGTATTAATAATTCGGCATAGCCCAATACAGTATTCTTACTTGTTTTATTTAAAATTAATGATTTTTAGAAAAAAAGAATATTATTACCACAATTGTCATAGAACTGAGTGTTAGAAACTGGTATTGGGATTCACACTGTTGTTAAGTATATATGTGTATTTGTGGGTGTACAAAAATATAATAGATAACCACACTTGTTTTGTCATTTATTTCTTTCTTTCAGTCTGACACAAGTGTATAAATGGATAAATTGTCCGTATATGTTGATATATGTTAGAGAGACATTACTACACACATTTACACAATTCATGTTCTGCTAGTAGTCGTTTGTTTCAATATGCGTTTAAAAATCTTCTTACGATTGTATAGATGATGGAGCAGAAATAAAAATATGTTTGTATGTGTACATTAGTTATCGAGGGATTGGTATACATCTGTGACCATATAAGTAATATTTTAAATAAATATTTACAGTTAAAAACCCTCGTATAAAATATTGCAATTAAAGTAGAAAGTTTAAGGAAATATTTATTACGATATTGTCATGAGAATATTGAAATATAGTGTAATTTCTTAACTAAAGTTCGAATGAAAAAATAAGGTTGATTTATAATTCTTTAAAATATTTTTTTAATCTATAACAGATTAGAGAAATTATATCCTGTGCAGTTCTTCAAATAAATATCGTATTATAAAACCGATGAATATCTGTGAAAACATCATGTCGATGCTGGCACTATCACATCCACAGTAATTAAAAGGGTTCTTAGTATTTCTTATTGTCTTAAGATATAGAACGATATCTGAGACAGCTTCTAAATTCAAGAGAATATCATTTGTAGAATTTTAATAATTAATAAATTGTATGTGTTTGTGAGTGAATATGTGAGGCAGTTTTTACGTAAACTGCGTGTACGAATGTATTTACTTCATACGCATTTGTGGTGGAGGGTTTCGAAAATTGGACGAATATAACATTCTTAACTTGTTTTACTAAAGTCTTCAGTATCACACAAAATGCTGTATATATTTAAATTCGATATAACTTCTTAAATATAGTTCCCAAAAGTAACCTTATTAAAAAATCGAATTTATTTGATGATCAATTTTGATGATCACTTATACCAACCATTACACCTACATTTCTTATGAAAGAACTACATGACGTATAAGTAATTAAAAAAATTTTGATTTATTTTATTTCTGCTTTTAATAAAGTTTAAGCTTTTTTAAGCTTTAGTTCAAATCTGAACATTTAAAATTATTCCAGTTATATATAAAATTATTTATTTAATACAAATTTATATAAAATCATGTTTTTATTATGCAAAACCTGGCAAAAACTAGAGAAAATAATAGTTATTTACTTTTTAACTACCTCCTTCCTTCATTTTGATGTTAAAAACTGAAAACGTAAAAATGCTCAGAATTTTTCGAGTAAAATAACAAAGATAACAACTTTTTACACAAGTGAAACCTCTCAAATAAATCAATGAATGGCAGCAACAATTAAAACAAAAATTCCAGGAATATTTAACAAAATGAAAGAGATATAAAATTAATGATGATGTCAAGGCTAAAATTAGTAGCATAAAATAAAAACGAGTTGCTAAAAAGTGTTTCCTTAAAAGAAAACATACGAACTCCCTTAACAGCATAGAAAAGCTTGAATTTCATTACAATGTATACATGTCAATAAATGACACCTCATTTACTTTTAAATAAAATATATATATATAACACATACACACACATAAACAGTTTTGATATTAAGAATAGGATGGGGAGAATGTATAAACAGCAAAATATATTTTATATGTTTGTTGTAAATACAAAAAATATATATATAAAAGAAAAAACCTTCACCTTTATAGTGACAAAAATCTAACTGACTGGATATTAATTGTCAATAACAGCTGATCCAAATAATACACAAATATACACACATATATTTACAGACAAAAAACATGTATGCATACATACATGGAAGAATAATGTGTTTTTATTTTGTGAATAATAAACGTATATAACACTAATGTTGTTATAACCCAGTTAACATTTGTAATACAATAAATGAATATGTCTTTCTGTTTTTAATTAAAAATAATTTGTTGGGTTTATTTTATGGAGAAACAATTTGCTTTACAAAACAAACTATTTTTATTTGTATGCATACTTTTAGGCACTCTAGCTCCTTATTTTTTCCTTTCATTCTCTTCTCCCTTTAAGATTTGTTTACATATATAAAGATGTAACTTGTGCTCATTACAAATTCAAAGCCATCATTGCTATTTGGAAGTGTGTTCTACTGAGGCTTGCTGTTATTGTATTAAACATAGAGCACAGTATGTGTGTGTGTGTGTGTTTCACAGTATGTATTTTTTCAAATGTGTTAAAACTGCCATAGAATACACATTTACACTTGAATGATATTTTAGTTTCTTCTATAAAAAAATAAATAAAAAACCATAACGAACATGTTTGTTTGCTTGTGAGACCCTTATTCACATATACTTACATATATAAATCCTTATATAACACATACTGATAAACAGACGAAAATAAAATATTCAAGTTGAAAGTATAAAATAACAATATAACGAATAAAATACAAGTATATTTAGTAACATTCTTTACTTAATAAAGTCGTTACTATGGTAGTAAAACTTTTCCTTCTTTCTTTCGTTCTTTCTTCTTCTCATTTGATTCCATTCTATTTGTGTTATTTTTAATGACAAAAACTCTTATAGAAACCCATGAAGTAGGAAGACATGAATTTATTTATTTGGAAAATGAATTAATGTTATATGAAATCAACACAAACACATGCACACACATGCTGTTTCGAAAGGGAGAATAAGCAAAAAAAAAAAAAACATAAAAATGAGCGTTATATCAAAACTAATGGAAAATGAGTAGATTAATATTATTGTTATGTTGTTAATTGAAAAAATACAAGAACAACAACAACAGAAACAATAATAACAAACGCAACAAAAAATATTATGAAAAATAAATAAATAATTATTTTAATAAACAAAATACCGAATACGAGTAAAATCTTAATAACATAATAAAAAAATGAGACTCAGTTTTTTTGTTGTTGTTATCGTAATATTCCATAAAATAATGACTATTTACAACATGCGTATAATAAAATTGTAAGTTATGGACTAAAGGTTATTTAATCTTCTCTTTTTTTCTTGGGGCCAATGGGTTAATAAAATATTAAAAGATTTCATCATATTATTATTACTTTTTTTTGGCTTCAAAATATCTCTAACGGAAATTTTATTTAGGGAATTTTTCAATTCTCTAGCTTTGAAATATAAGTCTGAATAGCCTATAGTTGATAACGAAAATAATATCTTTCTCTAAAACTGTTTTAGAAAAAGCTCATCAAGATGTTAAAAA
Organism: Cochliomyia hominivorax; assembly: GCA_004302925.2. NCBI lineage: Eukaryota > Metazoa > Arthropoda > Insecta > Diptera > Calliphoridae > Cochliomyia > Cochliomyia hominivorax. The sequence continues at coordinate 93,174,828 of PYHX02000495.1, forward strand.
TTTGAAATATTTGTCACGCGGCTGGAAAAATTTATTGTGCAAGGTACCTCAGTATGAACCGCTATAACTCTGCCCATGGTGCCCTTATTGGGTCTAGGTTTCCAAAGTTATAATGTATGTGGTCAAGGGTTTTAAAGAACCAACACAGCCAAATATTAGATTCCTACTTGTTTTTCTTTATCATGAAAAATGGAAATTTAACGATTAAAAATTTTTTCATAACTGGATGGGCGATTTTGGAGGTCCACCCCAAATCCCTGAACTATTCCATAACAATTAGAAAACATCTCAAGAATTTTGTGCAAAATTTCATTAAATAAGATGCAGTAATTTCAAAGTTACAAAATTATTTCCAAACCAAGAATTTCAGAATTGAACTCTCACACATTTATACTGACATTCTCACATATATATGCTATTTCTTAGATAAAGCGGACATTATATTTTTTACTCACACTTTTTAGCTTCCGATCGGATTTTGTTCATATGTATATAAATGTTCTAAAATATAGCTTTGTTACTGAAATTCCAAAATGTTATATAAAATTATAGTTTTATGTATTTTAAAACTTTTTACAAATTTATATCAAGTTTGATTTATTTAGTTTTATTTACATAGTTTGTATATATGTCTTTTTATATCTTCCCATAATTCGTTTAAAAAAAGTGTGTATTTTTATCCATAAATATCGATATTAAATATAAAACATTTATCAATTTAATAATTTCTTTCTCTCAGACTCTCTCTTAAACTTAATATATATTTTCCTGCATTAGTGTTGATATGCATTTATTGCGTTAGTGTTAGTTTAGTTTTGTTTTTATACTTTCCAATATATATGTGTGTGTTTGAGTGTTTTTGCATTTAATAGCTAAAGTAAAACCTCACAGATTTAATGAAAGAATTTTTATTCTTATTTTTTTCAATTTTTTTCTTTTTTAAATAATTTTTTTGTTTCAGGTAAGTTAACGCACAAGGAAATTAATAGTAAGTTTTCCCATAAAAAACCAAAAACAACAAACACAAAGAAAGTATAAAATAAATACACACATACATTTTTAAAGTAGATGAAAGCAAAAAGTTTTTTTTTCATATAAAAAAACTCATAAATTCTATGAAGTTCTTTAACGAAATTTATTTTATTATTATTTTTTTATATTTTTTATTTATTTCTTTTGTTGATATTAAGCTCTAAACTTTTGTGGAAATTAGCATTTTTATATGTTTATTTACAGTAAAAAACCAACAGTTTTCTTTTCTCCCTCTTCCTCTCTCTCTTACTCTGGTTTTCTCTTTATAGCTTTATAAATTAAATACATATGTATTTCCTTTTTCTAGCGGTTTATATTTACAATTATTTTTAACTTTATTCTCTTTAATACTCATTAGTAACAGTTGCCAAGTGAAGGCAACGTAATTGAAAATTAAATATTCATTACTGTTTTTGTAATTTCTGGAAATTCGTTTGATATTTAAACAACATATGAATGATATTTGATTTTGTTCATAGAATTATATTTTCTTATTTCAAATTCAAAATTTATAATCATTTCTGTATGCTAAATATGTAAAAAAGCCTTTAATTTTCTTCTTTATTAAATATTTAACGAAATAACGTTTTTTTATTTAAGTATTAAATTCTTTCAAGTCAAAAACCACATAAAAATGAGAAATGAGTTTTTTTGACATTTTAAAATGTGTGCAAAAAAAAAAAGACATAAAAGTCATCAAATGTCACTATAACATATCTAGATACTTAAAACTCACTTTGAATTATATTTATTTATTTGTATTACAAAAATAAGTCATAAGAAAAAAAGTTTTTTTCGAAAACTAAAAGAAAAAGTTTTGAAAGTGGGAAAATGGGTTTAAACTAACTAAAACTGAATTTGTGGTTTTGCCACAAAGTTTGACATTTTGTTTCATTAAATAGTTTGTTTTTGAATAAATTAATAAAATACCAAACAATCAAACTAAAATATTAAAAAAATCCACTTAAATTATAATTTTTATATCTTTCTATTCCTCAAACAGCCTCTGATTGAAAATCTTTAAATAAGATTATGAAATGTATATCCCAAATTAAATTCTATTTTCCCTTAGCTTATTCCATATGTATATTTTTAAAATTAATATAAAATTTTAGGCTTTTGTGGTTGTAATTATAATGACGGTTTAATTAAATTTTAAATAAACATTGCGGCAATTTAGATTTTTGGTTATAATCACATACATACCTACACTTATACATTTACATTAGTAACAACGTTTATATATTTATAAAAGTATTTAAAGCTTAAATACAACTTCTGGCTAAAAATGTGTATAAAATAATTAATTTTTGACCGTTATTACACCAGAGACCAGTTTTTAATTAATCAAAATTAAAAGCCGTTTACAAAAATATTTATCAACACAAATTTCTAATGAAATATTTCAAAAGGTATTTAATTTTGGTTACCAGCAGGATGATAGATACATAATAATGAATAATGAAAGATGTAATCATAATGAAATGACATTAAATGTTTATTTCAAATTGAAATGATAATTAGAATTTTTAATTGTAAATGTGATAAAATGCTTATAATTAAGTTCATTAGTTGAAAAATATCTAAATGAAAGCTTTTTTATAATTAATAATGAACTCTAAACTATTGAAATGATTTAATGCTTTAAACAAATTGAAAGCTTTTGCTTTTTCAATTCTAAATTATCAGTTTAGAACTTAAAGCTTTTCAAGTAAACGTTACATATGTTTCCGTAAATCAAGAGCTCTTTTTAGAACTCCTTTTTTATCAATAAAAAATTAAAACCTTTTGCTTTGTAATTTCTTCTATTGCAGGAAATCAAACGTTTTTATTAAAAGCTTTAACCGAAATTTATTGAAATTTGAATCAACGAATAATCATTATTTAAAAGCTTTTTATTTTTTTATTTTATTATTATTATTATTATTATTATTATTATTATTATTATTTTGCGTAAAAATTTCTTTAAACTGAATTTGTTTAAAGCTCATTACGCTTATGTCTTTTTAATTATTATTTAAATATGTAAAAATGGAACACTTAGTTTAACTAATTAAGCTTTTTAGATGTAAAAATTAAGCAACCTTAAAACAAATGAAAAGCAATGAATTAAAAAAGCATTTCAAAAGAAATCATATACTAATGAACTTTAAATTCCTTTTGATTATTTTGTTAAGCTTTTTTAAGTCTAACTAAATAAATTAATTTCCTTATAATTTTACATCCTTTTAAGCAATATAATTTAATCAATTGATCAATTCTATTAAAATTATTTCTGGTTTTTAACATTAGAAAGTTGTTAAAAAATTAGTTTAAAAGTTATAAAGAATTTTTAATTTAATTTAAAAGCAAAATCTAAGAAATTGAATTTTTTGGTAAATTTAGGTTTTAAATTGAATTTAAAACTTTAATTATATACACATATGTATGCATGTATTGGTTATAATTAGCATAACAAATTAAATAATCTTATATATATAAATTATTATTATTGATTTGGATATATGTATAATTATAATGATATTTTAATGTATCTCCTACTCTCATTATTATGAAATACTTGTCGAATCGAAATAATAGGAATAATAAAACAAACACATATATGTGTGAATAGAATCTTATATATTTTAAAGAAAGTTATTAAAGGACTTATTAAGTTTAAGTTGAGTTTCTTTAAATAAAATAAAATCTCATATAATAAATATATATCTTAAGTATTCATTTATGATTTTATTTATAGAATATTTTTGGTAGTTAGGCTTTTATTTACTTAGACGTGAGATTATATATAATATATTTATATTTAGCTATTGAGCAAATAATATTTTACATATTTATGTGTATTTTAATAAAACAATATTAAGGTTAAATGTGAATATATATTAAAATTGTTGCTACATATACACATACAACTCCAAAAGAAAAATTATAATTTCACACGTATAGAGAAAAATATTCAAAATACACACATACATGTTATAATAACAACATTAACACGTCTACGGATGTTGTTGTGTTTATAAAATTTATAAGTATAAGAAGTAACCTAAATATTAAAATCTCTTCTTAACAAAAAAAAAAATGACAAAAAGTTTGTGTCATGGTTAGTTGGAGATCAATATTTGAAAACGTATCCCTTTTTGGGAGCCTTACTAATAAGTTATAAGTTAAAAAATCGTTTGTGTATATATACATATATATGTTAGAGTATGTTAATGAAATTATGTCATGTCTTATTGTTATGAAATTTATACAATCATTTTATTGTATTTCTTACAACATCCTATTTCTCTCCTCTTCCCTCCTCTCACATACTCGTGTTTATAGGCAAAACAAAACACTCTTTAAATAAATGTAAGGATGTGAGTGTTAGAAGTACATGTATTTAGGTCTGTGTTAACAAGTAAAATTTTTTCTATTTTCTTTTATTTTTTTTTTAGTATAAAAACGTTTAAGGATGTCAAGTATTTTCTTTCTTTTTCTATGTTTCTTTTTGTTCACAAATAAATAAAAGAAATAAGAAACCAAATCTTTAAAAAATTTTTTTGTTGTACAACTTTTGTTATGTGTAGCTTTTGTCTGTCTGTCAGTCTGTTCCTTTTTGTTGTTTTTTTCTAGTTTCAAGAGTTTGTTTTAGAAATTACGTGCGATAACAAGGTTTATGTTAAAAGAAATATTTACCAGCAGCTTAAGTTTTTCTCAAAAATTCTTTTGTTTTTTTTAGGGCTGATTATTTATCATTTATTTTTTATGATCCAATAAAATTTATTAAGTTTTTTTCTTAAGTTAAAAACAATCATAAACGTTTGAGAAAAACAATGAAAAAAAATTCAATTTAATAACATAATAAATAATTAAATGTTTGTATTAAAAAGGAGTTTAAAAACCATTTTAAATGATTTTCATGAAAACAGAAAGGAAAGTTAATTTTAAGGCCTTTAAGCAGGATTTAATACCTCCTTACTGTTTCTTTTTTGGTTTTTAGGCTTATTGATGACTGCTAATAATATGTTTATATGCTATTTAATGTCTTTATTTGTTATATATTAGTATTTTTAAATAAAATATCCTAGAGGTTATAAGAAAAGTTTAAATATGTTTTATTTCCTTTATTGAAACAAAATATCAATATTGAAAGCCATAAAGACTAAGCAGATGACCCCGTAATACATAAAAATATGTCTTTATATTAAGTTTAATCAACTTTAATTAAAAATTAATTATTTTAGGGAATTTTTCTGGTCTTATTTTATTCTTAAGGATTTAATTAATAAAATGTATAAATTTCATTTAATAATTAAGCTTCTCCTCTTCTTCATAAAAACAATAATAAAAATATCTCAATTAAATGGTTATTAAATAGTTTATTAGTTAATTACAATAGTTTTGACAAACTCACACTAAGATAACTATAAAAAGGGGAAAAAAAAAAGAAATTTACATGCAAAACAAAACACATTAAAAGAAACAAATAGATATTTAAGAAGAGGGTAGCAAGAGATAAAGGAGGTTTTAGTTTCTAAATAAAACCTCTATAAAACCAAATAAAAATGTTAGTTTTATTCCCCTCTTTATATGAAAGTGAGGGTTTTGGGTGTTAAATTGCTGTTTTCAGGTCTTTGTTGTTGTCATGTTTATAAATGTATAGAAAACCCCAAACATAAAAAATAGAAATAATAAAGATAGTAAAGCTACATAATTAATTACAATCCATTAATTAATTAATTTACGCTCTAAGGAGGTTTGTTTTTTTTTTTTTTTTTTTTTTTTTTTGCATCATCAACAACAACATCTTCATAATGCTCATCATGTATTCTTATTGTTATGTTAATCAAGCCCCATCATTTATACCAGCCGTCTTTTGTTTCCCTCTATCCTTTATATGTTTATCTGTAGGAATAAAATAATGCATTTATAACTGTTATTTATGTTGTACAAAAGGAACAACCACAAAACATTTACACCTTTTTTGGAACATATATAAAAGATTTATGTGTTTGTTCTCTTAAAAATGCTCTTTTTAAGGGAATATATTTTTGAAACAACACAAATCAGAAGAGAAAGTTAAAGTAAACAAGAAAGAATGTTACACCCTGGACAGGATAATACCCTCCACTACAAATGCGTTTGAAATAAATACGTTATGATTCGTACATACACACACAAATAGACTCCCAAATATAACTTGGAACACTTAATTATTTATTAAATTAGTTATTTTTTTGTGAAGAGTGTAAAAATATTTTACTTAACCTTTAAATTATGAAAAATGTTTTTTTCAACGTTTAATAACATTAATAATAACTTTATTTTACAATACTCTTTCTCCATTTTCTTTATTTTCTATATAACTCCGACGTTTATCACTCTAAAAAACCATTATCTGTTGAGTTTGTTACCTGTCCAGTTAAGCTCTCTCAAGTAATTAATAATACCATTGTGTGTGTATAAAACACTTTGAAATATTTGTTTAAGCAAAGTATTAATATCAATAAAGCCTTTTTGGAAAATGACTGAAATACATTAGAAACCTTAATTTTATGGTCAATGTTTTCCAATAATTAATTGTTATTTATTTGCGATTTCTTAACTCCCTCTTAAAATACCCTAGACAAGATAATCACCTTTTCATTATTGATAATGAAATGTTGTTTTTGACCTGAAATAACGTTTAAATAAGCTAATGAATTCATTAGCAAAAACTATAATTAAATATATATTAGTATTGATTAAATGTTTATTTAGCATATAGTTAACTTTTACAACAATGTTTAGCATATTATCACTAAAACTTTCAACATTTGTTAAGTGTTCCCCCCAAAAAGTACTGAAAGTGTTATAAAAACATTAAAGGCACTTTTCACATTTTTAGGTTATTTTGAAAAGAAAATCAATTTGAAATTTATTTATTTATTTTATTTTTTTTTTGTGGTGAATTCTTAGATTTTATCACTTAGATTTTATCACTAAAGAAAAATTTTCATATTATTTGTTAAGAGTTTTGGTTACAGTTTATTTATTTAGTTGGGCCTTTGGGGATTTGTAAAAACAATTTGACTTAATAGGTTTTTTTTACTCTCTGGTTCTATGTAAACACAAAAACAAATCTGCATAAATTTGAAAATGTATTTTAAGCTCTAAAAGTCAGTGCACTTTTAAAGCAAATAAAAAGATGGCAAACAAACAGAAAGGAAATCTAGAAAGTATTTTTTTTAGGAACCATGACAGTTAAAGATTAAAATTAATTGCTTTTTATATATGTATAAGGAGTCGTAAAAGGAAAAAGAACTTTAAGTAACAGTAGGAACTTTAAGATTTTAACTTATAAAATATAAAATTTATTCTTATTGTTTTAATATAAATAACTTAGGAAATGAGCAAGTTATTGATTAAAACTAAAATTTTAATTCATTTTTAATAGTACTTAAAATAACGTTTAATATTCAATATTTATTAGTATAACAAAATATAGAATATACGCCCCGTATTCTTTCCATACTTATTATGTATTTATCCTAAGCCTGAAAAGTGTGCTTAACGTATCGGTTATTATATTCATTATAATTCAATATATGATTCGTATAATTAATTTTTATTTTAAAAAATTAAACATTTTTAAGAAAAAACTATATTTATTACAATTCAGTTTTATAAAAACTTTTCTAATTAAAGTTTCTCTTGAATTTTTGCTCAAAAAATATGCTATGAGCTGCAATTTACCACAAACCTGTTACCCTGTTGTATTTAATTTAATTAAATTTAAATTATTATTATTTTTTTTTTTTGCCACAAAATTAATTCCCACCAATACTGTTAACCAATAACTGACTGACTCGTCTGTCAAAGTAATTTATTATCATTCTTTCTAAATCTAAATAAAAGGTCATGTTGTAAATGTTTAAAGTCTATTGACCGTCGTAGCAAACCTCGTTATCTTTCAATGCTGATGCTTAATGACTGATTTTGTAAAGAATTTCGTCTACAATCAATTTTATTACAGTTTCTGTGGAGAGGAAAACAAAACAAAGCAGAAAGAATTATTTTAAGTCCAAAAAAGCTAATAATAATTCCATTTAAAACTTTCTTTTTGTGTATTTGTTACCATGAAGAAAACACTCAATTCTTCATATTTTTTTCTTTAAAATTACTTTTTTTTAAGATTTTTATTTGTTTTCATGTTCACAACTCAAATTTAAAATAATTTTTTTTAACAGACATACTTTTATTTATTGTTTTAAGTAATTAATAAAGACAGTCTTAATAATAATTTCAGACTTTTATTTTGAAAACAATTACCAAACAAACTTACTACAATTAGCAATAAGAATTTTTTTGTGTTTATTAAATTTAGTGAAAATTGCTGTGTTTTTCTTTCGGGTCTTATTTTTGTTATATTTTCATCATTACGCATTTTATTAAAAATCTTTTCTGTTTCTTTTTACATTCATTACTTAAGTTTTGAAATAAATTTTATTTTTTTTAATTTTCTTTATTTTTCGTTATTTTATTGATTTACTTCTGCTTAAATAAATCCTTTATATATGTTTTATTACCATTTCCTATTATTTTTTGCTTATTTGCTGTTATTATTTTTCTCCTTTTGCCAACCTCAAGTCGAGCAACCTTTAAAAATTTCAATAATTTTAATAAAATTTGATTTTTTTCTTTTTGATGGGGTTTTTTGTTTCTACCGATAATTGGAGTGTATACATGCGGATAATACAATTCGTGCAAAAATATCCTTAAATTCATCTTTAAAGTTTTAAGGAAATTCTTATACATTATGTTTGGGTTTTTTATCTAAACATTTTCTCAACGATTTGTAATAACGTTCATGCATGTGGATAATTTTGTGTTAAACTGGGATTTGGGCATATAACAAAATTTCTTTGATGTGTGAAAAAGTAGACGAATTTTTCTGTCCACAATAAAATTTTTAGCTCAAGTCAGAGCCTCTTTTGCTTTACAAAAAAGTTGGATTGTTGGATTTTTATTTCTGGCATAAGGTCTTAAATTTTTGAGCCTTTTTTGAGCCTAATTAGAGTTTATTATTTTAAAAAATAATTAACAAATTAACAAATTAACAAATAAATTTGTGCAAAGTATGCTTTACTTATTAATTATGTTATTATGTTGTACATGATGCGTATACATAATATTCAAATATTTACCTTTAAAAAAGATTAACTATACGCCCCCTCTTTTATATGGACATTGACCTAAGGAAATGTGGAAAATACTTGTGTAGAAAGTTAAGACCATTGTAAGAAATCAAACCTTAACTAGGCATCCTCCAATCTCCTCTCGATACTTACAGAATTATTTAAATATGTATTTAACACAAGAACAAATAGCGATATTTTAGCAGATTTTTCCCTAAAGAGTTTCGGTACAAAAATCCAATACTTCTCCAACAAACCTTGTATTAACAAAAATTGAAAGATATTACATAAAAGAGTAAATAATCCAGCTTTTGATCTTCATACAAACAGTGAAATTGTAAAAGCAATTTACTTTTAACTCAACATAAACGATTATCTGAATTAGAAAATCTGAAACTAGAAAAGCGGGTGTCGGTATGTGTAACGTCATAAGATGTTTATTGAAACAGCACACAGTCAAAATATTTCTCCTCGACGATTGAAGTCTAAAAAGCACGTAACTTTTCAGCTTCACTGAGTTCACAGTTTTCTAGTTTAAAATTTTGAAATCAAGAAAATACAAATTCAAGTAGTGGGGGAAAGGGAGCATGAAGAAGCTGCAAGGAATATAAATTGATTGTAGTTATGTGTTGTGTATAAATAAACGAATGTGTGTAAATGGCAGGTGTTTAAAGATGAACAGTATTATAATCACTTGCTGGTATTAAGGCCACAAAAATGAAGAAGAAAAGAATAATAGAAGAGAGTGAGCGTAAGGAGAGGACATTAAACTTGTGTGTGTGATAAATGTGGTAAAGGAAATTTAAAATAAAATAAAATGTAATGGTTTGTTTAAGCCTTAACACTTCTCGCTTCATTTTCTTATTTATCATATAACACTTTAGGTGTTTTTTCCTTGTTTATAAACATTTCTTAACTTCTTGGCAGTTTTTATTATGTGTTCAGCACTGTTATTAATTTTTTCTTTCTTTGTATTTTGATTGTCCTTAAGACAATGTAGAGCCATGATAAAGAGTTTGTGGTTTGAAATGTGTGGGAGGTTTGTAAGAGATGTAAGAGAATGAGGAATTGCATTTGTTTGTTGTTTCATGCAAATTTAATGAGCTGATGTGTTGAAAAGCTACTTTTTGTATACAATTTCTGTTTTTAATATTATTACAAGAACAACAACAACGAATATACGTTAAAAATGGTTGCATACTTTTGCTTGCTAACAATAAGTAATTTAAATGTAATGAAGGTTTTCTTTCTGCTCACACTCTTTATCTTGTTTACATTTTTCTTCTGGGTTTTCGTTCTGTATGTTACACCCTCTCTCATTTTTTGTTTTGTATTCAGAGTTTTAATCTGGTTTAAGGTAATGACTTGCATCATCAACATTTGACTGTAACAGCTGCAGCAATTTATATTATATATTTTAATGTGGTTTTATTTTGTTTTTGTTTTCTCTTTTTTCCACTGTTTAATACTTTAATATATTAAATCTTAAATACTCTCTCTCACTCCCTCTTTAATGAGTTTTTTTTTCATAATGATATTTCCCCATTAAAAAATTGTATTGAGTAATTTAAAAACAATTCTCAATGAGAGAAAGGGAGACAGAGAGTAAGAGCAATCACTTCAACGGTTTATATAGTGTATCTAGCTTTAATGAAAAAAAATGCAACAAAGAAGTCACTTAAAATAGAGTTTGTAATTACTAACCTTTTAAGTATATATGTAAATATCTATGTATGTTTGTATTATTTATCAATTCAAGAGTAGAGTAATGAAACCATTAAATCTACTACATTTATATAGTGATTTAATTAGTAGAATAGTTTTTTCCTTTTAAATAAAAATTATTAAGAATGAAAGATTGTTGTTGCTGTTATTGTATTTGTCACACAAAACGGAAATTCAATCAGTTTAAGCTGATGGCTTTAAAGGTAATTTACCTTTGTTTGTTGTTATATTTAAATGTAAGAATGTATGTGTGTATTTTTAAAAAGTTTTGTTAAGTTGAATTTTGAAAAAGAAAGCAAAAGAATACATTTTTGTTTTACCTTTCCATAATTTTTCTACTATCAGATAGAAAATGTTTTAGCTAGATTTTTTTACAATGTTAAGTTTAACTGTAAGCATTTGAGCAGTGTTGCATATAAATTTAATTTCCGTTACCAATTGGCCTTTGTATTTCCTTTTTAATTTTTTGAATATTTTCTTTAGCATTTGATAGCTTTAATTTTGTATAGGATAATCAAAAAGGAAGAGAAATTAAATATTAAAATTTAAATTTTTCATAATCTTTTTCAGGTCTTTCTAAACGTCCCATGGGTCCACCACATCGCAAAAGTAGTTTACCAAAGCATCAGGAGGTTAAGAAACGTTTTTTGGAAATTTGCGATACCACCTTTTCGGAAGAGGTTTTAAATGCTTTGCGTTTGCCTGCCTTCGATTCCTATGAATGGGGTGATGCTGATATCATACACTTAATGCAAACAATGTTTGTGGAATTAGGCTTTATAGAGAAATTTAATTTACCCATCGATACTTTGCGTGAATGGTTATATGAGGTGTATAAACATTATAATGAGGTGCCGTTTCATAATTTTCGCCATTGTTTTTGTGTGGCGCAAATGGTAAGTGATATTTCCTCATAAATTAATTAAAAAAAACATAGTAAATTTTATAATATTGATTTGTTTAGTTAGTGAAACTTAATACCAAAAGAGAAATTATTAAAAATATTTAATAATCAAATTTTATAAAATTATACAATAAATATAAAAGAGACTTAAGTTTCTTTGGGCACGACAGTTGTTAAAATTTTCGAAACCTTATAAAAGAGCAACAGAATTATCTCTCTAATTTGTTTTTATCATGAAATTTAAGAAAATTTGATTAATAATTTAGTTCTATAAAAAATTCTATAACTTCTGAACTGTTGGAGATATCTTAAAGAAACTTCATATTAGAGAGTTAGAGCTGAACTGTTTTGAGTTGAGTTGGATGAGTACAATCATTTATCTGGTCAAGAGCGTAGCTGGTGATTCTCCAAAGTTGGCTACTTCAAATCTTTGGAAACTTGAAAAGCCTTTTAATGAAAAACATTTTTGTTATTGTTGTTTTGAAATATATTTTTTTAATTTATTAAGAAAAATCACAAATAGCTTTCCTTTAATGTTTCATTAGCCGGTTTTTGCCTCATGTTTTATTTAAAAAATATCTTTTGACTTTTCCTTAAAAGCCTTATGTACGAGGTTGAGTAGCTGTTGAGTGTCTGTTAGACTGAATGTTTAATGTATTTAACATGTTTTTGGCTTCCGGCTTAAATGTCAAATATATTCATAATATAATGACAATTTCCAATATCAACCTTTAAATACAAATATAAGTAAAATAAAATGATGTTATAAAAATGAACTGTCAAATGAAAAGATTATTTATTATATGAAAATCAAAAGAAAAATAAATATAATAAAGAAATATTTTAAAATTTTTAAATTCTCAAATATAAGAAAAAATCATAATTTAAACAAATATTTCAAAAATCAATTAAAGTACTTTTTAAAAATTTTCCGAATTTTTAACATTATTTTTATTTCTTACTAAAATTTCTCATTTATATTCCAGCAATGATTTTTCAAATGTCTTAATATGTTTTTCATTTTCATATTATCTCAAATATTTTTCATAAAAATTTTATGCATTTAAACATGCTATAAATAAAGGTTTTACTCAAGTATTTGAAGATTTAAATATTTATGTTCTATTTTAAATGTGTATAAAAATGTAAAAAAAACAGACATAAAATTTCAGTTATAAATAAAATACTCGTTGTTGACAACGACATCATCATCATCTACTTTTTAGCCACTACAACGCCCTCATAATCATCTTTTTTTTAAAGCAAAAATAATCATTATCATAAAAAGAAAATACTGACAGGCCCCAAAGACTTAAGTATCCTTTTAGCATATTCGACCTAGTTTTGAGAAGAAAACTGGCTTAATAATGTATGTAAATGTGAATGTAAATAGAGTCTATGTGTGAATAAAACTAGAAAGGCAAAAAAGCTACAAATAAATATATCTTTTTTCTAAAAAAAGAAGCTTAAGTGCATAAAACTATGTGAAATGGAAAAGGAAAACTTAAAATAAATATTTCTTTAGAATTTTATGTTTAGAAAACAATTTTGTGATTTCCTCCTTTTTCTCTCATTTATTTCTTAAAATCTTTTCTTAAATTAATATTTTAGAATTCTTTGATTATATTGACTTTATATTTTCGAAATAAAAGTTAATAAACCACTAATAAGGAATACTTAATATTAAGCTTTTAAGTGCAGCCAGCTGAATATATCAAAAATTAAAATAAAATTAAGATTTTATATTGTTACCATAAAATAAATTATTTTCCAAAAAAAAAATCTGTAAAATTGTTTACATTCAGCTAACTGAGTACATCACATATACAAACATAAAGTTGAGATTTATGAATTCAGTTAGCTGAATTTATTATTCTTAACATTTTAATATCTTTTTTCATCACCTCCACCACCTTTTTTTTAATTTTAAAATTCATAACCTTTTATCTTTCTTTCTATCAAAATATTTAAAAATTTATTTAAAAACATTTTTTTCCTGTTTTGTGAGCTGTTTAATGAAAATCACTAAACGATAAATCCATTATGTTGACAATTCAATTATATTAAAATAATCTATCGATTATAGATTGCTGTATAACTAAAATTTGCATCAACATTTGCACTTATTCAAACACGAAAGAGTCTTAATAAATAAAATTAAAAACAAAAAATGCCTACAATCTAAAAATCATGTACATCTGTTTGTGTTGTATAGAGCCAAATGGCCAAGAGTCAATAACAAACAACTACACTCTAAAAAGCACAATTTGAAACACACAAAATTTAAGGCTTTGTTGCACTCTGTATCTGTGTATGTGCATCTTTTTATTTTGCAATATGATAGCATTTTTGCTAAAGGACATACAATCAACTAACAATATTTTTTGTTAGTTTTTGCCTGGCATGTATGTGTGCATGGTATGTGTGCATATGAGTGCTTATTTACTCATATCTAACGGTTTGTTTTAATAACGGGGTTTTAGTTTTTTATTCTCTTCTCTTCTTTTTTTCTGTTTGTTTGTGTGCTTGCTGGATTTAAGGATTTAAGGCCATGTATCAAACCACAATGCGTGGCCAAATTACCAAAGTTGCATAAAACACGTTAGCAGCATCACAATTTGGTTTAAATAGATTTTATGTACACATTTACATTAGCCCAGTTATTAATACCCAACTAGATGTTTTTCTACCATTTTTTTCGTTAATTTGTGTTCAAAATGAGTTAATGCTAATTTTCCATCTGCATGCAAATTGGTTAAAAAGAACAGATTTATGTTTTAGACAAACAATTGTAGCGAATACCAAACAAAATAACGTGAGCAACAATGAAAAAGGAATTTAAACAAAATCTTTAACTACTAAATTGGAGGCGAAGTTATGTGATTGTGGGTAACAGTGACATTTTAAACATAGCTGAATCTCCTCAGATTTTGGTTTGATGCAAGAATATACATATTTTATGGGGTCTGAGGTGATTTCTTCTTATCACTTGTGGTGACGAAGGCTATAAAAAGATTAAAATTGCTAAAATGTTAATTTAATCCATGGTGTTAAATATTATTTGATTTAAAATAATTTATTTTATAATTCATTTCGATTTCATTTTATTCAGCTAACTAATAATCTGGTTTTAGTTTATAATTCAGCTGGCTGAATATTATAAAAACTTTAAATTTTGACTAATTTTATTAATAACTATAATTCAGCTAGCTGAGTACATATAATTTGATTAAATGTTATAATAATATTAAACGTTTATATGAATCGCATTATTTAACTTTAGAAAAATATATTTTTTAAGTAATTTTTTGCATTAAAAACTTTCTTAAATAAATCTTTATTTAAAACTCTTTTTATCATGAAATAATGCTTAACTCAGTTTTTCTCTTAAATATCATAATTTATGTCATTTCTCTTAGCGCTCATGATGCATATAATTTTAAAAAGCCAATTTATTGTTAAACAAAACTTATTTCAACGCCAAGATAACTTTAAATTGTTAAACTTAAACTCTAGAGACATTTTGTACTCCATATACGTTTTTATTCTTACCAACTTTTTAGATAAATATATATATTTTTCTTTTTTTTTCTTAAGAAAACTAACTAAAGAAACTCATGTTTGTAATTTCCTGTCATTTTACTCATAACAAACACCCACACATAGATATTCAGCTAAGAGTAGCTGAATAGGGGAAAAAAGAAGCAATAACAGTAAATGAACATCATTGAAAGTAGAAAACAGAAAAAAATGTGCAAAAAATATAGAAATGCATTCCAAATAGAAAGCAACAACAGAAAAAGGAAAAAAAAACTTAAAAAATCTTAAGAAATCAAGTTGTAGTAAATTGTTGACAGTTAAAAACTTTCATCAATAAACCGGCAAAACAACGAGAACACAACAGAACAGAACTATATAAAAGTAAAAAAGTAAAAAAGAAGAAAATACTAACAAGAAAACGATTTCTCCACAGACTTTTAACAAGCTTAAGTTACGTTTCAATTTCTTTAGAAAAAAAACATAGAAGGAACAAAATAACAGATATCCTTCAAATTATTCTTGATCGAATTTCGATTTTTTGTTCGTGTTGTTGTTGTTTTTTCTTTATATTTTATTTTGGTATCGCATTGATGGAAGTAAAAAGTTTGATTTCGTTTTCAGTTCTTCGATTTTACTTTTTTCTGTTGAAGGCAAAAAGTTTTTGTGTAAGTAAGGAATTATTGTCTGTATGTGTTTGATTATCTGTCGGTCTGTGTTTTTGATTGTAAGAAGAATGTTTTCAAATAATGATTGGATTGTTATGCAGTACATTTTTCCAGAAATAGTTAAAAGAGGGATATAGAGCAATTTATTTGTTAAGCATTAGAAATATAATTTAATATCATTTAGTCAATTTTTAAGTTCAAATTTTCTTATATAATTTTAAGGTATTTAATTAATTAAATCCTTTATTTTAAACGTTTTTTTTTTTTGCATAAAAATATACATGAATTTCAGAGTTGCAATTTAAAAATAAATCATGTGCATTTTCTATGCCAGTCCAGTTCTACTTAAATTTGAAAATGCACATTTTTAATTCTAGTTCTAGCTCAGATCTGGTCAATTCTGGTCCAGTTCAAATCTAGTGCAGTTCTAGTTCAGTTCTATTTCCACTCTAATTCAATTCTATCTTTTAATTTTTTTCTTTAAGAAATTAAAGAAAAAACTAATAAAAGTAATAAATAAACAATTTAGAAGAAAGACAGAAATAAAACGAAATGAAATCAAATAAATTTTTTTTGTAAAAGACGAAAAACAAAAGAAATTCGCAAAGTTGTTTATAAAAAGGATTTTAGACTAGTAATAATTTTTAATACTTTTTCCTGGGAAAATACACATATAAAAGACACCCCAATACATACAAACAAACAAATCAATGATTTTTTATTAATATTGTAAAGCAAGTGGAAGGCAAATAAACAAAGAAAAAAGGAGAAAAGTCCTTAAAGACAACAGCTGTGTAAATTTCAAAATAAATATTTAAGTTACATAAAATAAATTGAATTTTAAATCTTAATACTTTTTTGTTTAGGAGTTTTCTAAAAAACCATAACTAAAAAATATTTGGTGTTATCTTCTATATTTTATTCATATTATTTTCTTGTTTTTGTTCTACTTTATTTACAGATGTATGCTATAACACGCCAGGCAAATTTATTACAACGTTTGGGAGATTTAGAATGTTTAATATTGTTGGTATCCTGTATTTGTCATGATCTCGATCATCCTGGTTATAATAATATCTATCAAATAAATGCTCGTACAGAATTGGCACTACGGTAAGTATTTTGAGTTCAAATATGAATATGAAAATAATACTGTCAATCAATATGGTTTCCTGTATGGTCATTACTTTCATTACATATTCCTGTTTAAGTGGTAGGAGAAATCATTTTAATTACTAACACACTTACATGCATTGCAAGTTAATATATGATGTTTAGTGTGTTATGACAATATTTTGTAATGATAGTTTCTTGTGAGCCATAATTTCTATAAGTTTGTTTGTAGTTGTTAAATGTTTGTGGGATTTTCGAAATTTCATTTCAGAAGGATGAAAATGACATAAGTACAAGTACTTTATATATTGTCTTTTTAAATGACTTAGAGCATTGCAAAATTGAAATGTTTTGTCGTTTTGGTTGCAAGCATAATATATTAAGGGTGTCTCAAATTAAGATTCTGGTTCAGATTTTAATTAAGATTTTATTTTAGATTCTAGTTAAGATTCTTATTCAGATTCTAGTTCAAATTTTAGTTCAAATTCAAGCTCTAAAATCATTGATCTGCTTAATATTTTTTTTTACTTTAACCTTAACATGATTGATGGTTATATGTATATTTTTATATATCGATTGGCAGGAAATATATTGATTTTTGGTGTCTACTTAAATATATAAAATATTTTTTACTTTCTTCAAAAATATTAAAAGTTGCTCTTAAGAAAAACTATTTTAAGTTATTTGCACAATTTGTCAGGGACAAAAAAGAAACTTTTTTTAAGCATTAACCATAAATTTTCATAAAAAGTCTGCATTTGTCATATATAATATGACATATAAAATATTTTTACTTAAACTCTAAACATAAATCTTTATTTAAAAGCTTTAAAGTGGGAGTACAAAAAAATGTGTACTACTTAGTTTCAGAAAACATTATTTGCTTTTAGTTAATGTACTTTAAACTATAAAATCCGTTTTCTTATATATTATATTTATTTAACTGAACAATATCCATTATGTGTTTCTATTATTCCAGCTATAATGACATATCGCCTTTAGAAAATCATCATTGCTCGATAGCATTTCGTTTATTGGAACATCCAGACTGTAATATTTTTAGAAACTTTAGTAGAGAAGCATTCAAGTAAGTTAAACACAATATATATATATTTATTTTTAAAAATTTATATACATTAAATAATATGAAAATGGAAGAACAAAAAAAAATTACATTTATTTTCTGGTTTATTTGCTGAACAAGAAAAATATTTATATGCATTCATTGTTCAACTCAATTTTCCAACTACCAGAGTTTGTTTAAGGAAAACTTTTATTATATTTTCTATGCAGCAATAGCAGCAGCAACATCAATAACAAAAACAAAAAATGAACATAATTTCTAAAGTGGTACTTCAACAAAATATGCTAAAACTAAAAGTTTATTCATTTTTTTCCTGCTAAACAAAAAAGGGTTGCCCATCCTAAAATAAAAGTTTTAAATTTAAATTGGAATTTATATTTTCCATAGATTTTTTAATTTTAAAAATTAGCTGGCCACCTTAAAATTTCCTTTTGGTTAGAAAAAATTGTAAATTTAAAGTACATAAAATGTTTATTTATTTAGTTATATTTTATCATTTATATGCACATATCTGTATGTATGTGTTTGTTATAATAAAATTCATAAATAATCATAACACTTTGTAACTGAATTACATAAACTGCACAAAAAAACAACAAAACATCTAGAAAATTCATTTCCTCTAAATTAAATGTTATATTTTGGATACCCTCCACCACCACAAGTGATCATTCCGTCAAGAGACAAATCGACAAATTAGAATAAAATCTTCCCATAATATTAGATTCTATATACTTCATTAGCATTCCAAAAATTATCAAAATCGATTTAGTAGAAAAAAGTTATAGCCAAAAATTATAACTAATTTTATAACTCATTAAGTGTTTGTGTTATATTTTAGAAAAACTTTTGTATACTATATACGTGTGTATATAAAAGCATATGTTTGTATACTATATGCTTTTGTGACGAAGGTATTGAAGATTTTTCATAGGTAAATATAACATTCTTAATTGTTATTACAACCTTTTTACACATCGAAATTTTTAAAATTTTCCCATAAGGACATTTTACTTAGAAATTCTGGTAATTAGCATTCAAATTCATTTCCATAAGTCTTAGTGGCCAAGAGAATATATTTGATAAAAATTATACCCCTCAAGTTTACTGCTATTTATTTGATGTAGTATATTTTTGGGAGCACAATTCTTTTTCAAATATAGCATACCCTAAAAGTAATCTCTTTAGAATTGTATCATTTTTATTAATTTCTTATGATTTTGAAGGTCCTATTTATTTGGTTTTTATAAATGAAACAATGCTGGAACTTCATTGTACGGTCCCAATTTTAACACACTTTTCAATAAGCAAAAACACTCTTTTCCCAATTTAAAATACATTTAAAAATTTAATTCTTCTCAATGTATTTTGAATTCATTTTAATCCACAAAACTTTTACTTAATAAACTCATCTAAATTGAGTATTTATATTGTTTATTATAAATATTTTTATTTTATTTTTCATCCACAACATATTTCCATTTCTCTAGAATATTTATTGCCAAAAATTTTATAAAAGAAAAAATAATTCAGATAAATTGAATTTTATCCAATTTTAGAAACTTTACAGGCAAATAGGATTTTTTTGGTAAATATTTGCAGGAATATATGTTAAATTAAATTTATTTAGTTAAGGAGTTTATAAAGATGTAAAATTTAAAATAAAATAATTAATAATAAAGCAATTGAAAATTGTAGTAAAGAAATGTTTATGACAGTATTTAAATTAGTAAATTTTTGGGGGATCTATTTCCTAATAATAAATGGTTATTTATTTAATACAAATATATTAATCAACAACCTTTATACATTAAAATAAACACTTAAAATATTTGCCTTAAATAATAAATAAGAAATTTTGTAAGTAGAAGTATTAATTATTTGCTTAAAGTTAAATATAATAAAATTTGGAGAGTAAATATATCAAGAAAAGTTCTAACAAGAATTGTTTATTTTAACAAACATTAATTAATTTTCAAACTAAATGTATTACAAATTATTTAATAATGTTTTACAATATTTATTTACATTTTCATAAAATTGTGTTAAAATTTAAAATTGTTTCAAATGTTAACTGAAGTTTCCTTCACAAAATACCACAAATTTTATTGAATTTTTTTATTTATTTTGAATATGCAAAATATATAAATTTCAAATCCCTTAAATGTGGTACAGAATTTATTAATTCAATCAATACATTCATATATTCATAAATTTATAATATTAATTAAAATCCAAAGGACGTCTGAAATTAAAGTTGTATATCAAAAGTAATATCTTTAATTAAGCCCCCACAACTTCGTTTCTCGTTAAGCTTTTAAGTTCCTTTTTTGGAGTTCTTCCAGCTCCTAAAATATGCTACAGAATTTTTGTTTAAATCCCTTAAAAGATTTTTTAATTGTTAGTGTAAATAAAATATATACAGACATCTGAAATTATTATTTCCATTTCAACATTAATACTTAAAGTAAAACCACCTTATATTGATAAGATTTTCAGACTTCCAAATATTTCATAAAATTCAAAAAACTACTTTTTTAATAATTATGATGGTATAAAACGCTTAATAATTTCTTATTTCAAAAATTTAATTTCTAACCCCTAAAATATGAAAAGTATTTCATAAAAATTCTACCCCTTTAAAATATGCTTAAAACAATTATAATATTTCCTATTAATTTGCATTAAGGTTTTGTTATAAAATATATTAATTAATATTTTATTTTGTGTAGTTAAGTCATCAACACACCATCTATTTCATTATAATTATTATCTTTTCAAGTACACAAACATACATACATACATACATTCATACATATAGAAAACTATCTAAGTTTGAGTTATTTGTAGAAGTAATTTAATCTTTTTAATTGAAAGTATTTTTTTTTTTGCTATTCAATTTGTAAGAAAGTCTGGTTAGAGCAAGGGAAACATACGCGGAAAGGCTGAGTGCCTATAGTTATAGCTGACATTATTTATTTTGATTACAATATCTTGAGTAACTAGTTCTTTATCTTGTGTAGTTAGTTGCAAATATTTTATATATTTCTTTTACGTTATTTTTATGAAATTTTATTTAACAAGTGCAAATCCTTGAGGAACCATTTTGCCATTTTTCATGCAATGTTTCGAAAAGCATTTTCTGAATTGTTATTTTCTTGTGTTGAAAATTCATTTTAAGAAGAAGGAAAAAGGGGTGTGAGTAAATACAAATAAAAAATATTTCAAAATATTTCAATTTATTTTATGACATTTTATATCTTGTTTTGTGTGTTTAGTTTATTCCCAAGAAACTTAAATTATTTTTTTCCAAGAAAATTTTAAAATATTTAAATTTTTATTAGTCATAAACTTGATTTGGTTTTAGATCTCTACTTCACTTTAAATCATACTTATTAAGTAAAATTAGTTTTTTAATTAAATCACATTTCAAATTTGTTACATTTTAAAATTTATTCTCTACCAAATTCTACATTTTTCCTCTGGATGCATATTGCTGCCAGGTGGACATCTATAAACATCTGCAAATTCCATGAAATTTCCCAAAACATTATTGACACGCTCCCTATGACTAGCATGTCTACTTAAGGAAGTGGCATTTTTACTACTATTTCCACACCAGGTTTGGGCAAAACTTAAGAAAAACACTTTCAAATCATCAGGATCAAATGTTTCGTCCAATTCGCTTTCCAAAAATGTTTCCAAAGCCAATCTCAATCCTTCAGAATCTGCCAAATTTTCATTAACCTTAACATAGGCATTCGTATAACGCTCATTGAGATAACAATTACATCTGACACCAAATTTGGTAATGGCTTTAACTCCCCAGGAATTGGCTACATTGCCATATTTGTCATAATTCAAACCATCATAATCAAAACCATGTAAAATTTCATGGGATAAAATATAACCCAAACCTCCATAATTACGGGCCGGTTTCAGACATTCATCATATAGAGGAGCTTGTAAAATACCTATAGGCAGCTCTATAACATTCTTTTTTAAACGATAATAAGCATTTACATCCAAAGGGCCATATGATTGATCACCATATAAAGAGGTTAAGAAAAGTCTGTTTTCTGACTTTAAAGCACTCACATCTTTCACCATATGGGGTATGGTTTTGTTTATGTGTCTAGCAGTTTTTAATTTTGATAAATTTATCAAATTTATATCATAATTATCACCCATTTCAAATTTCATATCCTCTTGCTTGGTAAGCTCCAACGAAGGCAGCATTAATTTCATGGCTCTTAGTTTTTCACGACTTAATATTTTTGTGGCTGGATCTCTTTCAAATACCAAAGTATTATTTAATAATTTTTCAAATTGCAATTTTAAGTTCTCGAACATTTTCAATAAATGTTTTTCAGTATTCTGCAAAAACTCTTCTCCTTGACCATGACGCAATAGTAAAAATAATCTGGAAAGCTCGGAAGGCATAAAATCATTGAGCTGCATTAAACATCTTTCTTTTTGTTTAATAAAACTATAATTTTCATGTAAATCACCAAAATCAAAATGGGCAAAAAATTGCACCAAAAAATATTTCGCCAAAGTATCTTTATTAGCGTTTCGCAGAAATTTGACCAAATTGGCTAAATATTTGTGATCTGCCACAATGAGCATTAAGTCTTCATAATGCTGTGGCAAAGAGAAATCATCTAATAAAATATTAAAATATTGCAAAAAGTTTATGTCACGTATTTCATTTGCGAGTGAAGTTAAAGTTTGAGGTTCCTTTAAAACCACCAGAGGATCATTGTGCACCAAAGACATTAAAGATTTTTCAAAATCCACTATTTCCTCAGCAATTTTATTGGCTTTTCTTACTCTAACACCCAAATCTATTAACAAAAGTTTTATACTACGTTTATAGTCAAATTCCATTATAGGATCCTCTGTTACATCAGACTGATGGACTTTCAGATATTGAAAAGTAGGAGGCATAATGTAAAATATTAATTGTTGAGAATTTTGCCAATTGGTTTGAATCTTGGTGGAAAATAAAGTTTGTACACCAAATTTACGCATTTCTGCTGCCACCTGTTCCCAGTTGAATGTTTGATTAATGTTAAAGGATGAATTATTTCTTTGCAAAACAGGCCAAATACTGCTGATGTTTTTCAAAATATCCGTATAAATACGTATAGCCAATTCATTTTGACTCTTCGATTTAAAAGCCGTTTTATCCAAACAAGACTTATAAAATTTTACCAAATTCTGTTCAGCATTTCTAACAGTTTCCATACTCTCCATTTCGTCAAAATATTGTAATAACAAATATTTATTAGAAGCTTTAATCGTAGACAAAGTATCGGTAGACTGAGCAAATCTTAAACGCGCAGAGGGTCTCCAATTGCCACAAGCATATTCCCAAAAGTCATTACAAGGTTGTTCAGTGACATCTATAAATTGTTCAGATTGTCTTTGTATATTTGACCAATATTCAGTATCACATTGTAGATCTTCAGCTGATTGTTCAGTTTCTGAAGCAATTACCCAGTTTAAAGCCAAAGAGCAGACACAAATTATTTGTAAAAAACGCGAACAAAACGTCATGATGCTGTGATTTGATTTGAACAACTGATTTATAGATCTTTGAAGCAAATAATTGAGATTTCTCATACAGAAACAAATGCTGATAAGATTTTTTATAGAGAATTAAAACTGAGTATTTTCTGGGGAATCATTTATTATTTAAAAACTCTTCGTATTGTTATTGTTGTATTTTAAAAATATTGAGATCTTTTGATTTTGTTTTGACAAAATAGCAAGAAAAAAAGTATTATTACTTGAATATTTTATTGATAAGCTATAAATATATTTTGTTGTAGTTGTTGTTGCTGTATTAGTTTATTTTTATTTTATAAATTAAAAAAATTGTATTTAAGTTCTCTTAGAAAATATTTTAAAATTAAAAGAAATCAGGAACATGTCAAAACAGCATCTTTCTGTATAAAGGTTTATAACTAGGGTTGCCAGGTTCATCTTCATACTGTATAAACAATTTTAAATATTATTTTTCACAGCACATTTTTTGCGAACAACCGTATTTTTCACAGCACACTTTTTTTGAACAACCGTATTTTTCACAGCACACTTTTTGCGAACGACCGTATTTTCACAGCACGAACGAACATACTTCGGACAGAACACTTTTTGCGAACGACCATATTGGGCACAGCACACTTTTTGCGAACAACCGTATTTTTCACAGCACACTTTTTTGCGAACGACCGTATTTTACATAGTACACTTTTTTGCGAACGACCGTATTTTGCACAGCACACTTATTGCGAACAAAAATTTAAATTTTTCCAAAGAAAAAAAAATAATAATAAAATTACAATTTTTATTTGATAAAATATCATTTTTTAATAAAATTATAACTTTTATTCATCTGGTTAGATTTATGTTAAATTTGATATAGTAATAAAATTTGATACAGTAATATAGATCCATGGACGGAGTTATTAGAGCTTAAAGAAGGCTACCTGGGACACACATTTTTTAATTGCATGAAAATTTTTGGTTTTTCGTCAAACAGTTCTTTTAAGCGAGAGCGAGACTTTAATTGCACTTTCAAGTATAGTTTTCGAGTTATTTGCACTTGAAAATGTTTTCTTATTTAAAAAACCTAATTTAAATTTTATATTGCAAACCCATATTTAACTGTCCCAATGTCTCCTAAGACCTCTATCGAATACGGTATCTTTATTTATTTTTCATTAAATTGAGAGTTGTAATTTTTTATGTTATTGAAATTTTTTTTAGAATTGAAATTAATAAACTCTAAAAATTTATTGCGTAGAATAAAAATAACACTTGGTTACCCTTTTTATTAATAACTTAAAGAGAACCTCTTCATAAAATATATATAAGTATGTAAAACTTCATATTTATATTGTTTCTGGTATAATATGTATATGTGTTAGTAATAGAGTTAAAACATATTGTTTGCTTAAATTGTTTGAGGTTTCCTACACGAGGACTTCTTTTGGCTTCATAAATTTATTGCTACAAACTGTTGTTTCCTTAAGTCTTTGCTAAAATTGGACAAAATAAGTTTATTTTACTTGTTTGTTGTTATATCAAGTTTTTTTTTTTTAATTCTTTTTTCACTTGTCTCTGTAGTTGTAGAAACCAAATATTGTTTCATGTTATGAAAACTGTCAATTAATTCTAGGAATTCTATAAAAATTCATGTTAAATATTCCTATTTGTGTCACAGGAAAACATGAAAACAAAATATAAAATCGAAGAGAGGAGGTTGTATTTGTAGTTGTGTGTTTTCTTGTCTTTATTTTCATGTCGTGATATTGACTCTTATTGTTAATATTCGATGTAAAATTCATTAATTTGTGTATTGGATTGTGTTTTGGAAGTTAAAGCTGATATATTGAATATATAGGATTAATCTTATTTTCTATATATTTGATTTAATAGTAATATTATATTCAAAATTCATGATTATTCTTAAAATTCTTCTCTAAAATCTTTGCTATTCCAACTCTTTGTGTTTAAAGAAAATTTGTGAAAAACTCTTGACTTAAGTTCAAATTGGAATAATCACCGAAAAGGTTTTTAACTCAAAATTTATAAAATTTGCATTTCATTGTGAACAAAAAAAAAAAAAAAAAAGAATAAATGAAAAAATCTTGTTAATTTAAATATTTTCCATTTTCCTTTTTACCATCGTGTTTCATTTTCCATCAGCAACATGAAAGCTTAAAATATTACTTTTCTTAATTTAGCACAGAACGCAGAAATCATGGCAGGAATTGTTAAATGAAAATGTGAAAAAAAGGAATTAAAGAAATAAAATTCTTGATAATGAGTTTTCTTAAATTTTTATGAAAATCACAGAAACAAATTAAGTTTCATTTTATAAAAGAGATTTAAACAAAAAATGATAGTTAAAGCATAAACTTTTAAATAGTAATTAAAAATAATTTGTTTAATTTGTTGGTATTACTTCAAGTTATCTAAGCGTATACTTAATATTTATTTGTTTTGTTTAGAATGAACATTAAATATACGCTAGAGTAATTATTATTAGGTACCCAGAGGTCTCAAAATGATACTAAGTATACGCTAGAGACACAGCGGTCCCAAAATGATTTTTAAATTATCTCGTTCTATTAGTTAAGATATTTTGACATAAAAATGAAAGTCAAATATCTTAACTTTTTAAGAGGAAGCCGACTTTAGGTTATAAAATTTTTTCAAATTTAACTTAAATTACAGATTTTGTTTTAAAAATTAAATTTCTTTCTTTTTAATATTTTAAACTAATTTTTAGTTTAAATTCAATTGAATTTAATTCCATTTAACGTATTTTTTAAAAAGAAATCTTAGTATCTTCTTTATGGAGCAAACAATATTAAAAAAATCATAGACATCCTGTATTTATGTTACCTGATATACAATTAGATATTAAATTATATTAAACTCTTCCTTGATGTTGAAAATTGTAAGTCATTTCCTTGTTTCTGCCATTATAGACTTCACTATTATTTCTCAAGTAAAATTGTTAGAAAAACTGATGGCAAAATAATAAAAAAGAACACAAACTACAAATAGTGGCTGATAATAATGTATGCTTTCAATTTTTATATGACAATCACAACAACAACAAAAAGCAATATTAAAAATTCTAAGAATTTCAATACATATTCATACAAGGTAAATAAATAAAGCAATATCTGCTTATACATATATGTATAAAGAAATGTATGTGTGTGTACTTGCAATAATATTATCTAGAAATATTTACCTTGAGAAAATCTTTCAAGGAAAAAAATCCATCTGCTGTAGTTTCAAACCCAGCTCCTCTTAAATTATTGAGGCTGTCAGGGAATGTACACATAGTAAGAAAAAAGGAAAAAAAGGAGCAAGAAAATGATATACAAAATAAACCAACTAGTCAAAATCACAGCAATTTACTAACAAACATTCATATAAAACATATACATTTAAACTCATATGTCTACTCATACATACTTACAAATAACATTTTTATATCTCTTGAAAAGCACTCACACATATAAACATAGTGAATATAAGGAAAAAAGTAGTAGAGTTTGTTGTGTTATTCAGCCTAAGTATGAGTATTAGCAACAGTTTGTTGGTTTGTTGTATATGTATTTGTTTGTAATATAAAAGTATGTTGGCGTTTTTAAAAGGACTAGAGAATATAGAGGGAGAAAGTGTTAGTAATAAGCTTAGTATGCTTTTATAAGCCAATTTACGTACACACATATACACATTTTTTTGTTGGTATGTTTTATATTGTTTGCATGTCTAATAGGTTTTTTATTTTTTTCTTCATTTTGTGTTTGTTTGGCATCAAAAAACTTGGGAATTTTCTGTTTTTTTTTTTTTTTTTGTTACAAAGAAATAAAGCTTTATATTCGAGTGTTATAATTTGTTTCAATTTAGTTTTTATTAACTTTTTTCTTTAATATTTTTTCAGAAATTTTATTATTTAATAATATTTATATTTAACAAAATATGTTTAAAACAGCCTATGAAAATCACAGACATATAAAATATATAAACATTTTTCTTAAATATAACACGAAACCCTTAATGAGCCATAAAATTAGTTATATTTTTTGTACAACTTTTTTCCACTAAAACGATTTTAATAATTTTTGGAATGGTAATTTATTTTGGATGTGAGCATGCCAACAATAGACAGACGGACATAGCTTATTCGAATCAGATTTTAATTTGATGGAAAAATATATACATTGATATGCATACATTGATTTATTTATCGTTATGTTTCCAATTCTTTTTATAGATATAAGAGATATCTACTTTAAATTCTCACACACATACACTTCTTTAACCCACTCATATAATTTAACTATTTGCACAAACACATAGAAATAAAAATAAAATTATTATATTTCTCCAAAGTTAAAACAATAAAACAGAATGAAAGAGACAGAAAAAAAGGAGTATGGCATCATGACGCTAATTAATACCCAGGGCGAATGATTCAGTTACAATTCATATCATTTGTCTAATTTATTTTCATTTATTATGCTAAAGACGAGATGATGGAAATAATGATGATGTTGTAGGCACACACATACTTAAATGTATTTACTCACATGTTTGAAAGACATTAACATAAAGGGAAATATAAAGTTATTAAAAAGCGGATATAGAAAATGACAATAAAAATGGAAAAGTAAGAGTTGCCTAAAACAAAGAATATCGATGAAAACAAGAAATAATAAAATTTAAATTTAAGTGTTACTGACAATAATAAAGTATAAAATTATAAATAAAATGGTTTTAAAATTATTGTAATAAATAACTCTCAAGTAATTGTCTGCCCAGAAACCCTATCAAAAAATTTCGTATATTTTTATAAAATTTACCCTCTTGACAAGAGGATTTATTAATTTCATTATTATATGTAGTACACTTAGAAGTAGGTAATTACCGAAGACCCCATTATGTATATATATTTTTGCATCAAATTAAATCTGTGTCAACAAAACATTCAACATAATTTGAAATAGTCCTTCCAATGATCAATAAAATACATTCCAAATAATTGTTTAGTTAAGAAAATAACTAATCTAAGATTATATTGCCAGATTTAATGTCATAAATATTTTCAACAAAATATATTGTTTACTTTTTATTTAACCCAATATTACTTTCTTTCAGGGTTAAGCTTTTTTCCTTAAGCAATTGACGCATTTAATCGTTTTATTTTGTTTCTTAAACAATTGTTTATTAAATGCTTGTTTTTGTCTTTATTTTAATTATACCCTACACCACCACAAGTGTTCAAGAGGGTATATTGACTTTGTCATTCCGTGAGTAACGCTTAAAAGGAATCATCGCAAACCCCTTAATATATATATTATTGCATCACATCAAAATCTGAGTCGATTTAGCTATATCCGTCTGTCTATATGTCTGGCTGTTGTCGGCACGCTCACATTCACAAAAATTAACAGAGCTAAATGGAATTTTGCTTGAGCATTTACATTACAGTATTTAAAACCAGCAATATATGTTCAGCATGTTAAAAGATATAGAGCGATATCTGAGGCAACTTCAAAGTTAAAGCAAAAAACTTTCTTAAAATCGAAAAAAAAACTTTCTTAAAATCGAAATTTTCCATAATAGTTAGATATATGTCAATTATTACCATTCCAATAGTGATCAAAATCTCTTATATATGGTATATGTCTGTATGTGTATGTATGTGTGAGTTTGTTTATACAAAATGTATTTACTTCACATGTATTTGTGAAGGGTATTAAAGATTCTGCATAGCCGTATAAAACAATCCTACTTGTTTTTATTTTCCTTTTTTGTTTTGTTTTTACGAAAAGAGAGAGAAAAAGAAAAACATAAATATGTAAATGTATGTGTAAAACATTTTTACTACAGCTTAATTATAATAATAAGTATTTATAATTTTTATAATAAACCAAATCCCTTGTAACGTGTTTTTTAAATGATGTTATTGTAGTGGTAGTTGTTGTTGGTATTTTATTTTTGCCAAGTACAGGCCTGATGTTTCAGTTATTTTAATTGTATAAAATTAAGCACGAGTTATAGTAGAAGACTCCTTTGATTAAGAAACTGAAAATAAAGAAAAAAAAATATAAAGAAAAGTAAAAGAAATGAAAAAAAGAAAATATAACCCATAAAACATGTTGTTATTAGGATTAAATGAGCACTTTCACAAATGTTTTTGTTTTTTGTTCTTATAAATATTTTGAACTTGTTTTTTTTCTACCAACAAAATGAACAACAAAAAGAAATCTCAACATCAAAAGCATCTAAGGAAATGTAAAAATTAAAAACGAAATTACAAAAAAAAAAAACGAGGTCTCATAGTAAAATTTTTTATTACACTAAAATGTAGCTTATAGTTCATAATTATTTTTTGAAAAACAAAAAACTGATAAATCTAGCCACCTATACAGCTCCTTAGAAAATTGTAACATCAGGAAAGTGTTATTTTTTTGTAATAAGCAAAAAAAAACTTGCTTAATTTAAAATTTAATTGCCTGTTTAATTGGTGTACACATACAAACGTATACACTTTTTACACACATACTTACATGTTTCACTTAACTCTATGTTAACAAATACGTTTAAGAGCTTTTCTAATAATTCATGTAAAAATATGAAAAGAAATCCTATTAAGACAAAATTCTATTTAATAAAATTATAGAAAAAAAATAATAAATTTATAACAAACAAGTACAAGAGCATAACACTCTCATATATTCATATGTTAAGGAAAATACATTAAGTTTAAGGAAGTTGTTCATAAAACTACTAATACATATGCAAATGTGAGAGTAACTAAAATTACTAGGTTTTAGTTTAACTTTCGCATACGTATGTGTATGTAAATGTGTGTTAATCCTTAAGTAGATTTTTGTAGTAATCTTTGTTTAGCCAAATAGAATTCCTCTTTAATTTAGGGTATTTAATAATTCGGTGTATAATTTAGTCTAGCGTTTTTTTAATATTTCTGTAATAAAGTTGGGCAGGCTATAGAACCGAGTTAATTCTGGAAAATTAGAAAGATGTATAATAAATATTTTGACTACAAAAAAAAACCCACAATAGTTTTAATTAAATTTTCTGTTCCAGAGTTATAGTCCGGTTATGTTACTCGATTTTTTGAACCATATGAGAAAACTTTATAAAATTTTACTTGGTTACCGCTGAAGCGATCTGTATTGATTTTCAATTCTTTGCCTAATTTTCAATTTTTTGCTTGAAAATAGAGTTTGCCTCAGATATTGGTCTATATCTTTTAATATATCTAACCGATTTCGCTGGTTTTAAATAGGGAACTTCATAGCAAAAACAAATTCTCAAGTCAGATTTCACACGGATAAAGCTAAATCGACTCAAATTTCGATTTGAAGCAAATATGCACACTATGGGATGTTAAATTTTACTTAATTCACTTGTGGTGATGGAGGGTATAAAAAAAATGTCTTTTTATGTTCAGAGATAAAAGATCGCGAAAAATGGAGTCAACTTTAAATGATTTTAATTATATAGCTGCATATATCGTGTAAATACCCTAATAATATTTTCTGTGAAAGGACGCTTTCAACAACAAGGTGACCATTTCAATAAAAACGACAAAGTTTAAAAGACTTTTTATACTGATGGCGTTTTTAATTTCATAAAAATTGGGTGATTAAAACCCCTAAATTTAGTTTTATTCCCAAATTATCCAGTTATTAAACAAGAATTTTATTTAAGCAATAAATTACTTCTTATTAAATGTGTCAAAAAGAAATAATTATTTATTATATCACATAGTGATTATGTGAAGTACATTAAATTCAGCATATAACACTCATGTTGAAAATGCTAAAATTAAAGCAAAAAACTACTACCACTATAGATTCATTTTTTGTTGTAATTTTCATGTTAAAAAATTGCGGAAATGTTAATAGAGCTCGCAAACTAAAACCAACATCCACCCATACATATGTTTAAAAAAGTGTATGAATATTAACTCCCTATTTAGTGGGTACTTAACAAAACCACTACAACAAAAGTACAGAATCTACTCCCTCTTTCTCTTTTTCTCCCTCTCAATTTCTTTTAACAATAGCTTTTTTGTTCAATGACGCACAACAAATTATATACTTACACACACTATAACCAACGAACCAACCACACTAAACAATAGAAAACGTGCAACACCAACTTGCTACAGTTGCAATAAGCTGTAAAACAAAAGAACTTAAAAAATATATATTTTATATACAGGATTTTATCTGACAGTTTACCTGCTGTTTTTTCTCCTTTTTCCATTAACATGTTTTTGTTGCAAAAAAATAATAATATTTCTCTTGTAATAAAGAAGGTATTGTTGTTGCAACATGCAACATACCTTAAAGCTATAAATTTGTTATATATTTTGTGCTGTTTGATTTTAAGCCATAAATAAGTTGAGTTGGTTGTTTGACTGACTAGCTGGCTGAATGGGTGTATTTCTTCCCTTTCTTTCATTCTAGATACTTTTCAAGATTCCAAAAAAATCTGATGGGAAAAAATTACAAATGTTTAATTTTGAATTTACAGCTTAAGCAAATTAATTTCCTTTTCTTAAGTAATGTTTTTTTATGGACTGAAAAAGAGGGTGGGGGGTATTAAACATAGTACTAAAGTATGTCAGAAATCATGTAATTGTTATAAGAAAAAAGGGGAAGGTATGCCAAGACATATTAAACAAATTAAATCATGTTTCTATTTCAAAAAGAAATCTTTTGTTGGTTTAAATTAATTATTCTATATAACTGTATAATATCAATATTCATCAACTTATATTAGCTATACTTCCCCCTCCCACTTTTTTCAAAACATTTAAACATTTAAAACACTCGCTTCTTTAGTTTTAAAACTTAAACATGTTATTACTAATGTTTAAGTATAAAATGACTCATATCCGCTAATAGTTAAGGAAAATTTATAAAAATCCAGATGAAACTATAATTTTCCACTCAAAAATGTTCGTAACACTAAAATGCACTGAAAGCATATGACCTAAATTAAACACATAAATAATGATTTTCTTTCTTTTTCACTTAACAAAATATTTCTTTTTTTCATTTTTCACTTTTCTTTTGTTTTATAGCCAAATAAGAGAAGGAATTATACGTTGCATTTTAGCCACCGACATGGCACGTCACAATGAGATCTTAACCCAGTTTAAGGAAATCACGCCTGTGTTCGACTATTCCAATCGCGCTCATATTAATTTGGTAAGTTTTTTTTTTGCAATTCTTTCTTTTAAAGGAGGAAGTAAAATGAAAATCAATTATTTATTTCACTTTGGTTTTAGCTTTGCATGATTCTCATTAAAGTAGCTGATATTTCGAACGAAGCTCGTCCCATGGATGTGGCTGAACCTTGGCTTGATCGTTTGCTGCAAGAATTTTTTGCCCAAAGTGCAGCTGAAAAGTCGGAAGGTTTGCCTGTTACACCATTTATGGATCCTGATAAGGTTAGCAAGCCGGGTTCACAAGTGCGTTTTATTGGTCTGGTGCTATTACCATTATTTGAGGCATTGGGTGAATTAGTGCCCGAATTGATCGATTTTATTATAGTTCCTGTAAGAATTGCTCTAGACTATTATAGGTAATTAATAGCTCTAATATCCTTCACTTATCTGTGTTAATAATCTCAATCCTTTTCTTCATAAAGACGTTTAAATGATGCTCAAAATAAATCGCGCAAATCAGTGGCTGATAATAATTCTGCGGTAGCCTCTGAAAATAACAGTGGAGGTTCCGAGGCCAATGCTCCATCTACAAGTACTACTGGAGGTTCTTCGGGTGGTGGTGCTGGGGGTACTAATGTTGGTACTTCAGGTACTGGCAACTCTGGCGGCAGTATTTCACCCCAAATGCCTCGTTCTCAATCGGGCATTAGTGTGAAGTCCCGCCGGAGTATACCCTCACAAAAATCAGCATCACGTACATCAGTGGATGAACCAGGAGGCATGCCAGCCGAATTGCATGATTTGCCCGAGGGCAGTGAAAGTGGTGATTCCGAAACCGCCACCGAGGTAGATGTAAGTGTATATTGTATTATAAAATGCAAAACACTTTCATTATTTTGCTTGCATTTTATAACAGGTGGCTGAGAAAACCTCCAAATTTAAGGTAGACACCGAAGGCACTAGCAACCGTTCCAAATCGTCACATTCTGCCTCACGTAAATCTTCGAGGGAAAAACGCCCTTCTATGATTGGTGAAATGTGCAGTAGTGGCAGTGGTCAAAGGATACGCAATTCCTACGGCAATATCCATGGCTATCATTCTAATCGCAGTAATTTCGGTTCCAATCGTGCCGTTAGTCTGGATCAATATAGCACAAACAATAGACGTTTATCGGATGGTTTGCAACAGGTAATTTCTGATAGCAATGTATTTTACAATCGCCAGAATCGGGGTAGTCTTGAGGTGTCCACGGTTAATTGTCGAGTTGTGGAGGATATGAACATGAATGCCACCGGTATTGTTACAGTCTCACAAGCCTCGGCTATGGGGTCGGGGCGTTTGCAGCTAAATACTTCCCAAATTGTGCCAAATAGTGAAGGTGCCACAACAAGTGCTGTAACCTCACTTAATGCAACCACCGCCGCTAGCCAAGGGGTTGCCCTTCACTCTACAAACAATACCACTGCCCCAGTCACACAACAGAATATTATGTGCATTACGGCTTTCTCCAATGGTAACATATCTCCCACACAGTTACAACAGCCACGACATCATTGTTGTGCTGCTGCGGCGGCAGCTGCAGCAGCTACTGCCAATAGTAACAATGGCCAAAATGGGGTAGGTTCTAGTACCAGCGATAATCCCGCCGCTTCTAAAAGTTCGTGGAAAGCACGTCTTAAGCAATTCTCGGACTATTTTAGTTTTTCTTTCGACAAAAATTCAAAACGTTTCAGCAGTACCCGCAGTAGTCCTTGTTCTGTGCGCAACAATAACGGTGGTCATGGCAGCATAGTGGATACCAACACCACCTACATAGATCCCTTAACGGGTAAACCAACCGCAATGTGCTGTACCATCTCCAATAATTTACAATCGCCTGGTCTAAGGCAAAAACACATTTCCCACCAACAAGAACTTATAGCTGCAGGAAGGCATCGGGCCTATAGTCTAGATGTGCCCTGTAATCGTAGTAATCCCCGTTATAGTAGTAGCAGCGGTGGTGGTGGTGATAGTAGTCGGAAATCTTCACGTCATGATGGCACTTGTACTGGTGATGAAAACAACAGTAATAACACTTTGCACAGTAGCAGTGGTGCTGGTAGTGATATGCCCACCTGTATGCCACCACCCATACGCATTGGTAGTGTGGATGCCAGTGATACCATACTGATTGGAACAGCTGGTCTAACAAGTGCTCTAACACCTGCTAATATGGGAGAAGCGGAACCTAGTTTAAGTATTGATTTGGGTATGCCCAGCAACTCTTCGTCAAATGAACCGCCGAAAATTTGACAACGCGGGAGCTCAGAGACGACCACAAACTCCTCGAATGGGGCCTTTGCAGCACTGCTGCAGCAGCAACAACAAGAACATCGACAACCGTCGGTGACTGCGGCCACAACGGGCGTACAAACGTCCAGCTGCAATGTCTCCTCATCGATATCGATGACAATGTGGTCGGCTTTGGGCCAAAGATTAAGCGCTTTGGTGTGTCACTGTTGTGAGCGGAAATTGCCAGAGCCGGAAAATGTGTAAAAACGATGATAAAGCAGCCAATAATATATAAAATAGAAAACCCCAAAATATTTGATCGTTCCATTGCATTTTAGATAATCATCACAGAAGATCATTCAAATCATACATTTTAAATGCATAAATAGAAAAAGTAGAAATCAAGTAAAAAAAATCACAAAAAAATTTTAAGAAACATTTAGTCAATCCTTCAAGATTTAAGGAAAAACCAAAATTATTGAAAGGAATTTTTAAAGAAAAAACAACAACAATTAGGTGAGTTCTTTTTTCCTTGTTTCTTGTCATAGTTTAGCAAAATGAACACAATCCTCTACAAATTTTTAAAACAATCCTAAAATAAATGTTGTATATATAAAAAAATAATAAATAATTAATTAATTATAAAATATTTAGTCAATGTGGTATTAAAGAAAAGATAAAATTTTAAAATAATTAAACGATATTAAACAATTTTCATTTTTTTAAATGTAACACTTTCAAATTAAAGAAAATAAAAAAAAACAAAACAAAACAAAAAATAGTCCCCCAAAATTTAGTTAAAAATTTTTATAGATGATTTTATATTGAAATTATAGTTTAAATCTTTTTTATTTAATTTTAAAACAATTTTGTGCAATTTATTTAGTTATGTATGTTAATTTTACATTAACTATGCGTTTGTGTGAGTTGTATTAAGAAGACCAGTCCTTATTTTAATTTAAGTTTATTATTATTGATTGATTGTATGTAATTGCTAAAACATTATTGCATTTTTCCTGTATAAATTTAAGTTAATAAAGATTTTAATGGAAATTAATAACTGATATCAAATCTGGAAGATATTAAGAATAAACCTTAACATGTCCTACATATACAAAAACAAATTAAAATTTTAATTTGTAGTTTATTTTTATGATTTTGAAATAAAATTGAATTGGAATTTCTACGCTTGCAAAGGATCTAGAGAAGTATTTAAGATCTTTCAGCTATATTCTCAAAGTCTCTAAACTACAGACTGCATATTAAACCCTGATCCGGATTAATATTAATCTTTAGTTTAGACCCTTTTCTTGACTATACAATATGCTACAATTTGTTTGTTTATTTGAGTTAAAACCAATAAAGCTTACTTTTCTATAACCTATAGAATGTAAAGGACCTTATTAAAACAAGTAGAATATTATGTACTTTTTATAGTCTTGTTTAAGCATGTTGTATTATAATTTATTTGAATTTCTATTATTTTAACGAAAAAGAAAGCGAACTGAAATCATTGATTCACATTTTATACGGCAAACTGACTGGCTTTTCCGGTGACAACTTAAAATATTAAAAAAAAAACTAAATTTTAATAACAGAAATATTACCAAGCTGGAACTTGGTTACAATATAACCAAAATACCACCTTAAAGCCTTTTAACTTAAAAGCAGATTCTAATTACTAAACTCAATTGAGAATAAATTTTACAAAAAAAAAAAACATAAGTTAAATGGCTTTCAATATATTATTATAATTAAGTATTAATAAAAAAATCTAACAACAATATTAAGGAGTTTGTAAAATTTGTCTGGTTTAATATATAAAAGTAATTATGGTTATAAAATAATAAATATAAATATAACAAAAACATTAAATGTCTTTATTAGTTTTAAAAGTAGTTAGAACCAAAATACCTTTTTTTTGAAAATTAAATACCATAAGTCCTTAAAACAAAGAAATTATTAAACAAAAATTAAAAAATAATAAAAAAATAACTTTATGGTCTAAAAAATTTAGTCCATAATATTTTGTAAACTATATTTTTGATTTATTTTATTAAATTATGTTTATTTTTTAAACCTCAAACTAAAAGACTTAAGCTTGAATTTATTCACTTATAATATAGAACAAAATAATAATTCAAAGTCCTCATTATAAAAAAATTGAAACAATTAATAGTTAGAGTTGTTTTTGCAGAAACAAAGGAAAGGAAATTGATAATCTGTTAAAAATTAAGTGTAAATTTCTAATACTGATAATCAGTCAATTACAACACATTTTCCCCTTAATTTCCTTTCCCCCCACAAAAATAACAAAAACTTCAAAATATAATTTAAATTTGAAAATTAATTAAATTTAAAATAACTTACATATACTTAAGGGAGAAACAAAAATTTTAAATAATTAACTTGAAAACTTGGTGAATTGATATTATAAATTTTATTAATAAAAAATTAGAAAGAAAATTATAAAACAACAACAAAATAAAAAATCCAAACAACTTACAAATAAATAAATAATTTACATAAAGAAAAGCACTTATACATTTTCATGACATATTTACTAACATAATAATAAAAAAAAACTAACCTAAAAATAAATATGACAAAATTTAGTAAGAAAAACAATAAAAAACATTTCAAATCATTGGGAATTTGAACAAACTACTAAAAATTTACAACTACTAAACTTAAATTAAAATATGAAATTAAGAAAATAAAAACAAATATACAAA
Source organism: Cochliomyia hominivorax (assembly GCA_004302925.2). Classification (NCBI taxonomy): domain Eukaryota; kingdom Metazoa; phylum Arthropoda; class Insecta; order Diptera; family Calliphoridae; genus Cochliomyia; species Cochliomyia hominivorax. Next base: position 93,212,809 of record PYHX02000495.1, read on the forward strand.
ACTACAATTACATATACAAATGAATATTTAACAAAAAAAACTACATAACTAAACTAACCTACCTTTTTGCAAAACCAACAAAAAAAGTGAAATAACATCAAATGAATAACAAAAAAAACTAACATTCCACTCTTTCCTCCTTCCTTTTTCTCTACAGTGTTTAAACATCTCACACATACACACACACTTATCCATTATTTATATACAATTAAAACAAAAAGAAAAAATATATAATATACAAATTATATAATTAGTATATATACATGTATGTTTGTTATTTCTAAACAACAAAACAAAAAACCCAAAAACAATTTTAAATAATACTTACTATATATTAACTAATTAATAAATAATATATATTTAATCATGTAGTAGGTAAAATTATGGTTAAAAATAACACACAAAAAATATATCCTAAAATATGGACCAAAGTATGCTAAAACTATATTGGTGGCTAAGTAAATGAGAAAAATCATATAATTTTTTTTTTTGAAAACAAACAATTAAGCCTTATAATTATTGCAAGTCCGAGAAAAAATTATAGGCAATCTTATTTGAAATGTTGATAAAACGTCCCAGCTCCAAAAGAAAATAGACATTTTTCTAATAATTATTTTCTAAAAAAAATTTTAACAGCACGATAACGTTAGATCATAATCATAATTTTATGCTCCAAAATTTCTTTTAAATAGATTCAAAAAGTTCGCAGAATAAGATTTAATTTAAAATAAGTTTCTTTATAAGCAAAAGTATTATGCTATCATATGATTTTTTCCTATGCAAATACAAAAAATATAAAATTTTTCTAAATATCACTCATTCGCTTCAATTGTGACGTCACACAAAAATTTTAATTCAATTTTGTGCAACTTCCAAAATTTTATTTTATTACCAGGCGCCCAGAACTGCAAGAAAAATAGAAAGGATTATTTTATATTTTTTTCGAAAATTTTCTGCAGCATACTTTAGGGATGATAAAAGTATTTGAGTCACCTGTTTTGCATTACATGGTAGTTGACTGAACTATTTATTAGTCGAGACACCTAACATACTTGTAAAACTGGCTGACTCAAATATTCTGAACAGCCTTAAAGTATGCTGCACAATTTTTGTTAAAAGTTACACTTGCTTATTTTTTTGTTGTTCTAGACGCCTGGTGTTAAGATTGGGATTTTGAAATTGCACAAAATTGAATTTAATTTTTTTGCGTGACGTCACAATCAAATGAAAAAACATAGCAAATGAATATTTGGTATTTTGAGTGTTTTCTTTGAATTTCCTTAAATTTATTGATTTATTAAATTAAAAACAAATAATTTTAATAAAAATATTAAAAAGTGAAAATAATAAGAAAATTGGATTTAACTAAGAAATCGAATCGAAAATTAGTTTAAAAAAGTTTTACGTGACAGTTTATTTCAGAAGTATTATAGCGGTGATGTCCAAAATACACATTTCCCGACTCGAGAGTTTAGACTAGTAATTCTGCTTCTTCACAGGTACACTGTCAACGTGTTCTGCTGTCTCTTCAATTTGAGCGAGTCTAGTATTTATTTATTCAATGTAATTTTTTGCTGCTTAACTCACAAAAACCAAATGTATCGTAGTATGAGTGGTCATCACTGTATTCAGGTATTTTCAAGTTTCAGAATATTTTCTACTATTTTAATAAAAGTTTTCTTCTAAATATCGTCTAATACTTTCGTGCTGTAAAAATGTTTAAACCCAAACATTTCTCTGTCTTCCTCCAACCTCCACAACATTAAATTAACTATTTTCTTTAAAGCATTTAAAAAAAATAAATATTTTTCAGGTACATATAGACAACCGATATCTACTTTATTAATAAACTTATATACAAAACAAAACCGTGCACCTTAAACTTTGGAAACAAATTTAATCATTAACAAATGATGTAAGCAAAATCAATATATAGTATTTGTATGTGTAACAAAAAAACCAAAGGTTTCTTATTTTTAGTTAAAATTTTTTTTTTAACAATTTCTATAAATAACAACAACAAAAACGAGAAATTTATCTAACTAGAAAACTATTCTCAAACCTAAAATTTATTTTATAATCTTTACCCTCCAGTCAACAAATTGTAACTACCAAAAGCCTTTAATTTATTTACACAAGACTAAAGTATAAAAAAAAAACTATAAACAATTTTAAAACTATACAATAAAATATAAAAATATATTAATAAATTTATGGCATATTATTAATTAATTAAAAAAATATTGTATAAACAAAAAATAATAATAAACATTTTAACACACAAGAAATTCTTTACTTAATTATATTTAAAAAAATAATATTTCAAACATTATACATATAAACCCAAAAGAAAATATAAGTGTCTAGTATTAAAACATATTAAAAAAAAAATAATAAATTATATTAAATTAAATACAAACACACCTTACCAACACTAGCAAACCTTAAGAGAAGTGAAAAATTTAAAAAAATGAGATTTTCTTAGAAAAAAATTAAAAAGGAATAAAATAATTTGGCAGCATATAAAATATGCTGCTTTAACGAAAAGTTTTAAAGCTTAAAAACAGAGTTCTGAATTAAGAGAAATCTTAAATAAAATATTGTAACGGTATATATAATATGCCTACGAAAGAGAAAATACAAAGAGCTTGGCCTCTTAATTTAAAAAATTACAGTTTTAGTAGATCATAAATAATAATAATAAAATTAATTAAATAAATTGTTGTTGACATTGCTTTCATTTATATATTTCATTTAAATATAAATTAAATTTATTAATATTTTACATTTCTTATAATTTCAAAAATTAAATAATTAATAGAAAAAATCAAGCATTTAAATTTGTTTTTTTAAACAAAAATATGAAAATAATAATTTAGTTAATTATTTAAATTAATAAAGAAAATACTGCATGTAAAACAATAACTAATATTTATTAATTGATGGATTAATTGTTGTATTAAATGACACAACAATGACAAATAAAAAGCCCCCCTCCTACCATAAAAATAATTAAAAAAAAGAAATCAAATTTAACAAAAATCTCTTAACAAAAGAAAATACTTTAATAGAAAAAAGTGTGACAAATAATTAAAAAAACAAAAAACTTTTAACATCAAAAAAGTCAAAAAATATAAACACAAGAAATTATAAAAACAAAAGCAAAAAAGATCATTAAAAAATACAAACAATTTAACATAAAGAAAAAAAGTATGAAATCAATCACTTTAATAAAAATCATTATGAAAATCTAAAATTAACAATTGTTTTATTTAATGAAATTAAGGAATGAGACCGGAAAACGGTTTACAAATACTCAATACCCTCCACTTTAAATGCGTGTAAGTAAACGTCAACTTCATAACACACTCTCACATACACTAACAAACTTATGCAATATCTTAGAGTGTGTAGAGAGCTCGAAGCACATCTTTATTCTTAAATTATCTTCATTTTTAATCTTCATTTGCAAAGATTAAAAAATAGAACTCTTTTTTTCGATTTTGATCCGTGTAAATTCATACTACAAAAGCAAACATATCTTAATATGTCAGTTTATTTGTGTATCCATGAAAAAGTTATGCAATATCTCATATAAACATTCATTTCTCAGCTTAATAACATTTTGGCTGCTACAAACGACTTCAATGTTAAACTCTTTTTCAACTTTTTTTATTTAAATTAAACTCTTTTCGATATATATAATTTTTTTAAATATAACGCGAAAGACTTAATGAGTCATAAAATTAATTATATTTTTGGCTACAATTCTTTTTTCTGAACCGAACCTAATATCTGTGTTTTAACGTAAAGAAAATACTCAGGATTCCTAAAGCATAACTTCAGGATATGATAATTTTTAAATGCATATTAAGTGTCTTGGCTAAAAATTAGTTTAGTCACCTAATTTGCAGAGCTGCTTTTTTTTACAAAATTTATATGGGATTTTTTTGAAAATTTCATCGAATCAAATTTCGAGTCCATATTCGGATTCAGCGTGTAGGTTTGAGACGTATAGGGGTTTTCAGCCTAATTGGACGGCAAATTTAGGAGAAAAGTTGTAATTACTTAGAAACTCAAATTGCCAAATTTTGCAGACAAATCATTTGAGGTTGAAATAATTAAATGTGAGACTTCGCTAAGTGCAATGGAATTGAATTTCAAGGGAAAACCCCTGTACCAAATAATAAAATTTTTTGATTTATATATTTGTATGTGCAAAATTCATTAATTTCATATTTTTGGTTTTTCACAATTTTCTCCTAAATTTTCCAGCCGATTTGACTGGAAACGCCTACTTACTGTAAACCCACCCGCTGAATCCGTATATTCACATGAATTTTTGATATGATGAAGTTTTTTAAAAAATCCCATATAAATTTTATAAAAACAATGCAACCCTGTAAGTTAGGCGACTTAACTAAATTTTAGCCAAGACACTTAGCACACATATAAAAATACATATAAAAAATGCAAAATGCATCCATTTACGGTCGATTTGGCTGTATGTCACCCAATGAATCCGAATATGCACTTGTAATTTTGATAAGTTGACGTTTTTTTTGTGTATATTATGGGTCTGAGATGACTCCTTCTTAGCGTTACACACGGATTGACAAAATCTTCGCCCCTTGTGATGGTGGAGGGCATAATTATTAAAAAATTGCTTCCTACAGAAATTGAGTGGTAAAACTTTTATTAATATTTTTCGATCTCACTCTTTAAATCGAAACGATCTCAAATCATTATCAATAAAATCTTGTATTTTTCGTTTTATTGTACTTTTAGGTCAATTAAATGTATTTACAATTACATCACAATATTCACATGAATGAGTAAAATGAATATATTATTATAATTCTGTTCTAAAGAATTAAAAACGAAAATAAAAAAATTTAAATTGAAATATTTTTTGTCACTTATGACCTTAAAAGAGAGAATCTTTTCAAAAGCACAGATAAGATGGAAATAAATAAATTAATCACAAGGGATGCCAGGTTAAAAATATCTGTATAAATCAAATAACGGTTAAATAAATATTATTTCCCTGTTTAATTAACAAAAGAATTTACAGTCTTATAAACAGGTAATAACTATCTTTCTCCCTCTGTTTCTCTTTACCTGAACTTGCTCTCTTGAGTGTTATTGTTTTCATACTGATCATATGGTTGAAAACTGGTTCAGAAAAAGAAGAAACAAAAAAAACTTATTTAATATTTACCCACAAACAAGTAGTCGGAATAAAACCAGAAAACAGGCATTTAAGTAAGAACTGGAAACACCTATAAAAATTAAAATAATTTAAATTTAATAAATCCAGAAGATTTCTAAACGATTCTTAACTCATGAATGAAAGGTTTGTGTCTCAAATTGTTTGTGGTCTTAAGCTAAAACTTAAAAATCTCCAGATATATTTAAAAAAAATTAAAAAAAGTTAAAATGCTTTAATTTATAATTAACTTAATATATCACCTCATTTTGGGTAGGAGCTCAACAAAAATTAATTGAGATCTGTTTGTGTATTTTTGATTTTAGTATTCATTATCAGACTGACTGTCAGAGACTTAACTAAATTTTTTAGTTTAGTTTGAGTAAAACTTTTGCCGCATTAACAACGTCTTTTGTTTGGGTCTTACTAGTGTGTCTACTTAAACGTGAAAGTATTTATTTTATCTCCATGATTTTATTAAAACATTAAGAAATTCAATAACAAAAAAATAAATAAATAAAACATTAAAAATGTTATTGAAGACTTCAAAAATAACAACCTTCTGGTTGTTGTTGGTTTTGTGTGTGATTCAGTGCGAAATTACAGGTAAATTACTCAATAACTTTGGATTGAGCCCAAAAAAGATTTACAAAAAATATATACTATGTAAAAATCATAAACTAAAACATATGCAAGTTCTATTAACAAACTGACCCGAATTCTTATCACAATTTAATTCCAAGAATATATTATTTCTATTTTCAACAGCTTGTTATAAAACAGAAGTAGAGATAACGCCCGCACCCCCAGAAGAGGCGACTACTAAAAAACCTGGTTTCTTTAAAAGATGGTTTGGCGGTGGTTCTTCACACACAACAGCGGATCCTTTGTTAGAGGTTACCACCGCTAAGCCAAAAACTCCATTACCTGCAGCTCCCTTGCCGACTGCTCAAACGCCAGCACAAAATCCATCTGGGCCTCTAGGTCCCAGCAGCAATCAAAGGCCTCCACCATTAGTAATATCTAATGCTCCATTAGTGCCTTTGGGTCCACGTCCAGATACTCCTTCGACATCACCGTTTGGTGCTGGACCTCCACAATGGCCTCAGCCGAACACCAACAAAGCAGGTGGTTCATCTGTGTCTTTTGGTGCAGGTTCACCTCAAGTTCCACAACAAACAAATGCTAATGCAGCGGGATCGGGTTCCACCTCAACAACCACTTCTGCTACTGCTGGCAAACCACAAACTCCTCCTCAATGGCCCCAACCTCATCCGGTGGGTGGTGTTTTATCCTCAACTACTACAACAACTTTAAAACCGGCCATCCAACAAAATGCTCACAATGTACAAAATAATTTACCTAGACCTGGTGGTGTAGTGCCTCCTAACCAACTTAATACTTTTGGCAGACCTGCACAACCAAATTTGCCTCCAGGATTTTCACCTTATCAACCACCTAAATCTCAGCCTTCTGGTTTAGATCTTAGTTATGGAGGAGGTTTCAATGCTCGTCCTCAACAAGGTGGAAAACCAGGTTTTGGTTTAGCTCCTATGACAACTCCAGCTACCACATCCACTTCCGCCACTACTTCAACTACAAGTACCACTACTACCACCACATCTCGTCCACAACAATTAGATTTTGATTTGCGTGGCGATTTTGATTCGAAAAAACCTGGTTCACCTCAAGGGGGTAAAGAAGATTTCCCTTCTTTGCCAGCACCCAGAAGACCATCTATTAAAGAAGATTTTCCCGCTTTACCAGTACCTAAATCTCCTACCCCTACACCATCCTCGCCCTCAAGTCCTTCTTCACCTTCTGCTTGGAATAAACCATTACCTACACCCGCTCAAGTTCCTGGTGGCTCTGTAACAAGTACCACTGTACGTACACCCGGTCCCAAATCACCTGTAGCTGGTGGTGCTGCAACACCAAACAAAAATGGTGTATCTTTTGTACCACATTCTGGTACCACAACCACTGTGCGTCCTGGATTTGAAAAGGAAAGTAATAATGTAGCCACTGATGATGAAATACGTTCTCTGACTGAGACTCTTTATACAAAGGAAGTTAACAGTCAGTTGAATTTGATCACAGTTAATACTCAAGGCAAAACTAGATCCATTGATAGTACCGATGAAGCACCACAACCGTAAGTTTTTGATATATCAAGTGATAAAAATAAAAACATTGAAATATATTTATTTTAACATTATTAGGCTTTTGGAAATTGATTCTAAAGCTTTGGATTCGCCCACTATAGCCAAAATGCGTTTGTTATTCAACAATTATGAACAAGACACTTTGGTCAATGAATTCGTTACTCCCATTGAGCGTAAAGAGGAAAATGATTTTGTGGATGCTGTTATGGCCACTAGCGTCATGAGACAAGCCATGTTGTTTTTGCAAAATAAGGGTATTGTTTCCCCTGATCCTAAGACCCACCGCGATTTGGTTAAGGAGTTATGGTTTACCCAATATTCTCGTGGTAGCGGTAAAATTGGTAGTTCTGGCTTTGAACATGTTTTTGTCAATGAAGTTAAGAATGGTACCATTATTGGTCTACACAACTGGGTATATTTCCATGATGAAGAAAAGGCCGGTCATTTAGATTATAAAGGTTATCTAAATCAATTGGATCTGGGAACGGTAAATATTTGCATTGAATAAAAATAACATTTTTAATCATTCTATTATTTTTGCTCTTTTGCAGAAAGGCAAAGTTTTAAAAGTACGTTTTACACATAACGGTTTGAATAAACCAGTAAATACTTTGTTCATCGGAACCTCTCCCGAATTGGAACTGGCTCTATATACAGTATGTTTCAAGCTAAGACCTGATCGCACTTGTCCCGTGTCTTTGGGTAATAATAAATTTGGTATTGTTACATACTCTTGGCGTTATCGTGGTAAAAGTTTAATAGGAAGTGCTTATCCTGAGATTTAAATTAAAACGAACAAATTTATATTTAATACTTATATAAATAAAAAATAAAATAAATAAATAAATAAATAATAAATAATATATATACATATATATATATATATATATATATATATATATATATATATATATATATATATATATATATATATATATATATATATATATATATATATATATATATATATATATATATATATATATATATATATATATATATATATATATATATATATATATATATATATATATATATATATATATATTATAATAATTAATTATTATATATATATAAATAATTAATTGTAATTTCTTTAAAAGTAAATGAAACACTGGAAAATTGTTTCAGAAAGGCGATATTAATTTTTAGTTATCTGGCAACATCTTTTAATTTTTCTAGTCTAGATGCGAATATACAATACAATATGTTTGTATTTATTTATTAAAGGATTTATTTTTTTAACAAAACAACTTGTTGTTCCAAATTTTATAATATAAGTTTTTATAACAAATTATTTTTAAATAAGTTCTTTAATATTGATTAAACAACTTAAATACGGTTTCTGGCAACATTGTGGAAACTGGTTAGGTATGTAGCTTTAGTTTAGATATGAACCTAAAACTAATGTCGATAAGGCAGGCATTAAATGGCAAAGCTGGACGTAGAGGTGAAAAGTAGTTTCTATAAGGAAGAAAAATTAATTTCTAGATAGAGGTGAACAAATTTTCCATCTTGCTAAGTTTACTCTTCTATAACCCTCAGTTGAGGTAAATAAAGTATGAAAATACATAATCTTTCCTTTTTGATAAGAAAAAAAATATTTCGGAAGAAAAGGGATAATAATTTTTCCAACATATTTTGATGTTACAAAAAGAAGAAATATGCACAATGAGGTGAAAAATTACGTGGTGGTAAGGAAATAATAATAACCCCATTTTTGGGTTAGCTGATTTGAATTTAGCTGATTCTAAAAGTGTATGCACCACATTTAACTTAGGTGAAAATGTTACTCACCACTCTTTGAAAAGGTAAACAGGACTGAAAGATATTTTCAGGAGGAAAAAGTATAAAAACCACACTATTATAAGGTGAAAATATTTTCATACCACACTAATGTGTGGTAGTTTGTCACTTAGTTTGTGTTATACAATGTATTCACCACGTTAAGCTGAGGTGAAAAAATAGTCACCACAATTAGCTTACCATTCTTTGTAAAGCTGCACAGGACATTAAAATTTTCCAGACAAAACTGATGTTTAACTATATATGCAAATATTTTATAAACACTTTCATTTTTATTATTTTTTTATTTCAAATTATTCATTAAGAAGTAATCTTATCAGTTTTTAAAATAACAGAAAAAAACTTCATTGCCATATCAACTTCAGTTCCAACGTTTATAAAAGCCAAAACTACTTCTATTATAAAACCATATGGTAGTCCACATTTATGTGAATTCGCCTCATTTGTGTTGCATTAACTTGCTGCCTTCTCATAAAATCAGTATCACAGCAACTGTCGCCGCGGCCACACGAAAAATAGTTAACGAGTAAACTGCGCTAAAAATTATTTCGATTTACAAAAAATGCAATTGTTAAAAACAATAGAATTCATAAAAAACTAGTATTAAATTAGTGTAAAACGCGAAAACTATAAAATTTTAATAAAATTATAAAAGAAAATTTAATTAAAACGAGTTAAAAATAAGATAAAATCGTGGGTGTAAATTAAGAAAAAATACAAGCTGTTTTTACGGCAAATTGAAGTGAAGTAATAAAGAAAGAAAAAAACAACAAAAAAGTGAGTAAATAATAAAAAAGGCAAAAACAATAAAGTGATGGTAAATTTTGTGAAAAATCTTTTTGTTTGTATAGGTGTATCTCTGAGTAATTGTATTTTTTTTTTGTTTGTAGTCTGTTCAGTTCAATTGTTAAGTGCGTGTGTGAGTGATTGTGTGTGTTTGTATGTTTTAGAGTGTGGAATTGGAGTTATTGTAATGTTTTCATTGAGTTTAAATGGAAAAAGAAAACAGAGAATACCTTTTAGTGTATAGAATATAGAAAATTAGAAGAAGCAGCAAAAGGAATAATATACAAAAGAAAACATGAATTAAATGTCGGATAAAATCAAAGACTATTTTAAGTCTTTGTTGTTGTTGTTGCAAGCAAGCTTAATTAAAATATTGAATTGATGAAATTCAATGAAACAAAAAAAAACATATTTAAAAACATTAATTTCACAACCGGATGGAGTTTTTATTAATTAAGCCGACAGGATTTTTTATTAATTGTTTAATTTATAACTATTAAGATACTAAAAACTTAAAAACAAAGTGTTGCCACCAATTATAAAAAATCTTAAAATTTAATTTAGAGTTTCTATAATGATACTAGCTTTTACCCGCGGCGCTTTGCTGCACAAAAATTCTCCACATTCTTAGATCTCTAAAGAAATTTCGCAAATCACGACGTGTGTTGATAAAAATTCATACAACAGGGATTTTTTCAAATCCCCATGAAAATTTGGACCGTATTATGTATTCGCAATGGATCTCCTTTTTTCTTTGTATGAGCATATCTTCCATCCAATTTCTCACGTGAAACTGTTTTACAGGAAAGTTTTTGGGGCTAAATTTATGAATTTTGTTCAGTAAAATTGTTTCTACTATTTGAGAAAGTAATTGGTACGGACTCCCAATTCGATCGTATTTTAGATATGTAATAACAAATTCTATTTATTTTATATTTTTTCCACTAAAACTGTTACGTGGGAGAGTAATAAGAATTAAATTTTAACACCATCACTTAAATAGTTCTTTTGAATCCATTAATAAATATTTTTCTTTGTTTGAGGACTGCTTTTCCCCCTTGTCCTATCTGTACTACGTTTTGTTTGGTGAAACAGATCTTTGAGTAAGTACTTGGAGCACTTTTATAATTCTTTATATATTTGATATCAATATTTGATTTGTATGGAGGGGGAAGAGGTCCCCCTTTTTTATAGCCTAACCTGTTACTTTCGGGTGTATTCGGATCATTCTTTTTCATTAAATCTCATCAAATCAACAGTCGTTAACCCAAAAATTTGATTTTTGCCTTATAACCGGTTTTAACATTAAGTAGTTATTATATCTTGGTATAAAACATTTTCAATTTTAACTTTTGGAGGTTTCATATTTCACCTTTTTGTTTATACGTTTATGGCAAACAAATAAAGGTGTAAATAATTTACCTTTTTTATTTATTTAAAGCTTAACTATCAGATTACACATTAATTTTTTCCATATTTTAGAATTGCAGTTTGCATTGAGTAATCGTCTTGCTATTTTTTGTATCTAAAACTTTTTCGTTTCGGCCTTTTTTGTTTATTTAATATAACCCTGTTTTCTAAAACATTTTTTTAATTTTTTTGTTTTTTTTTTTTTTTTTTTTTGAAATTATTGCCATTTAAGTAAGTATTTTTTGCTGTTGTTGTCATTCTTATTACAACCTAAACTAAAAAATGTATAATGAAAAACTAGTTTGGAATTCAATTTATTGATATTAAAATATTTAATTTTTTTATATTTGTTTGTAAGTAATAAACAATGAAGGTTCTTTATGAAAAGATTGGATAGGGGAAAAAGTAAATTGGAAACGGAATTTTATTATTTTTCAAATAAATTATAAATGAAAATTTCCCAAGATAAAATTAAATATAAAACTAAAAAGGAAATTGATAAGGAGATTTGTAAGGAGGTATTGTTTTCAAAATTTGTATTTATTTCAAAAAATATACTTGTTGTATTTGTTCTATTTCCTAGTTTATCGTTTTTGTAAAATAATGCCCTTGAAATACATTTGAGAATTGGATATTGCAAAAATCGACTAGATCAATTTTGTTTATTAATTTCGTTTAACCTTTTAATTGAATTTTAGTATTTTTTAATTTTGCCTAAAAGTAATTTTAAAATAAGAATATCATTTTCTTTGAAATATTTTTCAAAAATAATTATTTTTTCTACAAATTAATTTTTACCAAATTTGTGTTCTGAATAGCCCAACACCAATTTTGTACAAAATTTTTTAAATGCGACTCTGAATCACATCCTGAATCGATTCAGTCAAATAATCAAATAAAATCAAGAGGGTTATTATTTTTTATCTATTACCATTTTAAGGTGTTAGGGTGACCCTTTTTATTTAATCCCATTAATTAGATATCAGTTATTTATTGGCAACACTACTTTATACTTTTACTAATTTCCTTCTTTTTGGTTTTTTCTTCTGATTTTTTTAGTATTAACAACTTGGCAATCCTAAATACTACAAATTCGCCTTGAACACACATTATAACTAACAAATAGTATCCTTCACTAAACGGGATTTAGTGGTGTTTCCAATATTCAACTAGACAGAGATAAACAGCACAATGATGATTAACAACAAAATATTGTGAAATTCACCACTCGCTATGCTCTTTCAGCATACATTCGTTCTCTTGCTCTCTCCCTTTTTACCATCATCACTGCAATGAGAATTAAATTTTGAGTGAAATGTAAGCAAAACGCACGTATACGCCAACGAAAGAACATCGTGCACGGTTAAACGCGAGTGTAAAATACGAAAGGAAAAAAAAAAACAAAAGTTGAAGGAAACAAAAAGGAAAAATTTAAATAAAAAATAAATATTGCAAAAAAATAATAGAAAAAAATGTATTAATCAAAAAAGTGAATAATGAAATAAAAAAATCGATATAATGCAATTAAATAGTAATTTAAAAATATTAAACAGAAATATAGAAAAATTATAATGAAATAATTATTTATTGGAAGAAAAAGAAGTAAGAAAAAGGAAAATTTTAAAAGAAATAGTGCGTGTAAAAGTGATTTTTCTGTAAATTCTACATATATAATAAGTATGAGTGTGTGTGTGAATGTTTGTATGTCGGTCGGTCGTTTGTTCGAGCTACGAGCTTAACAAAATAATGTATGTTGTATAAGTACAAAGTACAGAAGTACATATTTTTTGGGTGTGAAAACGAAAGTGAAAATCTAGCACACAACAGAAACAGAGGCAGCAGCAGCAACTACAACGAGGACGAAAGAAGCAAGAAAGGAAAGAAGGCAGGCTGACAGTTAGTTAGTTGTAGGCATACTTTTGTACTACTTACAATACATACATACTACAACTAAACTATTATATGAAATTTTATGTGTGTGTGTGTGCGTAACAAAGTAGTTGTATTATTGAAATATAGTCACAGTTTGCATACCTCGTCACCATCACCATCATCGTCATCATCACCATCTTCAGCTTTTTCATCTCATCCTTCACCATCATCATCATCATCGTCTTCATATCCATCTCACACTCATCTCTAGGGTGGATTAAATGTTACATAAAAAACAAGGTGTAAATAAAATGAATGCTTATATGTATGTGTGTGTGTGTTTTGTGCATGTGTAGTAACAACAGATACAACAACTTGAAGCAATAACATTTAAATTTAAAAGTCCAAAAAGCAAATTTAACAAATTAAATGAGCGTTTCTAACGAAAACAAAAGTGAAAATTAAACAATAAATAAAAATAATTAACATACAGTACAGATACAGTAGAAAAAAATAACAAATAAAACGACAACATTTTGTTAGTCAATTAATAATTAATAAACGCTTTTTTCTTTCTTAAGGAGCAAAAAAGTGTATATACTACAACAACACCAGCAAAATAACAAATTAAAAAGAATAAAAGAAAAAGGAAAACAACAAACATACAGCAAAAAAGAGAAAAGAATGAATAAACTCATATGAAATAAAAAGGGAAAATAGAAAAGAATAAAATAAAATCAATTCTTAAAGGACATGACTGACTGGCTGGCTGGTTGGCTTTTAGCCTGGCACCGTATAAGTGTCTGTGTGTATGTGCAGCTCTTTTAAGTTTGTTTTGTTGTGCTAGTGTGTATGTGACGTCAAAAGTCGTAAACATTGTTCTTGTTCTTGTTGTTTTTTTTTTGTTATACACTGAGAGATAATATTAACGGTATTTGTTTTTGTTATTGCTTTTACTGCCAACATTGTTGGTATTTTATTGTTGAGGGCAATTTTGTTGCTGCTGCTCCTGCTGCCATCAAATAACAGCAACATTGCCACCTTCATCATCAACACTAACACCACCACCCCTAACAACGCTGCTGTCTATCACACGCTCCTAACTAATCTAAGCTTCTATTTACAGTTACAACTCTCCAAAAAGAAAATAAAGAGTTTTTACCATAAACAAAAGATAAATGAGAGTAGCAAAAGAAGAAAAATAATAATAAAAAGGAAAACATGACAAGAATTGTAGAATAAAGAAAAACTTAAAAAAGAAAACATAAATAAAACAAGTGAGAGGAGCCCAAGTGTGCGTGTATTAGAGTTTATATTTGAGTGAGTTTTACATTAAAATACACTTTCCTTACAAAGCAAAAAAAGTACCTAGCAAGTACTTTTTTATTTGAAAACCACACACCCCCCAACAGGCCACATAATCCCAACATACTTAACCTCTTTGTTCACCTTGTTCCAAACCAAATAGCAACAACAACATTAAATAAAACAACACAAAATTTAAAAAAAAGCAAAAGATAAAAGTTTTATTAAAAAAATAAAATATTAAAATAAAAGAAAATATCTCATCACAATGGAGCAGCCCAGCATACTTGTTAGAATTTTACACTCGATACCGCATGTGAACTATACATTTCAACGGGTTAATGACACCTTCAATCCGGACAGCGATGTTTATCTAGAGGTGAGTTATTTTTATTTTTTATTTTTTTCATACTTAATATTTGTTTATATTGTAACATAAATGAGGACATATTTTTGTTTTTTTAGGAAGACATCTAATTAGTTTAAGTCTTCTTCTTTACCTAAATGACTCCTTTGATTACAATTGTCTAAAGTTTTAGCTGATTTTGCAAATAGCAAAATGCAAAAAACAAAAAACAAAATTTAAACATAAAGTTTTTATCTTGCATTTTTTCTTATTATTAAAATGCATAGATGTCTGTTGGTCTTTGTCTGGAGTTTCTTGTTTTTTTATTCTCTCGGTTTTCCTTCAAGCATTTAGCAATTGTCTCCAGTAGGTTTGCATGAGTATGTATATGTGTTTTTGTCTTTCTTCTTCTGCTGTTGTGATAAGAATTTATTTAAAGTTTTTCAACAAAGAAGAAAAATAATAAAGTTTTATGTATCAACCATTCAAGTGTTTGTATTCACATGCCCACATCTTTCTAACAAACTAAAATTGCAAAAGTAACAAAAATTTTAGAAAAAGAAACAAATATTAAAAATATCCCAATAACTCTTTTGAATAAGAAGATGAAGATGCATTTTAAATGGAAAAGATATGATGCTAGTTTAAATTTTATCAAAAAAAAGGCTTAATTCCTGCGATTCACTTCTTATTATCTAAGTGAGTTAAAATAATGTCTTCGAACTGTCTTTTTGAGCCAAAAATCACACAAAACCATAATACGTGGATAAACAGTTTTCAAAACAATAATTAATTAATGATTACTAAGTCAGCATTACTGTGATAAAAACTCCAAAACTACCATAGATCCATAACGTACCTGCGAATAATTTTACGAAAACAACACTCAAAAATATATCTTGAATTATCAAAGCATTTTTACTTCAATGTGTGATCCATATGGTTCAAATTAATAGTTGATTTGATTTATTTTTTTAATCCGTTACCATCTTAATATATAGATTTTCAAAACTATCGGTCTATATTCACTTCTATTCTTGGATTTAAATTAAGTTTAGTTTTTAGGGGGATATCAAGAACGTAGCTGAATATAAAGTGTTGTGATGCTTTAAAGTAATCAAAATGTTTATTGTGAACCCAAAATTTTTCTATTTTTTATTTATTTTATTTAATTTTCCTCAAATATAACGGTTCAAATATATTTTTGCATTTAAATATAAAAAAGAATCATCAACCCATTAGTTGAAATAAAATTTTCCAACAGTGTTATCTAGGTTATATAAATAATGACCCGACACTCGTCTAAAAAATATTCTACATAAATATGTACATTATATGATATATTTTATATTTAAGGTATATTGTTGGAAATAAAAAAAAACTATTTATTTGTTGACATTTTGATAAAACTTTACAAATAGAAAGAAGTCACATTCTGTATCGTTCATCAACTTTTGCAACAAAATAAATGTTAAGTATTTTTTAAAATAAACGAAAAAAAATGATAAAAATTAAAAAAATAACGAAAATTTTCAAATAATCAAATGATATGTGAATTTAAATGTGATCAAATGTTTCGAGAGATAACGTAGCCTTGAATTTATAATGAACATATAAATAAATAATGCATATTTTAAGAAACATATTTATTAAAAAATACATATTTATTTTAACAACTACATGATAAGTATTTTAGTTTTGAGGATAAATGTTTTTATGATGTTACCTGCTACGATTTATGATTTATGATTTATGCAGGTTTTGTATTTAAACGAAATTTAATTCTAAACTTTTTTGTTTTCTTTACTGATAACAGTGATGATAAATGAGAGGGAATTTTACTTATTTTAGGGAAATAGTTTAATTTTTTAATTTTCGTCCAAATAAGGGGACATTTTTGTTTACAGTATTTTATATTTTATACTTTATTTTAAAATATTAACTTTTTATGAAAATTATTTTATTCTAAAAATTCCAAATTTTATTTATCCATTTTCATTTTTTAATTTTTAACATAACAGACAGACAAACAAATACATTTGAAATTGTTTTCATTTTTGTTTTCTTGTTGTTTTATTATATGAAAAAAGATAAAATGTAAAAAAATCCTCCAAATAAAAACAAAAAACAACTACAGTGACAACTTTAAAAACATCAGACCGTATTTGTGATAGCAACAACACAACAGTTATTATTCCATAAAAAGCCACTGGATACCGTTTTCTAACTAACTAGTGACAAGTACAAAATTATGTTTCTTTCTTTTTATATGACGTTCTCTCACTGTTATTATTTTTTCAAGTATCTCTATGACTTCCCTTTGCCTATATAGTTATGTCCTCGCCGGCAAAAGAAAAACAACAACTAAAATTTTTTACTATAGAAGTTGATGCGTGTATTTGTGTGAGAGTTTATTACAAAGACAATTGTTTGTCATTTAAAAACAAGTCCTTGAATTGTGTTATAAATCACACCTCAATCATAAGTGACAACAACAAAAAACACTCAAGACACACTATAAAAATGCAAATAATGTCATGACAGGTACAACAAATAGAGTAAAAGGAAATGAAAACAAAACAACTATATACTGCACATACATATATATTATTTAGCAATAAAACTATTTTCTAGGTTAACAAGTACTTTAAAATGTTATCCTTAAATTAGCAAAAACAACAACAAAAATAAAAAATATAATAAATAAGTGAAGAAAATGAAAGTGTCATTTAAAATGAAATATGAGCATATTTCTATTTGTCACAATTACAATTAATCAATTTTATTTTTTAATAAATTTGTATGTGTGTATTTATTAAATATTGCTCAATTACTTAGTTATAAAGTAGCAATTTCTTCAATTAGGCCAGTTGTTATTTATGGCATTCTATGGCAATTTTCTTTGCTAATTTAGGAATGCACTCAATTAGCGTCACCAACATCATCAGCAACAGCAACAGCCATACCACGCCTTTACTTACTCTTATTTCAATTCATTTCGTATGATATATTTCGAGTACAGGCCATTTCTAGTTATTGTAGTTGTTATTGTTATTGTTGTCGTTTTCTTTGATTATGACGTAAAAGCCATAAATGTAGCCGAAGTTTATTTGTAAAAGTAGAGATTTTTAAATTTCAGCGAACTTATTTCAATTCATGTGTTGTTGCCCGAACAACAGCAACAACATTTAACTATTACAAATGAGAAGCAGAGAGGGAAAACAAAAAGTAAAAGCAAATTCATACATTTTGTTTAACGAAAACGTCAGAGACATCCTTGCCATTGATTGTCCTAGTTTTTGCACTAAATTGCACGTCATTGCACGTTTGTATGAACCACCACAACAACAACAACTACAACAATAAAACGAAAACAAGGAAAAACTAACAAAAAACACAAAATATTTCAACATTTTTCCATTCCATTATTATTGCCATTTTTAATTGTATTTTTTTTTGTTGTAGTTGTTGTTGCTGCCGTTATTTATATTGTGTTGTATAGTGGTAATCCTGCAAAACCAAAATGAATGAAACCAAATGTTGTTGTAGTTATTTTAAATAGTTATTTTTTTCTCTTAACTAAAAACTACAATACAATTTCTTCCCTCTTTCTTTACTTCTCTTGGAGTCCAACAAAAACATCAACGAATGACTTAAACCGAGCAAGAAAAAAGAAGCAAAACGTCATCAGTAGTTAAACATAGTTGTTATTGTAGTAGTGTGTGAGTGGACGTAGTAAAAGTATATTTTAGAAGGATAAAACGAATACTAAATGAAAACAAGGAATAACTAAAATACATACACACACAAGCACATTCGCTTACTCTCTATATTAATTTTGTTGTTGCTGTTGACCAAAAAACTGTGATGAGTTGTTCATACAGCAACAACAAAAATATAGAAAATGGATAACTTCTCCATGATGACGAGGATGCTGATGTATAATACATACATACATACATACATACATACATACATACATACATACAGATTTTAGATATATATTTGTCAGTAAATATTTCAGTAAGCCAAGGCTTTTAAAGTTATATAGTCAATATTCAATAAAATACTATTTATATTCTTTTCTTTTTTTCTTGATTACATCGTTTGTTACAGAATTTGACATAAATGGGAATTCTTTTAAAACATCTAAAGCGCAACGATTTAAGCAAATTTTATATATTTTTAAATTTTTAAATAAATGATTTATTAAATAATAAAGAATGTTTAGGTAATGGCAGATTAAATTAGAATTTAGAGGAAATTGTAATTCACTAAATTAAAAATCGTTGTTAAGCTCTAATTTAAATGATCCTTTTTATGATAATCACTCTCTTTAAAGAGGAATTAGAGGTAATCAACTTAATATTCACAATGTTATCATTTTTAGGTAAAATAGATTAGATAAGAATCCTAACGATCAATTTTATTATGGCTTAGAGTTTAAGAAAGCCTTAATATCAATTATTGTGTTTTTGATTATCTTTGTACTTTGATTACCAAAGGGAGTTTTAAATTTACCAAAAATTTTCAACCTTTGGCGAAATGCAATCTTCACTATCTTATAATTTTTAGGTAAAAGGAACCAGCTAAGAACCTTAAAGATCAAATTTAATGACTCAAAACCTTTTTTATACCGCTTTCCTCTGCGGCAAATTAATGATCAAATCTTAATGGTCCAATTCTACTGATCTATGATTTGTGCGATTGAATTCAAATGGTTTAGCAAATAATAAATACTAAAGCAAAATATAAAATAAAATAATGATAATTATACTTAATTTTGAACTCTTTAATAGGTATGTTTCTTATATAGTAGTCCTCAAACGATCTTTCGAGGACTTCGACTATTAATATTATTGATAACGATTTTGAATCGGTGCTAATAGTGTTGTTTCCTTTTTACAAACTAACCCTAAGAAAAAGTGATTGTTCCTTTCCGTATTGTTCCATTCACCGGTATAGAGTTCTGAATGTAACCTTAATAAAATTTATTATGAGAACTTAAGAACTTTTCAGCTTTAATAACTACCTCCTCTTGGAGTTAGGTTGCGTTGCAATTAGGTTTCACTTAAAATGAACAATTTTTCTTTACATCCATGAGCTGCTCTTTTGAATATAAATTAACCTAGAAATTATTTCAAATTACCTCTCAGGAACCAGAAAACATGCTAAAAATGTCACATATACATAAATAAAAAGAAGAAAACCTCATTTAAAATTAAATAATTTCACTTTTAACATTTAAGTAGTTAAAACACAACCCAAGAGTATACTCAGAAATTGGTGTGGAATAAACTTATTAAGAATACAGAGGAAAATTAGTGCACTACCACAAGCATATAACATGAAATTCGCTTCGTATGTATGCATATATTACGTTTAAAGTAACAAACTTCTTTGTTGATTACGTTGACGTTGTTGCTTATTGCTGATGCCAGTTATTTATATTCTTGCAATTTGTTTTTTCGTTTTTATTTTATTTTGCAATTCACTATTTTTTTCAACTTTACTCCATACAATACCAGTTGTAGTTATATTTGCGGCTTTATTTTTTTACAACCATGTGTCCTCTGGAGACCCCACCATACAAACAATTTCCTCTCAGCGCATTTCAACATCTCAATCATTATTATGATTTCGTGTACTATAAACTATATACAGATAAATTCGAGTACATCTTTAATATATATATCTATTTGTTTGTATGTTAGTTTGTATAGATGGTTGACCTAGTTGCATGACCTGAATGTAGGTTTGTGTAGATGTGTGTTTATATAAAATATGCGAAAATCTTTTCAATATGCCTCCTTTTTTCTATTATGTCAATTTACATAATTTGAACTAAGGGATTTACAAATACAAATGCAAACTACAAAAATATGTTATAAGTTTTGTGTATATGTAAGTGTGTTTGTATATTTACAAAAAAAAAAAAAAGAAACATGTAATGTTTAATGTACAATGACATGTATTTTATTCATCAATACAATATAATCGGATTTTGTACAAAAATTAATTCATAGAAAATATTGTTAGGGCATAAGTTATTAATGTTTATTGGAAACAACAACAATAACAAAATAAACTGGGTGAATTTTTGTTAGTTTGCAAAATATATATTATTTTTCAATAATTATTGTTGTAATGGCTATAAATCATCTAAAGAGTTATTGTTTTTGAAATTTGTAAAAGTTAACTCTTTTCTCTTATCTCTATTCTCTAAAGTATGCCCCAATTTTTGATAAAATTCCGGTGACATACAAGACTTAGATTCTTTTTGTTATTGCTTATTTGCTGTCAGATTGCCATAACTCAAAAATCAATAGATTCGACATAACGTCAGTTATTTTTTTCCAATTAAATTTCTGTTTTCTTGAAGTCTGCTTTTTGAGAAGAACAAGACTTAAATTTGTTGGTTGATATCATTTTGCGCATTTGTTTCAATATCGTCATAACTCAAGAAATTAAATTTTTATACGTAATATTAGTAAAGGATAACAATTAAGCTGTTTTATAAATTTTTATGATTAAACTATTCAAATATCAGAGATGAAAATGGCTTGTAGGGTGTATTAATCTAGTTTTCGCTATTATTTCAATCATTAAAATACACCTAGTTAAGCACTTTTAGATACATAACACGACCTACACTCTTTTGAGTGATATCGCTCATTTGCAAGAAGATCGTCATAACTTAAAATCTAAAATTTTGGCATAAAATCAGTAAGCCGTTTAATTTTATGTTGTTGTTAGATTGCGGTGTGTAATTTGCTTTACGATAGTAAATATTTTCCAAATTTTTATTAATTAACTTCCAGAAAAAAACTTTTTCCTATAAAAAATTAAAAGTATTTCTCTTGACAAAAAAAGTTTTTTAGTTATGACTATCTTGCAGCAAATGGCTGACACGAATTTTTAACTTTTTTATATTTATATATGTTTTTTGTGGGAAAATGTGAAGAGGAGTTTTAGGGTTAAGTAGGTGTTATTATGTTATTATATATTTTGATTAATAAATTAATAAAGAAATATTGTTAATAATTATATTTATTACTTATCAAATTTAAGAAACTTTCACTTTTATGAAAATTTTAAACAAAATTTTCAAAAATACTTTTCTTTAAATATCTAGTTTTATTTCCTTTCCATCAATATTTTATAAAACACCCACTTAGATTTTAAAGTGTTTACGAACTAGCCAACTAACACAGTGTTAATAAAAACTAAAGAAAACCGGTATTATTTAATACTGGATTGGCATTTTAAGAGCTCTTTACACAATTTATTTATTCACAAAGGCTTATGGTTTATGGAATTTATTTGAAACGTTCAAAAGATATGAGGAGGGGTTCCTCTAGAAATACATACATTTATAAGTACTAAGAAAAATATGGTTAGATAACAAATTTTATGTATATTAATGCATTTATGAATTTCAAGTGTTTTTGCTATAGTTAATGGAAATGTATTGATGATTTGTTTTATTCTGTCTTTCTTATAAATGCCGCCACCGCCCTATATTATGATACTCTATGGACTCGTTTCAACTTTTATTAATGAAGAAAACGAGAATATAAAAAATATATACACAAGAAATAAAAATAATAATTTCATATTTTCTTATATTTTCTTTCCTATAAAATAAATAGCAACAAATATTAAACAAAAACTAAATGGTAAGAGAATATATAGTTTCATATATATAGATAGATATATATATATAATATGTAATATGTAAGAATGACTGATATGCTGGTTAGATAAAGTATCTATAGCTTTACAATGTCCGTATATATACATATATACGTATATATAAACTACAAATATGAATTAATGTATGTTTTTTTGTCTTTCTGTATTGAATTCCTTTTTTTCGATATTTCCATGATTATTTTCTTTGTTTGCATTTATTTATTTTTTGTATTTTTTTGTTTCTTTTTTTAAAGTTCTAAAATTATTATAACCATTATTGTGGTATGATATTTAAGTTGTAATCACTCAAAAGAAATACAAAAGAATTTAAAGAAAAAAAATCTCATATGTGCATTTCCCAAACACATTATGTGTGTATGTGTGCGTATATGTGTGAGTATTTTACTGATAAATTGTTTAAACGATAGTGACAGTTTGTGTTTTACTTTTATCACATTTTTAGGTTCATTACATTTTATATGTGTTTTCCTCTTATTGTCATATTTGAATGAATTACATGCCGATAATAGAAAGTGCATGTATTTATGAATGTAAACTATTGAAGAATGATTTGTTTCAAATGGTTATATGAGTGTATATATATTTTTTTATTTCTGTTTAAATATATTTTAAGTGCTGACAGAATGTCAAGGAATGTACTCAATACTTAAGGAATTTCTTAAAATCACTTAAGAGAATTTCTCTTTTTTGACAATATAAATTTATCAAAGTCTAAGTATATTTTTCTACCCTACATATATATGGCATAAATGAAGGGTATGTATAGGAGTTTAAGCAAGAAAAAACCTATTATCAGTCGAAATCTATTACCTAAAATAACCCATATATAGTCACTTATGAAAATCACTTTAAGCTTTCCAAATTAGAAAAAGTGTCAGTGTTGTGATATCTCATCCATTTAAGATCTATACAACCAGTAAATAATTCACCAAATATAACAACTATCGCTCCAAAATTTCCCATAGTCCTCATAGAAACTCATTTTCCGAAAATCTCCCCAAAATATATAAATATAAATCAGTCTTATTTAAGCAAAAATGAATCAATTCGAGGTTTGGTCGCCATAGTAATGTCACATATCAATCTTGAAATCGTATTTAAGTTTTATTTTAGAATTTGCGAACTTTACTGATTTAAAAAGTCTTATTATTTTTTACTCACCGCATAAGAGACTTTGGTCTCTCACGACATAATAAGTGGTTAAAAGTTTAAGAGGATATCATTTGCCTATACGCCAAGGCGATTTTACTGCCATTTTAGAGCCACTTATAAAATTGCTGAATTTGTACGATCATTGCATTCTTTATGAATTGTAAAATATAAAATCGTTATCATATCAATAATTTTATTACGAAAAAATTTTAAAAGTCATGTCTTATGTTTTTCTTTAAAAAATTATTCACTTATGAAAAGTAAATAATGATTCATTCTCGCAACATTGGAATTTCCTGCTGTTTTTAAATACATCCATATTTCCTTAAATAAATAACGGTAAATTAAACTGAAAAATATGTCATTCACATGTTACTCGCTTTCTTGTCTGTATTTAAAAAAAAATCCTTCTCTCTCTTCTGAGTTATCTTTTAATACAAAAATTGAATTGAAAATACAGTTTGTAAATATTTTAAAAATCTAAAATTTTCTTTACTTTTTCTACAAAAAACACACACAAACTATAACTTGAAAAACATCTTGATCTGAGCATCTGCGTCGACGCACAAACTGAAACAGCTGTCATTTTACTAGAAGATAGTAAGTGTAGGAGATGAAGCATAAAATTAATAGCAATTAAGACAAAAAAAGAATGTTGAAAGTGTTTACCATTCCTTTCCTTTAAATGGGTATTTTAGTATACATTTTTGTTGTAAAATGTATCTTTAAACCAGACAAAGAAACCTATGACTCATGCGTAGAAAACCATAAGGATCATTAAGATTGTCATGAAGGAATGATTTAAATAGTGTCTTTTAATATTTATAAGCAGCATAAAAATAAATTTTGACAGAATTTTATCCAAAAGAAAGAAAACTTTAAACAAGGGAGAAATTGGTAAGAAATCGAGGATTAGTCATAGGTGTTTTGTTTGTTTCAAATAAATAGAACAGACTCTTTGTATTATTTCCACTTGCTTATTATTTTTAGTTTTTTTCTAAATTGTTATTTTTCTGCATTTTAAACTAAAACCATTTTGAGTGTTCAGTGAACAATTCTGCACATTTGCCAGGGAAACCCCATAAGTGTTAAAACATATCCATTCATATCTATTTATCATTTAGTTGTTTCAAATGGTTTGGTTACAAATTTTATAATCGGCTTATTTATATTTTGCCATATAAGTAAGCTAGAGGAAGGTGTGAAATTTAAAACTTTTTTTCTTTTTTTGCTGTTTAATGGCCAAATTGCATAAAATTTTATATCCACTAAATCTAAGCCAAACAAGCTTTCCTTACCCCTCTAAATACAAATATTATAGATGTATTTAAACATGCAAGTGTAAAGTAATTGTAATTTTAGGTTTAAGCGTGTGAATGTGTAAGAGTATGAGTAAGCGTGCTACTGAAATTGACACTTGAAATCTCTATTTATGTTGAAAATTTCACTAATTAAAAGCATGTCTATTAGGATCAAGTTTTCGTTTTCAGTAATTAAATAAAAAATACTGGTCACTACTAAGTGGCACACAATAGAGTAACTAAAACACGTTTAGTTTTAAATTGAAAAAAATATGTAAAAGTTTATTAAAGTGAAATACCAAAAATAATTCAATATGTGAACGAAAAATATTTAAAATGTGATAAAAATTAATTACAATTAAATAAAACTAGTTTAAGTTTAAATACTGTCTTAAAAATAAAGAAAGACTTTTTAATATAAAATTCATTAAAAAGTTTCCAGGTACTGAAAACCACAAAACTAAAAATAATTTATATTATTCATTAAATACCCTATTTGGCATATTTTTAATCAAAGTTTTCTATCAAATCTATTTTCATAATAAATTTTCAAGAAAACACAAGTATTTATTTATTGTGTTTTAATCACATAACCTCAATTATTGCATTTCATTATGTTGCCTTAATCACACCAGCATTTTGTAAATGTTATAAAAGAACTTTGTTCAAGATGTATCTTCAATAAATGGTCCAAAAGTCTTTAAACTCCCCATAGTTTATTTCTAATGCGTATAAACTGAAATGCAATTGATTTGAAATGCGGGCAACTTGGAAAATCTTGTGATAATTATTTAGAGAGTTTATTTTCATAATAATAAACCATCACAGAATTCTATACAATGCAATAATAACAGATAAAAAATTTCAATGAATCCCTTTAATGTATTACAAAATTGTAAATTTTTTTAACAAGGAATTTACTTTGCCGTCAATCGGTTCCAGTCACTGTTACTAGGTGGAGGGGATTTATTATTACTATTTTTGTATAAAAAGAGATTTTTTCGATATATATTTTTTTAACATTTTTAATATACACTTTTAAGATGAGAAACATTAAATTTGTGAATCAAGTATCCAAAGGGTGTTTTGGCAATAAAAATTTTGAAACGTTTATGTAACAGAATATTTAAGAAAAACCAGAATCCCGAAACGAAAGGCTTCAAATTTTTGACAACAATTTAAAACTGATATTCACTTTCTTATATAGAGATGACTGATAGGATTCTTAAGCCTTGAAACTTACCATTTATTTTGTACCTCATAAAATCAGAATTATTATTATTAAAAAATTACGTTTTCAATAATAATTACGGATTTGTGAAGTAGTATATTATGGAGTATTTTCTCCGTCTTTTAGGACTTTTTCAGAGAAATATGAGTGTTTTTCTGAAAATAATTTTTTTCAATTTAAATTATGATTTTGTGGAGGAAATAAAAATATAGTGAATTTTTTTATCGTATGACTTTTTGGACCAATGCGTAATCTTATTGAATTAATTTATTGTTTATGGCAATTTATGTGATATTTATTTTATGGGATGTGGACAATCATACTTAAGAACATCTCGAAATTGTAAATTTAAACACTAATTTCTTAAATAAACATTTCAATAAAATTCTTAATAATTTTCACTAAAAATAGAAATTTTAAATTAATAATAAAAAATTTTTTAGCAAATCATTTAATTAAATAATTAATAAAATATAATAAAGGCAAATTGTCATCATTTTGTGTCTGATTCAATAAAAATATACTTTTATTTCATCTTTTAAAATTTTTACTAAATTTGTACCAATTTTTTTAAATTTTTCCTTTTTGTAAAAATTTGACAAATTTATTAAATCTTTTCAAATATTCTTTTAAATAGAATGGAACTTATTTGTTAAATAAAATTAACATGTGAAAGATATAATCAGGATTTTACTATTAAATGGAAGTTTAGTATTTTATCATTGGTTTGTTGTTATCCTGGATGCTCATTTGATACTCAAAGTCTATCCGAAAAAAAATTTGAACTGCTTAATTTAGCTGTTTTATTATGTAAAATTTATAGCTAAGTAGCTCTTAATTTATTCATATTTGCTGCTTTATAAATCTATTACATTTTAAATAATACACATGACAAATACATATGTCCATACACATACATTTGTATATAGTATGAAAAACTAATTTAATTTGATTTAATAAATTGTTATTTATTTCTAAATGAACTAAATTGAATTTAATTTTTGTGATTTAATAAATAATAAAAAAATAGAAATTTACATGACAAACTGTGTAAAGAGAAAATCGGGGGGCACACAATAACTAAAACTTGAAAAGACAGAATAGACTAGACTGCATGCTAAGTTGGACGTCATCTTCTGCTCTAGTATAATAATATTTTTAAATTGATTAATAATGTTTAGAAAGAAAAAAGAAACAAGAATAAAATATTAAATTTATGGTGTTATTGTCGTTAAAAAATATAAAGGGAAAAACTATATAATAAAGTCTAGCAAGACCAGACTGTATTTTTTAGAAAACGCAACTAAATCCATTATTTCCCCAAACACACACACTCACATACATTTATCAAGTAGGTGAGAGAGATAGACAGGCCAGACATATTTTTAGGACAAGAAAAAAATCTTAAAGAAAAGAAAATATTTTTATTTATTTTAATATAGATTTTAACGCCCACCTAGAACTACTTGGTACTGGTACTATTACACGATTCAAACGTATTTGTGAGACTAAAAAAATTAAAATGTTTTTGAACTTGAACTTTTCGTTAAGAGTGAGGAAAAGTGTGTTTGAAATTTTTCATTTTTTATTTTTCTACAAAATTAAATTAAAAAAAACAACTTGTCAAAGATTAATGACTTAATTTTTATTAAAATAGTGATTGTTTAATGGTTTAATGCTCAATAATTTTAAAAATATATGAACAAAATTAAACTTAAGGTTATTTGAAAATAAATAACTATAAAAATAATTTCATTCCCCTCATTTTGAAATAATTTCCATTTATACAAGAATTTTAATGTGTTTAAAGTTATTTTTAGTTTTTGAAATTCATTTTAAATTATCGTTATTTTTATAATACTCAAAGGGCCTTAAATACATACACATTTATAATGAAACTGCAACTTGGTTGACAAAACACTGTAATCATATAAAATATTCAGGCTTTTATCACAGTTTTATATGAAAATAGATACTTTTATGGGATTTTTTGTAAAATGTCAATATCAGCTGTTCATTGACATTTTATTATGTCAAAAGTGTCATTGATATTAGACAATAAAAACCAAAACCCAAAAAAAAAACCCAAAATACTCAACACAGTAATATAATCAAATTAATAATTACTCAATCTAAAATCTGAACAAGACAAAAAACAAGGCAGCTGGTTTGTTAAACAAAAATCCCAATTGTTATATAGAGACAATTTTTTTATGGATAAATATTTATTTTAAAAGTTACTAAAACCAGGTACTTTATTGTATAAATAACAGAAGTTTTATAGGTTTACAGACATTTTTTATATGACTACATTTCCGCTTTACATATTTATGAATTTAATAAAATTTTAAAAACTTTTTTTTTTTGGTTTAATCAATTTCCTTTCAATTGGATTTGCATTATACTCGTGCTGCATTTAACAGCAATTTATCTATTAATCAGTATTTCTTTGTGTCTGTCAGTCTGACTGCCTGCCTGTCTGTTTGTCTGTCTTTCTTTAGTATTTTCTATTTAATTGTGTCTTTATACATATTTCAACTTCAATTATGCGTTAACAATTATTTATTGATATTTTTTCTTTAATATTATTATAGAAATTTAGACAGAAGTCTTAAGTATCGTATACGTCAAAAATAAAATAAATAAAAATAATAATTTTCCATATTTAATTATAGAATTCAATACTATTTTAAATTTTATGCATTTATGGAGTCATGCATAAATGTATTAGGTAAGGGAAAAGGTTTTTTCCGTTATATATTATATATAACGAAACCATTTAATATTTTCAAACACTAGTTCTGAATGCTAAAACATGGCGGTCGTTCCACAAAGTACTAAATTTGAACACATCAAAAAAACGCCTAATCTGACTTCAATGAAATTTAGGTTTTAAGTTTGAACTTTATATAATGACGTACTTTTTTTAATGTAAATAAATATTTATCTTTCGAACGTTTAGTTAGATTTCAATGAAATTTCACATAGCCAGTCAACAGCCTCCTATATTTAAATACCTCATGCCATAAAAATATTAAAAACAATTTAAATTCATTAAATCTTAAAAGATTTAATGAACGTGGATCTGTTCATCATTTTTCTTGCTCAGATATAAATTTCGCATTAATTATAATAATGTAGAGTGTAGCATATTATAACATAAATCAGAAAAGCAAATTATAAAAGGGGTTGTTCATAAAGCATTTGATTTGTTGCCACGATTTATTTACAACAAAGAAGTGTAGTGTGTAATATAAATGATTCCTTTCCGATATCGGCAAATATTTGACGAAGAGACATCTCCTCTTAATAATATAATTTTGAATTGGTTTTTGAAATTAATATTTTCTGTATCTAGAGGTGGAAGTTTTAAAAACCTTTATGAATCTAATAAAATATTAATAATAAATAATTTTTCTCCATTTTATTTTTAATTTGTTACCCTCTAGATTATTTCATCAATTTAGAATATTGATTTAATGTCAGTTAAAAAAATCTATTTACTGGTTGCAAAATAATTATTAATATTGTTGCATACAAATGCAAAGTGTTTATGCATAAATAATCAAGTAAAATAAAATGTTAAATCATTTAAATATATTTTGTCATAATGCCAAAATAATGATAAATAAATTTATATTTATTTATATAATAAATTTTAACTCATATGGGGATAATGAACAAAACAATTGATTGTTAAAGTAAATATATGAATGATTGAATGAATGAATCAATCATTTATAGGTAAAAAGCTCTTATTGCAAAAATACATTATGTATTATATAAATTTCTATGTATGTAAAAATATATATTTTTTCCCAATTTCGTTTTTGTTCTGCATACAATTTTTTATTTTGGTTTATGACTTTTATGTTGTATTTAAGCAACGTGATTTGCCTGATAATACAAATTTACTTGGTTTGATTTTCAAATAAAATGCGTGACTGAGAATGACTAAATGAAATAAATGAATGAAAAAAGCTTTTATGAGATTACAAAAAGACTATACAAATAGGAAAAGAAACTTTAAAAATATTTAAATTCTTTTATTAAAGTAATAATAAAACAAAAATAAGAGTAAAAATAATAAGAATGTTATATTCGGCTTTGTCGAATCTGCAATACCCTTTGCAACAAATGCGTGTGAAGTAAATACGGTATGTTTTATACATACACGCACAGACGTATATAATATATAAAGTTTTTTTTTTAAATTTATTGTGGATGTCAATAACAGACAGACGGAAGACAGGTATATGAATATTTTGATTTGATGCAAATACATATACATTATGGGGTCTGAGATGATAGCGTTACACATGGAATGACAAAGTTATTATACGCTCTTCATCACTTGTGGTGGTGGAGGGTATAAAAATATAACCAATTTATTGTACATTTGTTTATGTGTTGGTAGGGTTTAAGTTGCCATTTCCGTTTTCCTTTTTATTCCCAAGCAAACAACTAACTGCAATTCTAGCTAAAGAACACACACATGGTTAATATTTATTCAAATTCTACAAATATCTTGAGTACTCGTTTTTTGCTTCAAATCTAAGAATTCAAATTGGCAAATTAGGAAAATGAAGAAGAAACACCTTTTATTTTCTTTTGTTTCTAAATATTTATCTGCTTTATGGATGTTAATGATAATTATGGTTTTTCTTTTATTTTTGTTTAGTTACATTCTTATTTTTGTTGTATTTGTAGTTTAGTTTATTATAGGGGCCAATGTGTTTTTTCCTTTTGTTGGTTTTGAAGTTTATATAGAAAACACGTGCGTGCCATATGGGATTTTAACAACAACATTGAAGTTGTTTAAATCTTTAGGGATATTTTGCTTGTCAGACATAAAGTAGTGTTTTTTTAAGAACTTGAAATTACATATTAGGGAATTGTTTCAAATTATCATTAGTTACAATAAATATTTATAATTTACATTTGTTTCTAGTTAATATTAAGCTGGGTTAAGTTTTCCATATTTGGACAAAAATCTTTCCTAAATACAACAAATCAACTTCAGTGTTCTTGTTTATTTTTGGTTCTCAATTTCAAATTCATGGTCTGAATTTAGTTTTAAATGCATCTGCTTTTAAAAATCGTTTCATTTGGTATTGAAACTGAAAGATAAAAAACAACTAAAAACCCACAACTCTATAAACAAAACACTCACACATACACAGTTAATGTTTGAAAAAACTAAAGGAAATCCCTTTAAAACAAAAGTGAAAAAATCCATTACTCCCTGCGAACTTTTGCATACATTTCTTTTGCCTTTTGGGGGATTTGTGAACATTTAGCAAAAACAGAAAAAAATAAAACAAAATAAACAAAAAAATCTACAACAACAAAACTTTACCACAACAATATGGAAAATGGAAAAAATAAACAAATAAATACAGAAAAAATCTAAAAAATACCAATGAATGAAAACAATATGCAACAAATACCAAATGGACAGCCAGCCAGCCATTCCAGGCAACGTCTGTTAGTTAATGCTGCCTCTTACTGTTGTTGCATGCCACTATGCTGCAGGCCAATTCTATAGTGATGCCTATCTGTATGTGCACACATAAACAAGGAACAGATGTGTCGGCGTTTTTAGGTCCTGCCTTTTTTCTTGTTTTGGGATTTTTTGTTTTAAAGTGGAACAGAATCCATTTTTTAGTATATTTTGCTTTATGTGAGTCATTTTGGTAGCAAAAATTTAAATTCATTGAATTTTTGTATATTTTTGTTGTTGTATTTTATTTGTAGTAAATTCCCTTTTTTCTGCATTTTGTTAGGTGCATTTTGGTAGTAAGATTTTTCTCGAGATAATAAAAGAAAATCCCAAATTAAATGTTCCATAAAAATTGCTTTTTGTCATTGTAAGCAAATTAAATGGTATTAGAAATTGCACATAAAAGAGAAAAAGAGGATACAAAAAAGAATTTGTAATTGAATTTAGTAAACAAGTGACAAAAAAGAATTTTTGGAACTAAAAAATAATTAAACAGGAAATAAAAATTTACTTTGAGAAACAATTTATAGTTTGTATTAAAAAATGTGATTCTCCCTCGTAAAATTTCAGAAATGCGAAAATAGAAATTGCCATGAATTAATCTTAACTTTGTAAAAAAAACTAACAGGAAATGAAATTTACTTTAATCAAATATAAACAAGCGAATATTTCTTGTGGCAAGAAAATTGTTTATAAAAAGAACGGAAAACAAATAGAAATGTAGTTTCCCAGTATTTGGTTACTGTCTCGAACTTTTCTAAAAAGGGGCATGGCTATTCAAATTGCTAAATTCCTAACAAATATAATAATAAAAGCTTGTGCAAGGTAACATGTAGTTTCTTCACGCTACATAAAAGGAACTCTTGTATGCACTTACTGTCTCAAGTGGTTGTAAGCACCTTATCTTATATTGTCGACAAGTGATAAGATAGGGTGCATGGGGAACGATTGCCTTCATTGTGTCTTTAGGATACACTTGTGTGCCATCCAGAGAGAATTTTAATATCTTTTTAGGGTTTATGACCAGCTGAAAAATTGCACGGTTTTCTCGTTAATAAATCGCAAGAAAAAATTCTGTGGTACCATTGAAACTTATTTTTCATGCTAAAATTCTGAGTTCTAAAAAGGAAATATAAATCGTGAGATTCATTACTTCTCTCTCTCTCTCTCTCTCTCTCTAAAAAAAATAATAACTGTTTCTGAATGCTGTATTCACAACATTTAACATTTTTTTATTAAAACAAGTAATTTTAAGCATTAAAATGCAATAAATTTAATTAAAATATTAACTTCCATATTTTTTTCGCAATAAATCTTTAAGATTAATAGTCATCAATATTTTTTTCTAAATCACCCCAGTGATTTATTAATTAAAATTATATAAATTTAAGATAAAGAAAAATTGCTTCCACAATATTTTTGTTTTGTTGTTGTTTTTGTAAAAGCAAACAACTTCAATTTCATAAACAACTACTCGTAAATAATAATTAATCATCTTTGTGTGGTGTCTCGTAAAAGATTAGGTTAATCTGCCAAGACATTCCTGTTATATGCATAATGTGTATTTGTGTGAGTGTGTGTGTGTGGGTATCCACAAAACCGTTTGTTTTTCAACTTCTTTATTTTAATTCATATTTTTCCATTTTTTTGTTATGAAAGACTGTTTATAAGTAACTAACAGTTTCTCTAAACAAAACAAAAAACTGGATTCTGTTTAATGTTTCAGCTCTTTCTCCAAAGACATTTGATCTCGAGTTTAAGAAGCAACATAGCAATCAGCAAATGACTTTAATAACCAAAAAAAGTAAAAAACCCCAGCCAACAAACACTCAACCACACACTCTGTGGGACACATAAACAAAGAAAAAATAATAATAAATAAATAAAAAAGAAAACTATAAGAAAAATCTTTAAGCATTTGAAGTTTGCTTTGTTTATAAATTTTTTCTTGAGCTTTTTAAAGTCAAGAAAATAACATAAAAACAAAATCCGAAAAAAAGAAAGCACACAAAACCTTTAAAATCCAAAATCCAACACCAGAACTTGTCCAGCCAGTCTTGCTAACTATTTTCTGGTAAATAAACAAAAAACATTTTTTTTTTGAAAAAAAAAAGTTTATTTTTGTTATTTTGTTTACATTTTGAGCTTAATTTAACTAAAAGTTGATAAAAAATACACAACTGACGTTTAAGTTAAAGTTTTGTTTACTGCTGCTGCAGCAAATAAAGCCATAATAAAGTCAACAAATTACAGTTAAAATTTCTTATAGTTGAACTGATTTTACGTTTTAAATTACTTTATTTTTTATTTTATTTATAAAGTTTTTTTTTTTTATTTTATTTATAAAGTTTTATTTCATTTCTTAATGACAGTTTTTCATTTTTTGTTTGCTTTAAATTAAGAGAAAAAAGAATAAATAAAAAATAAATTTTTAGTGCTTAAACTATTGAAACTGATGAAATTTTTTATATATAGTAGTGGTCCAAAATGGGTTAAAAATTTTCCAGATCTGTAATCTTCATGTCAAACCTACTATGCATTTAATGAATTAGAAGAAAATCCGAACAAAGAATCGATCTTTCTAGTCTGTTAAATTTTTGCCTTTAAGGTCCTTAATTATATGTTTTTAATTCCAATTTCTTAAAGTTGCTTTTTTTCATCGAATTTTAATTTTATATAAACTTAATTAACATTTTCCCATTTCTATAAAGAAAGTTCCAGTCTCTATTTTAACTATTTTAAAAATACTATAATTTTAATAATTTTGATCACGCAAATTTCCGCTAAAGCAAAACTTTTCTAAATTGTTATTATGAGAAAAAGAACTAAAATAATATTTGATACAGTTGACTTTTAATGTTTATATTTTACTTAAATATTCATATGAAGTTTACAAATCTAAAAAATAATTTTATTCTTAATTTGGCCTGAATACTTAGATATATAGAATATATACACAAAGCGACCTAATTGCAAACCATAATTTAGATATGTGTAATCATTTGTGTGAGTGATTATTGGAAAATATAATAAGACAATCAAGTCTAGAAATTATGTTAAAAAAAATTCATATGAAATGATTTTCAATGGCTAAAGATTAATCCAAAGGAATGCTAGCAATATTTTTGGGAACATGAGGAATCTCTTGATCCATTCCTCCGAACACTTTGTAACCTCTAATAGGTACTCTGTGAATCTATTATTTTGTTATAATTCACAAATCTTTTAATAAAATTTTTTGGGGAATTGTCGTTGTTATTGCTTTCGAATAACAAGGACTTCGATAGTTGTTAAAATCTTAAAGAATCCATTCCTTTAAATTTAACACTTTCATAACGATATGCGTTTATTAAATATTTTTTTCCTTTTTGTTCTTATTTTTCCATATTGCAAATTCTCTTGCATTTTTTTGCCATCATTTTCCTCTTTTCTTTTTATTTTAACCAAACTTTACTTTCTTTTTAATCCCAACTAAATTGCTTACAGAAGCAAAGAGAATGTTTAAACAAGACTAAAACTAAATTCAAGAATCAGCACTTTCAAACAACCATTCACTCACTCAATCGTATGCAAAATTCATAAGGAAAATCATAGCAACAAAATTTGTTAACGAGTAAAAAAAGATTTAAACAAATATTGAGATTAATTTTTTTTAATATTCGAATTTCAAATGTACAAGAGGGTTGAGTTATAATTTTATAATTAATTATAACATTTATATCACTAGGCTTTCATTCCAAAAAGTTTGAGATTCTTTAACCAAAACTGAAATTTACCAGTCTTCAAGGCTTGATCAGATCTCTAATATACTGTCGATTTAACAGTTATGAAAATCAAGGGATGACTTTGATTTCAGGGCAATATATATTTTTTTTCTTTAAAATATAACCCTACATTTATTGGAAATAATAAGATCCTGAAAAGATAATGAAATTTTACATAAAGAAATGCGTTAAGCTGCCAGGTGTATCGTAGAAAGATAAATACTATAGTGACTTTTGTTAGCATATGGCTTCCACAGATTCATCTAGAAGGTTTCTGTACTTTTTATAAGTTGATCGTTTCTTACAGTTGTCTTGGAGTATCGAAAATTTCTTGCCAGCCAATGCTTCTTGAACCTTGAGGATTTCATTAAATCGTTACTTTGGTAATATTCTCAGGCTGCTTTCTGATAGTGTTACTTAATTTTTAGCTTTATTATTATGGGTACCTCGTTGGTAATGTTCAGATCTGTGTAATTAGACCAGAATATTCTTTATAAACTTCAGAGACGCTGGTTGATAAAAATCTGTAGTTTTTGCGCGATTCGATTCTAATCAGGTTTGACTTTCCTACAATAGAATCCATTTTATACTTACGAGCTTTGATTTTCTCGATATTTGTGAGCCTCTCTCTATATTAATGGACTCACATGACTATTGGGAATACATCATTAGAGCAGCTTAGATTTTAAGCTGTTGGATTGAAATTTACACCATAAAAAATTACTCTTATTATTAATTAATATAATATTTTGAATTTGTTATTATTTCGAAATGAATAAATTAAATTTAAACTCTTAAATTATGTTTTATATAGTTTCAACGCATATTTTTTCGTTAATCACATAACAAGCGACAAAAAACGTATATAGACTTTTATAATAGAGATTCAACAAATATAATTAATATCACAGAGAAATTATTTATTTAATAAATTAAAAACAAAGTGGGTGTTTAAAAAAAATCTTGTTTTATAGAAAAAATAACTCTATAAAAATCAAAACATGTCCCGCACGTCGTCCATATATATTTTTAAATAAATTTGTTTTAATCTTTTTATACACAAAACCAACTTTTATATTTTATTTAAAATAAATAATAATATTTTATTAACAATTCTATATACATAAAATAAAATCTCTAATAGGAATAAAATGCCATATTAAGCCACAAAAAAAATAGAATAAAATAAAATATATTTTGTTTTAGTCATATTAAAGCCTTAAATTGACATATTGTTTAGTGCAAAAGGCCATATCATGTGATAAAAAAATAACATATGTAAAAGCTAATGAACATATTTATACATAAAATATATTATGAATTTTTTCCTCTCTTTAAACATTCAACTAAATAATTCCATAATATTTAGTGGCATTGTAAAATTATATTTAATTTATTTATGTTTGAGTTACTCCTCCCTCTTCCTCCCTTAATACATTTGTTCAATAGTAAAAACAAGGTTTAAAAAAGTTTAATTTATTTACTTGAATTCTTTTTTATTGTTTTGTGTCAGTCTAACACTAGTTTTTTCCATGGAATATAAAAGTTTATGTATTACGCAATTTTTTAATTGAATTAAACAAAACTTGTTGATGTAATAAAAAATCAAATTAAATAAAAAAGCTGAAAAATGAAATTGTGGAGAATTAAACATTTTGAAAGTTTACTTTATTTTTAAAGTAACTGGGTAAGAAAACAACAAGGTTTTAATGTTGAAAAAGAAATCTCAGAAAGGTCATAGAACTTGAATCTTAATTTTTTCCAACAAAAAGTCAATATAATTCGTTAATTGTGTGAAAATTCTGGCTATAACTTGTTCTTTAAATTCACAGTAATTTATTAACTTGATATATTCTATCTGATCCCAAGTGATCAAATTTCTCTTCATATTAATGGAGTCATTTAGGAGGAAACTTTCGGTCTTTGAAGTTGTTTTTAATTTTTTATATTTAGTGTTTCAAAAACTTATAAATATTTTTCTGAAATACAATATTATCTCAGATATCGGTCTTTGTTATTGGGCCGATTTCGTTGGTTTTAATTAGCTTACAACAATAATAACAATCTGATCAATTTTTATAAGTTCGTATTATTATAGTGAACGGAGGAATGATTGGACAGACTGACGGATAGAAATATCTAAATCGGCTCAGATATATGATGAGAACATATATACTTTATTGGGTCTTACATAATTACACATGGATTTACAAACTAAAGCTAAATCAAATGAGATTTTTATATGTCTTGAAAATATTGGGATCTTATATTATTTACAAAATCATTCATTGTGGTGGAAAGTATTATGTATTATCGTTAAATTAATATTAAATAATTTAATAATTTTTTTAATATTTCTTAAACCTCACTTTATTTATATCTTTAAGTGAACAAGAGCTTTTTTTATCAGAAAAAATACCCTTTAATTAAAAGAAACATAAAAGTTTATGGAAGTTCTCGAATTAAAATTTCTCATTATTCTATAATCAACTCTAAAACCACATTTTATTTTTAATAATATATTTTTCTTTTATCTCCATAATTATTTCAAGTACAAGATTATCTAAATCTGGATTTATATATAAAAAATAAATGTTACAAATGACTGAAAAGCTTAATTGCTTGTAAATTAGCAGCAATGTCAAATAGCAAAATATTTGAAATAAAAGTTAAAAAGTTATATTTAAAAAAATCCTAAATATTTGTTTGTAATTAAAACTTTATTTCAAATCTTTAGACTGTAAAATAATTTAAAAACTATTTTCAAAAAATGCAATTTATATTAATAATGCTTTTTTTTTTTTATTTTTTTGCTAAATAACATAAAATTTCTTTGACTTGTCAATTGCTGACAGTATTATTGACATATTGAAAAGTTATTGTAAATATTTTTGACATTTTGAAAAATTACTAGCACACAATTTTAGGCTGCACATTGATTCATTATTTATTTAAAAGAAAATTCAAACACACATGAACAATTTTCACAAAAACTCATAAGAGTCTGATAAAATTTCTTGCCTTTTTTGCAAAAAATAATTAAAAAAATTAAATTTTTACTAAACATTTGGTTTTGATTTAAAAATTCAAAAATAAATTACTTGTTATTATCAATTTTATAGAAATTTAATTTCATAATTTGAAAGTTGTTTTTTTATGATTTTTAATTAAAATCAAAATTCTTTATAATTTTTTACACAACTCAGGTTATAAGTGGAATACTTTTCTTTATAAGATTCATATTTTTTTGAGTATTTTCCATTACAGCTTTTTTGCTTTAATTTACCAGAATCATGATTTATTTGGGAGAAAAACTATAACCCAGAAAAATGTATCATAAATCCCTATTGAAAGCTGGAAAATAAATTGCAATTGTTTTGTGTTCCAAAAAAAGAAAAATAAACGGAAAGAAAACATATTTTAAAGGAAAACCAGCAACAACAAATTATGTAAAAGTAAAATGAAATGTATGTTGTATAAAATGCGCCTCTATAAGTGTTCGATAGTGTTTTGTAACTTCACAAATTAAAAAGTTGCCAGATTAAAAAAAAATAAAAAATAAACATTTTTAGAATAAATACTTATTTAAGTATGAAGATTTATTTAATAGACTTGAGTACATTGATAGTGTAATATTTATTAAAGAATTCTGAAAAGTATTCATGAATACATATTCTATAGCCTGTTATAACCGTCATCGGTATTCTTTGTGCCTTCGATGTCAGATGTAAATGATGTCAATCTTTTTAACACACAAGTTTGATGAATTAGACTTTATAATTTTGTCAATAAATATTTATTACTTAAATGAACTTCAAATATTGAACTGATCTTTACTAAATTTTAAGTTTGCAATTTACGAGTAATTAAGTAAAAACTAAATTTAACCTTTGACCTATCGAAAATTTGACAGTAAAATAACTAGATAATATCTAATTTTAAAATTTACTGTTTAATCTAGTCTATTCTAGTCAAGTTTTATGAAATTATTAGATATTACTTTGTTTTTCATATATTTAATTATATTTTCCTTTAAATTTCATTATTTTTAGTTTGAACTATCGGATAAATTTATAGTAAAACAATTAGTTGACATTATTTTTATAAAAAGTTATAATTATTAATCAATATTTATTCTATTCTATGTAAATTTTGATCAATATATCCAATAATATTGTTACAATTCATCAATTGGCTTAAAGTCTTGCCAAATTAATAAAGAAATAATATTTATTGCGAATGTATATAATGCAAGACATTTTTCCAAACAGATTCCATAACTGACCTTTGACCTGTCCGTACTAAGTGTTCATATTTTCATTGATGCTTTTGAAATTTCATTTTTTTAGTTTTATAAAATTTTGGTTTCATTCAGATTGCTTATTTCAATCTATTTTAATAATTTAATTTATGTTCTTAAAATAATTATTTTGGAATTTATTCCATAATCTTATAGAATTATACAAATTTATTTTAAAAATATAATAAAACTTATTGGCTTTCATTTGACCTTTGACATGCGCAGCAAAATTTTGTCAAATTACTTCTAAATATTTTAGATTTATTTTAAAATTAACATTTTCATTGGCTTATAATTGACTTTCAACTTAAAACTATTTTTACAAAATATACAATTTTAAATAAAATTTTAACATTATTTTTTTATTAGTTAACTTTCTGTAACTCTTTACAACAGATAACAATGTTTTTAAATAATATAGATATATATGATTTATTCTTCTAATTTCAAAAAAATAAAAATATTATAATAAA
Source organism: Cochliomyia hominivorax (assembly GCA_004302925.2). Lineage (NCBI taxonomy): Eukaryota > Metazoa > Arthropoda > Insecta > Diptera > Calliphoridae > Cochliomyia > Cochliomyia hominivorax. The sequence goes on from PYHX02000495.1 coordinate 93,253,148, forward strand.
GAACAAGTTAACCCTTAAACTAGAAATATCTGCAGTTGAATCGATTTCAAAAAATACGGAATTTGAAGAAAATTTTCAATGAAATAATCACATGGAAATGACGTCAGTTGCAGAGGATTAAAATAATTATTTTTATAATGTCCTTTGACCTGTATAAATATACAATTTTATGAAATGATTAATAAATAAATTAATAAATAAATTCTCGTATAAATTTGATTAATTTTTAATCTTCTCTAACTAACGTGATTTCATGCGATTTTAGCTTTTAACCCCAAAAAAAAACTGAAAGTTTAGGGAATTTTATAATTCAGAACAATAATTTATATTGTTCTGAATTATAAAATTATACTGCATACTTTTATGACGTATTAGACTAACACGTCAGTTACAGAGGCTTCATTTCTATATTTTTAAATTAAAGTATAAAATCTGGCATCTCTAATATCAATACAAATCTGTTGGCAACAGAAAATATTTCAGAAAAATATTTATTCATACAAATAAACTTCACTGCACAAAAAATAGAAGTGAAGTATAGACTGGCAAAGAAGAAACAATGTTAAATGCTGGGGCAGAAGTTCAGTCAGAAATATGTTTAAGTAAATTAAAAGCCATATGTGTAACAAATGACTGACAGACTGCAGATTTTCGAACAAAAAATCTCAAAAAGTTATATGCAAAGTGTTCCAGAAGTTATAAAATTTCAAACTGGAAAAAAAACAGAACTGCTACCAACATACAAATAATTTTTGTTAATTTCTTTCACTTGTTTTTTTTAATTACATTTCATAAAATTATTGCTAAAGAATTTTCCAAGAATTTCATTTTGAACAAGTTTAAAAATAATTACTTTTTTTTGGTATTTTAGAAGGGAATAATTATGAAGCAATTGTATATAATAGAACAATATTAAGCATAAACTAAAAAAGAAAAAGAAAAAAAACTACATTAATACACATGAAATTCAAAGCACGTCAGCGTAGTTTATTTTATTTCCGTTTAAAAGTAAACTTTTGTGACTTCTGATGCCCAATTTATCGACCGACCGACCGACCGACCCAAACGTTTGTCCCCATCCATATGTATGTCTTTATGTCCGTCTGTTTAATGTCAATACGGTAGTTTATGCATTTCCTCTTAAATGTGAGTATGTACATTCATTAAAATTTAAATTAAAATAATGTTTAACATAAAAGTTGTGTATTTTTAAATTCATTTCTCTTTTCAATATTTCTTTTCATTTTGTTAATTTCCATATAAAGAGATCAGGTTAGTTCTTCAGTTTTTTTGTTTCCTTTTTTTGTCTTTCACTACAAACTCCCACAATTGCTTTTTTCACTTCCATTCAATTCATTTCAATTCACTTCACTTTCACACCAACGAAAGTTGAGTGTAGTGTATAATAGAAGTCGGTTTTATGTTCTTTTTGTATGCATTTTCACAGATTATAATGTAAAAAAAGAACTAAAAATAAAAAGGAAAATCGCAAACAATTGAACTTTTATTCGTGTTAAGTAAATACAAGTTGTATGAAGTTGTAAATATAGTTTTGTTTGTTTTTTTTTTTTTTTTTGCAAGGGAACAATTGGACGTTGAGTTTTGTGTGGCACAGATGAAAGTATCTCAAACGAAAACATTAATATAAAGCAACATTCCTAGCAAGCATTCGGTTGGAAATAAATATTTTTTCATATCTGCTTAATCAGTTCACTATATGGACTGCTTGTTACTCCTATAGTAACTAATAATATATATTTTGATGAAATTTGTTATGTACAATTTGTTTGAACCAAGGATAATCAAACATAGATGATCGATTCAATTTTACATCCATCCTACCGGAATTGATTGTTAGATCATAAAACTCATAGATATTCAATAATGTCAAGTGGATTTTTTATTAGTTCAATTTTAAAATGCCAAGAACATCGGTTTATAGACTATTTTCCGAAACCCAAGAAGCAATGTATGAAAATTTTGCAAATCGATTATTACACTCGTACTCCTTTTAAGTAAACTTAAACGTCGATTTAAAAGGAAGATTTACTCGTTAGAAGAAAACTGAAAATGAAACTTTATATCTGCGGAATTCACAATTCTCATTTATATGCATTAAGAAATGATTTTTCCCCATACCCAATGTTAAAATTTTTGCATTTAAACTTTTGCACTTTAAACGTTACACTCATAAGTTGTTTTGCACATACACACATGCACATATTATGTATTTTATACATTTGTTGGTTAATTTTTTTCTCTTCTCCTTCGTACGTGATTTAGTTGTAAAAATCCTGAGCACTGATGCATGGACAACAATTTTAAACGTACATATATAGAAATATTATATACATATATCTCTTCTATAAAGAAACAGTTCAGGTTGTCATTATTCTTATTCTTATATATCATCAACATTTATCTACACACTTTACAACTATCATTCATCATCATCATCATCATCATGATCATCGTCAGCGTTGTTGGTGCTATAAGTAGCTACTCCCTGACATTATGATAATTCTATTTACAATCAGTTTTTTTCCAACATTTTGTTATGATAAACATTTATAATGTGACTATACTCACTATATGTTTGAATACTCTTCAGTTCTGAGTTTTAGTAAATAAGTATAATACAATATAATAGAAAAGCATATATATTTAGTTGGATAGTTATTGTGTATATATATTGTTAAAAAGTTATCTTATTGTCCTACAACAATTACTACTCCCTCGTATTCTCTTCCCATTTTTATTTGCATTTACTGCAAATTGTAATGGAATTCAAAAAATAAAATGAAATTTCAAATAAATACATTAAATTTGTAAATTACATTAAACCCTTTTCATTATTATTTAAACAAATCTTCATTGAGTTATTATAAGGGTAAACACTTTTTGTCAAAATAAACGAAACAAAAAAAACATATTTCCGGTTTCAAATTATAATTTTTTTCTGTTTTTAATTTTGTATTTGACATTTACTATTGTCAAAATCAGCGGTAGGAGGCCAAAATACGATTAAATTATAACAACAACAGCAACAAAGACATCATATCTCTATTGAAATTGCAATTCATTACACAAGGGTAATTTTCAAATTAAATCAAATTTAATAGCAACCATGTGTGGGTTGTTGAGACTTTCTATGTTTTTGTTTGTGGCAAGACCCGCAGTAAGTAAGTAAGTGAAGTAAATGACTGAGTGACTCATCTAGTTTATTAATTCAACTAAGAAAATTTCCAAAATTTTAATTTTAATAAAAAAGAAAATTGTTTTTTTTTTTTTTTTTTTAATTTTTAAAAATATGTTAAGCATCTTTTTATGAAAATATTTATATTTTATTTTAAATTAATTTTAAACTCTTCCATTAAGACTGGTTTTTATATTTTTAATCAAATCTGTTTTTGTATTTTCTTTTATTTAATTGCAGAGTCTGGGCATTTTGGCTTCAATTCCCGCCGGTTTATTAATATTATCACTCTTTGGATTGTTATTGTATCTGCTCACACGCTGCTGTGACCGTAAGCAACGAAAACCCAGCGCACAAAGATGTCAGAGTTGTTCTTTAGTGATTATTACATTGATGACATGTGCTGCCATAGGTTTGGGTAAGTACAATAAAAATAAGGAAAAGGAGCAAAGATTTATAATTGAAAATATGTATATGAAATGAAGAAGAAAGGGAATATCACAGATTGTTTTATAAAAAGGATATATATGCTATATGCTTCCTCTTCTTTTTTGTATGGACATAAAGATTAAAGAGAATTATCACTGGTTTATTTTAAACCTCTAAAGGTCGTTATAAGATTAATGAGACATAAATAGATCTGCAACTTACTCAGTTAAATTTTATAGGTTTAGTGCAGAGGTGCTCAAAAAAGAGATTTAAACGAATTCGCATCTGACGGGCACCGGTTCGTAGGGTCCTTAAGATGGACACTCGATATTGAGAACTATTCAGGTTCATTATATTCAAACTAATTAAACATTATGATGGGCACTTCGGATAGTGTAGATGTTTTAAACTAAGTACTTATACAATAATTCTGGATTCTTCTAGTTAAGAACTACAAAATTCTTCACAGATTGTATTTTTTCTATTTTCTATTTTACTGATCTTGGAATGTTTTTATGCTATAGCGGGTCCAAATTTAACCGTTCATTTTTAAATGCCTTCATTAAGAAAAAAAGTCTGTAAAAAAATTAATATCTTTATTTTTTATCTCGTTTTTTTTAGAATTTTAGAATTTTTTTAAGAAATACAAAAAGATAAAGAGAAACAAAATTTTTCAACTTAAAAATTAAAAAATCCTCTTAGGAAAAAAATATATAATTTTTTATTCTTACCCCTATATGGGTTAAAATATCACTTTGCCGACATTGAATGTATGCACTTCGTTTATGCCACCAATAAATAACATTATAATTTAAAGTTTAGCTGTGTGTAAGTCACCGGCAGTTGTAGGAGTGGGCGACTTATTGTCATATCTACCGTGTAAACATTATGGACTACGAATGTTGTCCTGTCACTGACTTATTGTAATCAGTTCTGTATGCTGCAATTGTTCCATTTATTTTTTTATTATTATTATTGCTTTGTTGTTCTCCCCAAGTTTCCCTCTTTCATTACATTATAATTCTCCTTCACTATAACTATTTTCATTTCATTTTGTCAACTGTTCCAAATGTTGTTTAAAAAAGTAATAATTTTTGTTGTTGTTTTTATTCTTGTTAGTGTCTTCTTGTTATTATTTCATTTTTTAAGTGTAGTTTTTGTGTGTGTTTTATTGTAATATACAATTATTTTAAGGATTAAGGGCTTAAGTGACATACAAAAAAGGATGCCAACAGAAAATACAGAGAAAATATGATAAAAAAATAAACGACTGCTTGGGCACAAAGATGCAGGCAAAAGAGCTCGTAAGCCAACAGGCAGGCTGGCTGTTGGGTTTGACTAACTGAGACTGGTTGTTTGGTTGGTTGAACGTTCGTTTGCTCCTCAATTATTGTATTTTGTTTGTTTATTTATTTTGTTTGGACTGACTTGACTATGCGGGAAAATAATTCAATTTCCGACCCTATATCTCTTTAGATTGTTTGTTTTTTTTTGTTGCTGTTGTCCTCTTGTTAAATATTCGCGTCTTGTTTTTGAGGTTTTATATTACGTTCACAACTTACAACCAGCAAAATGTTGACTCGCAAAAGAGGAAAGTCTGCTTAATGACAACAACCTTAAGTTTTCTGTGAACTGACAAATAACTACTATAACTGAAGGAATAGTTGATGAAATGAAATGTAAAGAACGCTAAACCAAACAATTTTTTTCAATACATCTGTAATCGGTTGGATAGATTTAAATATATAAGTCCTAAAGAAGTGCGAACTGAAAAGAAACTGTGGCAATATGAATTATACTATTTCCTTTGTATTAATAAAAAAGTAAAAAACTTATCGAGTCAAATGTTTTCAAACCTTGTTACCTTCTGAAGCAGTGTGTGATCTTAATATTTCTGAACTGATGCTAATATTGATAAAACACAAGTAAGAAACTTGTTGTGTGAAAATAATATCGGCCTATAACTTTTTTTCTATTGCTGATGTTGCAGCTAATTGAAGAGAAACTCACAAATCCATTCACGTTAACTGGAAAATCAAAAAATAAGAGTAAGATAAGAATAAGAAAGAATAAGAATAAGAATAAGAATATCTGTCTGAACCAATTCATTAAGTGGACATAACTAAATCGCTTCAAATTTTGAAGTGATACATTAATATATATATTTTTTTGTGGTTTTTAATGGTTCTTTCTTTAACATTCCTTTATTTACCATTTTTCACCATAAATAGTATAAAAATGTCAATTCTACCCCATTGTACAAAAATTGTATACTTTTTTCAAAATTTCATGATTCTTGTAACATTATCTGCACAAGATGTTTGATTGTTAAAAAATTAAACTTATGATTTCTTCATTTTCAAGATCTTTTGACTGACTCATCGAAGTAACACCCAATATTTTAGTTTTAAATATCTTATTCTTTCTTTCACTTTTTTCTGTTTCATTATGAGCCAATTATTTTTAATAATACAAATGGAAAATACATAATAATAACAACAACAATATTGCTTTAGATATTGTATAGCTACATATCGCATAAAGTCTAAAAGGAATTTTATAATAATTGTGTGGATTTTTTTTATAAAAACTTTGATCTGTGTTTTGTGGGCATAGGTTTGGTTTCAATAGGCTATTTAGCTGATTGCTTGATTAAATATGAGTGATTGTATATATAAAACCACTTCTCTTATTTTTTTCATTTGCATTTAATTTCAATTATAATATTGATTGCGAGAGGCAGATCATTGACTTTATGCAACAAATTCAATTAACAAAAAGGGTCAATTGATGTTTCATTAGCGTTATTGAAACCAGCTTTCATAAAGAGTTTCTCTTAAATTTTCTCGCCATATTTCCATTTTTTTCTTTAACTATTAAAAATTTTAACATTTTTGTTTGTTTATTTATTTTTTTAATATAAATATTTATTTTTATTTTCTTTATTACAGGTCTCTATGGCAACGATGATTTCCATAATGGTTTATTACAAGCATTCAGTTCCGGCAAACAAGTGGAAGGACTTGTATTGAGCTTAAAACGACAGGTATGTGTTAAAGTATTGAAAAAAATCCATATAGTTTTTTTTCTCTTCATGTTTTAGTAACGAGTATAACACCCATAAATATAACCACGATTTTTTTTATTATTTTTTTTTATAAAATATTTTTATAACAAATTCTGTATTGAATTTTTAGCGCTGCATTTTTTCCAATTTGAACTCTTGTGTAGTTATTCCACTGTCCCTTAATAGTTGGAAAATATGAAAATCTTATTAAACTGGTAAAGGTTGTTTATAATATATGCAGGATTTATAATTGAAATTTATATTTGACATTTACAATGAAGTACAGAATAAAGTTAACTCGGGATATTTGTTAAAGCTAAAAGTATTAATGATATATAGGTCAAAGGTTATGTATTAAGTAACGTATGTAAATCTATAGAATATGGAAATGTAGTTAATTACTAAAATTGTATTTTCGCTATGATATGCTCAGATTTTCTGATACTATAAATATATAGTATATCTTTATAAGTTGTGGAAAAAATTTAATAGGTTTGCAAAAACCTGATAGAGAAATGAAATGGCTTTAAATGAGTACGCCAGGATTTGAAATTTATTCAAATTCAAATGATATTTTTTACACCCTCTATAACTACAATTGGTGAATATATTTTAAATTTTTCTTTCAGTTTCATATTGTAGCATCAAATCAAACTGCGTCTGTCCATTTGTTTAATGTTCTTTCTCATTAAAATGGCATTAGATCCCAATTTCATACAAACATAATCACTTCAATTTCAAAAAAAAAGTTTATAATTAGTTTAAGGAGAATTAATTCATTTTATCAAAATCGGATCAGTAGGAAAAAGTTATAAACAAAGATATGACTCATTTTATGCCTTTCAACATAATTACATCCTAACTGTAGGATATACTTTCAGAAATAAGAACCACATTGTTACTAGATTGGTAAAAATTTTTGAAATGTTTTAATTTCTGAAAGTTTTTTTTATAGAAATCATATTAATGGATTAAAAAATTTTATACAATAAAATTTTTATATATGAATATTTATATATGAATATTTTATATTCGTACGCAACTAATATCTGTTAAATAGGTCTATAACAAGGCTCTTTACAGAAAAAAAGATTAAAAAATTAAAGTTATCGTCACATTAATATTCGATTATTTATGTTTGGCATAATTTATGACAAAATACGTTTTGTTTTCAACTGACCCCAATTGAACCCGATAAGCAACATTCGGTAGGAATCCGTTTTATTATTTTTATTTATATGTAACAGAAAAAAAACATTTTTTATAAAAAATATGAAGAGAACCACAGGTTTAAATTTCAGAGTGTTCAATATATTGAAATGGATGGTTCTGATTTCTGGACTATATGATTTGAAAGATTCTACTGTATATATGAAACTTGAAACAGCACAAAGTTTACTTCTTATTTTAAACCGATTTTAAAATTTAAAATTTTCCAATGAAGATTGGATCACAAGTTAAGATTCATATTTTATTTTTTTCTTCAATTTTCCAAAATAAATTGTTATTTGGGTAACAGACTGTAAGGTGCAATGTTTGTGTAACATAATGAATATGTATGTGTTGTCTTGTGTTGATGCTGTTGTTTGTATTTGAAGAGAAAATTGTTGAGTAGTATTGAAATGATTTTTCTTTATTCACACATCATTTACATAGCAGCAATAAGCATACATACATATTTATAAACATTACACAGTTTCAAATACGAATATGTGTGTGAATATGTATGTGTTGTGAGCTTGCATTTATTTAACTGTTAAGGTAATACCTATAATACTTTTGGAAAGAAATTCATAAGAGAAAAGAAATACTAAAGAAAAAAATCTCTCTTCTATACACTAACACTTATGCGAATATAAAACCGGCATGTTAAAGTAGATTTTATATAGAATTCTTTACATATAAAGTCCTTGCATTGCAGGCGACATATTCATTGAGGCCATCATACACACACAAACACACATACTTAGGGATATAGATTCTCATATAAACAAGAACTTCTTTGCCTTCTGGGCTTCTTTCATTCATTCCTCTCGCTTTTTTCGCACTTCTTTAAAATATGTATACAAATTCTGTGTGAGTTTATTAAAAAATGAAAGAAACTTACAAAAAAAAGAAAGAGAAAAGCTATGAAAATAGTCAAGAAAAAAATATTCAGGATATTTGTGCCAACGACCAGTAGTAACACGAAAAATGCAATAAATGTAAATATTAAAATAATAAAAAAGAAATAACTAGGAAGTTTAATTTTAACAAAAATACATTAAAAACTTCTTAAACGAAGTGGTAAAAAAAGCTAAATAAAAATTGGAAAAAAATGAAACTTAAAAAGAAATTATTTTATACGTATATAAATAAACTAGCATAAAAACAAAAATCTTTGAATTTAAATCAGTTGAAATAAAGGAAGCTAAAGATAAGAGTCTTACAAAAATAGTAAAACAAAAAGTTAAATTATATTCTATGAAATTGGAAAATTTAAAACATTTTTTTTTATTTTTTCTAACAATTTATATTATATGCATTCGTAATTAAAGCTTTTTGTTTTTAAAATATATTTAAACAAAAGAAACTTAAAAAGCTAAAAATTTAAAATTTATAAAAATACACACCTGCTAACATTCAAAATGTACGTGTGTATGAAAAAGGAAAATAAAATAAATGGAAAAAAATATTAAAATAAAGACATATAATATTTAAAATATGTTTGTATGTGTTTGCATTTTCTGGATTTATTCATATTTGTCTTACACATTTACACGTTTATATATGTTACATTTCCCTACACCTATTCACATACACACAAATGCATACACACATGCATATACTCTTACTTAACGAAGCATGTTGTATTTCTTTTTTCTTTCTTTCTTTGCTCGCTCTTAGCATACTTTTGGGCTGGCATAATATGTCACACTTTTTTTGAAGCATTTAACAATACTATAGTTATAAGCATGTTTGCTTCTTGTACATATTTTTCTTGTAAATGTAGGTAAAAAATATTTACTTACAAAGGTAAAATTTAAAATTTAACTTTCGCCTGTAGGAGGTCAATATTTTCCGGAAAAATTTAAAAAACCTATTCCAATTTTTTTAGATTTTTGCAAAAGAGCTTAAGTTTAGAAAGGTTTACTATTGAAGATATAACGTATAATTAAGAATCAGTAGAAAGAGAGATATTTTAAAGCCTCATTTAATTAGCTACAAAACGTCTCCTCCCAAAATTTGTATTTATTTGTTCATTATTAATTTTTGTTTTTATTTGTTATTTTAATAATCTTGTGATTTTATTTTATTTACATATTTTAATAACTTCTTCTTAACTACACACTTAATAAAATTGCAATAAATATAGATTTTCGGATATTTTTTTAAATTTATTTAAACACATATTTAAAGTAGTAAATCCTCTCTACTTGACAGCAGCAGTTGGAAACAATTTATTAAACTTCTTTTAAGAATATTATAAACTACGACAACAATATAAAAAATAAATATATAGAAAGCAAAAAATACTTAAAAGAAACCTTTAGCATACATCCGCTTTTCTTAAGTTGAAGAACGACAACATTATAAGGATTTTCCTTTTCATATTGTTTAAAAATGGGGAGAAACTACTAATATTATCTTTACTATTATTTCTACAACTTTAGCTACTGCACTATAACTACTTCCCATATGATGATATAATAAAAACATTGTATACATATGTATATGTGTATGTATAAATTTCTAAAGGTATATACATATAATATAGTTTAAAGTATTAGTATGTAAGTATGTGTGTGTGAGTGTAAATAAGTATTTTAGGTTTAAATGAACATTTGTCTATTTTACTAAATTGGCTTCATATGAATTCAAAAGAGCTGTTTTGCTTGGTTTAGATTCTTCAATTCTCTATAGGACTCTTAGGAATAATGTTTGTTTTCTTTAATTTTGTTGAATGATGAAAATCTTTACAAATTTTACTTTCCTTTAAAATACTTTTATATTTAGTTTCGAAAATTAGTACAACGTACTGTCAATATAAAAGTTTTGCTGTTTTTTTTTTTTGTGTACATATGTATATGTAGCCAAATATGTATGTATAAGATTTACTCATTAAAACAAGAAAATATTTTTGAATAAGAAACTAGTTTACTATTTTTTCTATAAGTAGGTTTTATTTTTGTTGAAATATTGTTAAGGTTTTCATTTAGAATTTGTAAAAGTTATTGACATTACAATTCTAAAATATAAAATTTAATTGAAAATCCTTTTAAATACCCTACAACTTCAAAGAAAGATAAATGATATTATCAGTTAAGTATGTAACGACAAGACAAGTGTAATAACAATGCTTTATAGTAAATATATATTTTTGTTGCAATATACTCCTAAAAGTCACATCATTGAACCACTTCATCACCAGCATATTTATAATCATTTTAAGAAGATAGCAAGTGACCCTAGTGTTTATCGTGAAGAGACTATAAAATAGAGAATAGATGGAGCTTTAGGAGCTTCACATTAAATATATTTTTTCTGGAATTCAATGATAAGAATTCCAGTTATAAATTCAAATTAGAAGTGTTGAAATAAACTTGTATAAGACTTTGTTTCAATAGCATACTCCAGTGAAAAGGAGACTTGAATTCAAGCCAAGGAAGTTAAATTCAACCCCTACATTAAAATATAATTCAAGCTGAAAAACAACACACAAATTATTTCAAAAACAAAAAAGTTTGGATTAAAGTTGAATTCTAATGAAATTCAATACTTTGGATTTTGATTTTTTCATGCTAATTGGGGTTTTATGATTTTTGCGAAGGGTATTCATAATTTCGTATATAATCAACTCATTTGTTAACGAAGTATTTTTGAGTAAATGATATTTAATTAAAATTTCCTTTTTTCCAAGTTTATTCGAAAAGTAAAAATATTCAAATACAAGAACTTTTAGGTTTCAATTAATGTGGTACATAGTTTTCTATATTAATATTTTAACCCTTTTTCATTTCGTTTATTTACTCAAATTAAATTCTTCCTTACTGTCTTCTAATACATACACACATACATAAGTAAAATCAAAGGATTTTAATAATTTCTTCATATAGAAAAATTTACATGTGTTTTATTTGCTAAAATCTTGATATACTTTTAATGCTTCAAAGGCTTAAATATTAATTTAGGTTCTTTTGTTTAAAATATATTTTTTTCTTAATTTTATTACAAAAAAAAGAAGTAGAAATGTAATTTTATTATTGTAGTAAAACAATTTTGTCCCAAAAGTTTCTTATATAAATAAAAAGACATTAAACTTTTTCCTTTCGGCAAATGTCATAACAAACTTGCATTCAACGACCAACACTTGCAAAATAATTTCGTATTAAAACAAGTTAGCATGCTATATTCGGCTATGTCGAATCTTCAATGCACTTCACAACAAATGCCTGTGAAGTAAATACCTTATGCTTTGTGCAAATAAAAATTTTTCTTAAATATAACACACAAACATTTAATGAGCCGTAAAATCAGTTATATTTTTATAATTTTATAATTTATAATTTTATAATTTTTTGCTTGAACCGATTTCGCTGGTTTTAAATAGAAAACTTCTCGGGTCAATAGCAAATACTCAGCCAAGTTTTATTAAGATATATTAATTATTATGTGGATGCGGGCATCCACAGACAACAGGCAGACAGATGGACGGTCAGATTTCGATTTCATACCAGAACATATATACATTATGATTCCTTCTTAGTGTTACACACGAAATGACAAGGTTATATACCCTCTTCACCACTTGTGGTGGTGGAGGGTATAAAAAGAACAAAAATATTCTATTTCCTATAATACCGGTTACTTTATGACCAATGATTTAAATATGTTCTTTTTTCTGACAAAAGTAAGACTAATAAAATTTAAAACACTGTTAAATAATAAAAAAAGGAGAAAAATCCTAAAGAAAAAGTTGTTATAAAAAAAGTAATAAAAACTAAAAAAGTTTGCAAACAAACGTATAAACTTTTCATCGACGATAGAAGTAATTAGCAAGTAGCGTTTGTATTTGAACAAAGTTTTTCCTTCTTTCCTTTTTTAATAGTTCCATTTTTATGAGAAATCATGTCTAAACATTTCTATAAGTTGGGAGGAAAATAGATTTATTAAAGCATAAAAGTAATGTTACATTTTTAAGGAAACTTTTGTCAAACATTTTTTTTAAGTTTTCAATGTGTTAAATTTGTCACTTGTTCTTAGCTCGTTGAGAGTTTATGTGTATAATTTTTTTCTTTCTTGGAAAGATTTAATTGTGACCGTTAGTTGAAATTCAACTAACTGGCAATGTATTTGCCCCATTTCATTTAGTTTTTTTTTTATTTGACTTCCTTTTGTAATCATTGCACCCTCTCGTTATATATTGTTACTTTATGCATAAAATACAGGGTGCTTAAATAAAGACATAAGAATACTTTAAATAATGGTAAAGGAAATATATATATTTTCACTTAACAATTGATTTTTCATAAATATTTTTATTAAAATAAATTTTAACATTTTGCTTTTATATATCTTTTTGAAATTCTTTGTTATACCCTGTTTTATACTTGCTACGTTTGATTGCATTTTTGCACAATATAGTTTTGGCAATTGATAACTTTTTTTGAGTTTTATTTAACTGATGGCAGTAACATTTCGCTTCCCCTGGTATTGACTTATTTGCAATGTGAATGAAACAAATTTTGAAATAAAACAAAAGCTCTGAAATATACATCCACAGTGTTATTTTGTTTTTGTTTTTTTTTTTTTAAAGTCAATGTCCTAAATGCTGCAACAGAAGTATATAGTTGGTGTCATATTTTCCTGCATTTACTCTATTAGCATACTGATCAAAAAACCTAAAAGAGTAAATTCAAAGGAGTTTAATAAAGAAATGTATAAAGGTAAAAATCATATAGATATTCCAACTTATAGATTCATTAACATGAGTTATTATGATTCATAAAGATTTTTAAAGTACTTCTCTATATGGAAAAAAAGGATTAAATCTTTTTAATTTAAATATTTCGGTTACAAGCTCTTAAGTTGAAATATCTACATGTTCATGAAATATTTTTCAAACAAAACATGGTTAACATTCTAATTTGTTGTTGCAAAGACTAACTATTTGTTGGTTGTTTGCAGAAGGACATTTTCTGTTACAAAAAATGGCAGCAGTTTCATTGTGTTCACCACATATCTGCTAGATATAAACCTATTTTACAGATAACTTCTAATTAGGACATCAATAGAGATAACACAAAAACCGCCAGATGTGGTAGATTTAGTTTCTTTTTTGAGTACATTTTAATACAATTATCGGCTAAATGAAATTGTTATGGTGTGTTTTTGCTTTTGTTATTTACCAACCAAATAATTGCAACATTGCAATTTAAAATTTAAAGATTTTAAAAATGCTTTTTTGTTTGGAAATATTTTACTTTCTTTACGGCACGTTTAATAAATGAACTCCTTTCATTGTTGGTGCGGGATATGTTCATTAAGCTTTATTGCTTTAACTTAATAGCTTTTCAGTTTGGATTTTTTCCCTATTTTCTTTTTAACAAATCAACTGTTAACGTTAGTCTATAATTATTACAACAGAAAATTTAATATGACAGCCCCCATACAGTTGTACACTAGATAGGAATTGTTGAAGGGCAGCTCACTTATTAAAAAATTGAAAATTTATAAGCAAAGTTTAATAAAGATATTGAAAAAATTATTGTACAATTTTTAATCCTAACTGTATTTGCATTTTTCCATAATACATACACATATATTCATGTATATAGTGGTAACGTTTATTGCAGTCAGTGTAAATAAAAATGAAAGAACTAAAATTATGAACATGAACTTAATAACAGCTTAAATGCATCGTTATTAAAACTTTATACCTAAAAACGCTCATTCATACTTATGTACAGTAGTATAGTATATATATAGTTGAAGTCTGAAGAAGTCTTTGAACAAAATAAAAGTTCTGAAGCTGACAGGTAAAGTTAACATAGACAGTTTTACCAAACACACATATAGATACATACAAAACACCGGTAAATTTCTCATAACTTAACGGTTTTTCTAAATGCAAAGAGTATGGTGGAAGGTAAACTCGACAGACAAATTGACAGCTAGAGATGGAAAAAAAACAAACGAGGAAAAAAAATATTTTCAGCAAAGGTTTTTAACAAATTTTCAAGATAATTTTAATGATTTAGTAAATTTAATTATGTCTTAATACTTGTCTAAGTATTAACATGTTTGTGTATATACGATTACCTTAATGAAATTGAATTTAATGAAAATCTCTCACCCAAAACTCTCTTAGGGAGAAAGAGAATGTAAAATTTGAAGAGATAATTTTAATTGAACTACAAGTTTGAGAATTAATTAATTAATTAATTTTTTACTTTTAATTAATTAAAAGTTCAAAATGTATTAAAATATAAAATAAAATGTATTAATTATTCTTTTGCAGACTGAAGCCATCAAACATGATCTAGAAACTAAAATGAGCCAACACAGACTCGAAGCACAAATCGAAAAAGTACAATATAATCAAACTGCGGTAATGCTGTTAATAGAAACCTGTGGTTTAGTACGTGAAAATACCTCTCGTGCTGTAACCAGCCTCGATAATATGGTGCTATATTTTATGAAAACCAAAGGCAGCGAAAATGATACCTCCCTAATGGGTTTATTACATGTAAGCTATAAAAAAATATGAATTTTTCTACAACTAAACTATAATAAATGTATGTTAATTTTATTTTGTTATCTTTTATTCAGTTGGGTGAACTTTATGAATCCATACGATGGCCAGCAACATTAGGTTTCCTTACTCTCCTTTTACTGTTATGTACAGTCCTGGTTATAGGCGTGGCACGTCGTTCTCGCTGTGCCCTGATATTCTTTAGTGTCGCTGGTCTATTTTGCATAATTATTTGCTGGTTATTGGCTGGTGTTTATCTGGCATCAGCTGTGGCAGCTGGTGATTTTTGTATGCGTCCTCATGAGTATATGTGTCGTCAGGTAGGCATGGTAAGTAAATAATTAATCGTTATATCATTTGGAGTTCATAAAAACAATTGCCAGTGACAACTTACTAACCGTTTTATATAAATTTCTGTCAACAAATTGTATTAAATTTGTTTTGCAGTTTCTTTGTGCTGCTATTATTTGTAAACTAGAAAAATGGTTTTAGTAATGGTTTTTGTTTGTTTCTTGGCATTAAGAGATAGAATTGGAGGAAAAAAGAGAATATCACACATAGTTAGATTTGGATAAAGGCCAATAAATTAAACCACCATATTGCAAACGGAACAAATATCGTTTAGCACACAAGAAAAACAAAAAAAATATGAAAAACTTTTGCAGTTTTATTTGATTTTGAAAAGTTTGGTGTTCTCTTTTTGCCATAAACTTTATTTAATTTTTTTGTTTTGTTGGCGTTGGCTATTTCAAAACCGTCCCTTTTCCAGTTTAAAACAGGCCATTTGATATTGCTGCTGATAATATTCATTGTCAAATTGCATTTTCTTGTTAAGCCATTACAGTTCAACGAAATGTTAGAGAATGGCAAAATATTTTTTGGTCTCCTCCTTTTTCTGTTCCTTTAGCAAATAAACTAGAAATATAGAATATATTTTGTTCACAAATTTAAAATATTCCTCTAAATTACTAAGTTAAGTTTAAATTGAACTAAAAGGATTTTTTTACTCTCTTACAGCGAAGTCCTTACGTTTATTTCCTTAACTGCGGCACCCTACGCAATCGTTTCATTTTACGTCTGAATGAATCACGTGATCTGGTGGAACGTGCTCGTGAATCAGTTTATTTAATACAAAGGTAAGAATATGTTTAACATACATATATATTCAACAAATCGTTGCTTATACTCCTCCATGCATAATAGACAATAATTCTGAACATTCTCATATACATATTTAAATTGCTATGTAACATTCCCCTCCTCCTTGATAGAATGAGCCAAGAAACGTATCCCCGCATAGATGTGCACAAAACATTAGAAGCAATGGATAATGATTTAGAGGAAACGAAACGTAATTTAACCGTTTTATCAGCTACATTAGATAGACGTGCCATCGATCGCCATTATTCGGAAGCTTTAAGAGGTCTATGTGGTGGCGGCCTTTTAGGTTTGAGTCTAATGATGGTGGCCGGTTTATTGACATCATTTCTCTTTACCATACTCGTCTATGCCGATTCTCATGCTTGGATATATTTGAGCAAACGAAGGTATATCGTTAAAAACAATGTTGAAAAAATCCTTGTCGATCATGTATCATTTTTTAACTTCTTTGTTTTGTTTTCTATAAATTTATAGACCCTCTGTGGATGCCGATAAATCCGAAACCGCACCTTTATTCCCCTCTAATGCACCAAGTGCAAATATATCACCCACAGCACCAGTCCATCATACGGGCACTATAAATCGTACCCTTTTACATCATCAGCAGACCCATGGCATGGCTGTGGGACATAGTGGCACCTTGGGTGGCACACGCAGCAATGGTGCCGCCAATGGATTGAGAACAGGGTTGGCATCATACAACAATCATCATAAAACTAACACACTACATAGTGGTGGTGGTGCCGGTGGTAGTGGTAAATTATCACCATCACCACCACCAGGTTATGATGTTGTGGTGCATGGCACAAGGCATGGCTTTTATTAATTATTATTTTTTATTTGAATTTATTTTATTTAATTTTTTATACTTTTATTTCACTTTTTTCTACGATTTTTTTAATTCACTATCAGCAAGGTTTGTTGTGCGTTTGATTTTGATCAAAAAAAAAAATTATAAAACTTTTGGAAAAAGTTTAATTTTTTTCATAGTTTTATTTTTTATCGTCCTTTATCTTTTGAGATTAGGAGTCAATTAAAAGTTTTTTTGGAATTATCATATTATGATGATAATTTCAATATATTCAATAATTTCGAATAGTATTATATGCCCCAGTTTTTTTTATTATTTTGAAATAGGAACGAATTTTAAAGAAATTTTTTAGTTTTAAATAAGTTTTAATAGAATTTTTAAATTCAAATTTTTCATATACTTATTTTGCAATTTCCTTTAGTTTTTTTTAAATAAACTTAATAATTTAGGAACTTGAAGTGCCTTAAAAATTTCGTGATTAAATTTTAAGGATTTCCATATTTCTTAAGAATTTATTTTAAATAATTATAAATAATAATAATAAATTTTTAATTCGAATATTGAAAATCGATTTTATTGAGTCCACTGAGATTAGTTTATTAGAAATAATAATGAGTCTGATAAATTGGAATTTGAAATTTTAAAATATTTTTTTATAATTTCATGATTTTTTATTATAAGTAAATTAAGTTGTTTTCAACATTTTCAAATAGTTCCTTCATAAGTGTCTTCTCACAACATTAAATTTACTCCAAACATCATACAGATTTTCACACTTAATTGTTAAGCTACGATTTTAACACAATGTTATTATTTTTTATTTTATATACACAATATATTTTTGTTAATTACGCTCAATTAATTTGTATATTTATATAAAAATATTTGTATTTAAACATGATAAATTTATATTTATTTAATAGTCACTCCTTCCTCACAATTCGCAGGAGGAAAAAATGGCTATTAGGTGGAAACCCCTTGACAAACGTCACTTGAATATTTTGCACTTACACTAATACATACGTATACAACGAAATCAGTAGTACAGATTTTGCACTATTAATACCAACATATAATATATGTATATATATAGTAGTGGAAAAAATCAGAAGAGTATTTTGAAAATGAAATTAAAAATAAACTGACAAATTTTATATATTATTCAACAAATGCTAACAGATATAATACATATAAGCATGTTTATTTTTTCTTTTTTGATCAAATTCTGAAATTATATAAAAATTTTGTTTTTATGTTTTTTTGTTTCTTTTATATAATAAATTGTAAATATAAAATACGATAATTATACAATTTTAAATTGAACATTTATAACAGTTAAATAAGTAGAATCGAATAACGGTTTAGTGAAGTTAAATAATTTAGTTTTCGATGTTCGTTTAATTATAAAAATATCTATGCTTTTTTATTTTGTATTTTTTTTTACTTTTTAATCATAATCTTCAATTCAAAGTGTTTTCCTTTTTGTTTTTTATTTTATTTTTTAAGTTTTCTTTTTTTTTAATTTTTTATTGATGCTTTATATGCAAGTCCTGGCTAGCACAGTTTCCTTTTTTTATTCGTTCTATAAATGTTGAACTAGTTTATTGAATTTATATATTTGCAACTCCTAGAAAAGCATAAAATTTTCATTTGATTATCGTCCATAAGTAGAGAAATGGTTCCAGATTTTAAAACTATAAACAATTTTGTGAATAAGTGTAAAACGAAACAGGTCATGCTATAAACCGAAACACTAATGTTCATAACTATAGCAGAATTCGAATGTTCTATCGCATACATACCTTGCAATAATTGAAATTTTTCCCAAAACATCAAACATATCTTTTTTTATACTTTAATTCTACCTATTTATATACTCTGAACTATTTTTATTTACCCGGGAAAACCTGTAAACATGTTTTTACTTTTTCCTACATTCCTCTACATTTAACTTTCATTTTCACTAAACCCATATAATGATTATGCCCAAGAAAACTTACCGATTTTCGTTCAATAAAAATAAATAAAAACAAAAACCATAAACAACATTTTGTACTTCATTTCACATTAGGGGCAGCTTATTTCCCACAGTCATAAAAAATTTGTTTATTGGCAAAATGTGTGGCCTAGTTTTAGGTACATAAGCGGGTTTATTTGTTAAAAAACAAGGTTTAGTTTTGTTTGTATTCGTTTATATTTATTTTAATTTCAAGCACATTTACACAAACAATTGCACTTTAATACACATATTTAGTGAATTTTATTCCGTTTGTATATACAATAATAAAATAGAAATAAATCGTATAAATATATGTATAACTATTAAAACAAACATATTTACATACATATTTCATCAGCAATAATTATATGTGTATATATTATTTTCAATATTGATATTGAATTTAAATTTTAATATTTGTCTTTTTTCACCTCTTAGATCGGGTCATCATACCTTAGGTCGTCTACCTTCACACCAGCAACCTGCCTATATGTCAGGACCTAATAATGGCAAATATGCCACACTCAGCAAACAATGTAAGACTTTGGAAGCCAACGATTTTTACTGAGATTCGCTTGCCTGCAGCTCTAATGCAGGCAATAGCAGTATACGACTTAATAGCATTACCGCTTCCAATGGTATAGGAAGAAATTCAATTAAAAGTATGTTTGCCTCAGCCACTTTACCACGTTCGGCTGGATCTTCGCTACGTTCTGTATTGTCCGCCCAAACTTCAAACACTGTCTGCAGATCGACTGGCAATGGTTTGGATCTGGATGATGATAAAGATCCTCGTGATGTTACAAATAATAGCTTTAATCGTTTTGATCCCAAATATATAAGCATAGGACCGAAAGCGGTGAGAGGCAACAATAATTTGAGTGTGCTAGCTGCTGCTACAGCCAATAAATGTGCTACGTTAGGGCGGCCACATGGTGGTCGTTATGGAGGATCCTTGAAGGGTACTAGTCCTTCTCCTAATTTGCGTAGCGCTAAGACACCTTCAATATCTACAGTATCCAAAGACTATTGTCCTCAGCCTGATTGTATACCACAGTCGTATGTGACAAATACTACAGAAATGCTAGTGCCTCAAGCAACTCAGCCTCCTCCTCCACCGTTGCCGCCTCCAAAGCCCAAAAATACATTTACCGAAATTCCCGGTACAACTGGTGTGGGCAGTTCATATGCCAAAGAACAATTGCAAATGCAGTTACAACTTCAACAGCAGCAACAACAGCAATATCAATTACAAGAGATTCAGCCAGTTAGTGTAACACCAACTGTGCAAAGACCATTGCCAGTTCAGCATCATCCACCGACCACACACATTCTGCCTCCCTCTGCAGTTTACAGTATCGAGAGCTCTAGCTATACTCAACAACAACAGCAGCAGCAACAACAACAGCAATTGCAACAACAACAGCTAAATGAACCGCCTCCACTACCACCACCTCAAATTATACCCTCCGTAGTATCTCGTCCTCTACCTCCACAACCAGTATCCGCACCAGCACCACCTCCACAACTACCCCGTTCATTAAATCCCAACTCAATTGTCAATCAACCTTTGCCCGAAATACCCACAAACCAAAGTCAACAACCTCAGCCAGCACCCCCACCTCCTGTTCAGCAATCTAAAATATCTCCACAACCTCTCTGTGCAGCCAATCTCAATCAGTATCGTTCTTTGCAAAGACCTCAACAACAAAAACTGCAACTACCAGCACAAACTCAAACACAAACAACATCGCAGCAACAACTGAATCAATTGAACCAATCTCAGCCTCAAATCCAATTGCAACCACCTAGTCTACCACCTAAAAATCGTCACAAATCTCGAGAGCACAACTCGAACATCCAACAAATGCAGACTCTACCTCCCAAATCGAATAGTTTACGCCACCAACAAGTGGTTTCTAACAATTACGAGCAAGAAAGAGATCGTGAACGTGATAGAGAAAGGCAGAGAGAACGTGAACGAGAAAGAGATCGGGATCGCGAAAAACACGAACGTTCACGGCGTTCGGAGACATTAGATAATGCCCGTTCAAATGCTGCATACATGGATCAACATGCTATTTCAGTAAAGAAACAACATTCTTATGAAACCTCACAACCTTCGAACTACCATCAACGCCATCCTGCTGCAACTACGCCAAATAACAATTATCATTCTACAATTTTAACGAAACAACAGCATCAACAACAGTTGCTGGTGGAAGCCCATCAGCAGCAGATGTATTACCGGTCGCTGAAACGTGGTGGATCTCAAGCCAACAATGATATGTATTCGGTGACGGAGTTGTAGGAATGCGCCTGCTGTGGCGGCGGTGTCGATGTTGTGAGACGCACAAAGTGTTCCACAACATCGAATACCTCTGCCGCAGCAATGGGCAATAGTTCATGTGTAGCACCCATACCTCTGCCACCTAAGAAACACCAACGTTCTTCGTCAAGTGGCAGAGAACCTAGAGAATCGGCGGTATCCGCCTCGTATAATGCCAACAAGTGTGAAGACCATGAATACGATGAATATTGTCCGGGAGTATACGAATCTCAAACACCTCATCATCAAGGCTCCAGGCAACCACATCTCTCCACCGGTATTTCATCATCATCTTCCACAAAGCATCAGCAAAGATCAGCAACGTTTGATGTGGCCGATGCAAGAGACTATGAGCTTAAACGTTTAGGTAATCGTAGATCCCAATCACAAAATGCCACTAATCTAAAACAAGCACGCAATGGTGGACTTGTGGTTAGTGGAGATCATCATCGTGGAGAACGTACTCATGATCGTGAACGAAGTCGGAGTGATCATCGCATTTCAAGTTATGCCTGCGATGACACTTCAATGACCATGAGTCACGGTTATAGTGGG
Organism: Cochliomyia hominivorax; assembly: GCA_004302925.2. Taxonomy (NCBI): domain Eukaryota; kingdom Metazoa; phylum Arthropoda; class Insecta; order Diptera; family Calliphoridae; genus Cochliomyia; species Cochliomyia hominivorax. The sequence goes on from PYHX02000495.1 coordinate 93,275,429, forward strand.
AATGTAGCTAATGGTGGCATAGCTCATCATCACAATCATCATCAGCAGCAAATGCAGCAGCAACAACAACAACAACATCGGCAACAACAACGTCGTGAGAAAACATTTAAAGTATGATTTTTAGAGACGTCATAAAAATTTAGCCCCACTACCGAGGGGTCGCCCACGCCCAAGCGGGTGCAAACCATCTATGTGGCAACATGGTAAATTAACAAACCATTAAATAACAGCTGGCTGAATGACATTCATTCATAATGTGATTGATCACCGATCGATCATTGGCCCAGATGGATGGTGGTGGTGACTAGTAAAAGGTAACCAAAGTGGTGGCGGCAAAAGGAGCGGATTTGTAATAATAATGATAATTTTAAGGAGACCAGCTGTGGATTTGTTGCTTTATTCAATTATAATTGGCACAATGTTAATACGCCTACTAGTGTAGTAGTTTAATATTATACTTGAGAAAAAAACATAAATTAATTGCTCTAAAGCTGTGAAACAAAATATTTGTATTTTAGGGTATTTGGTTTTGTTTTTTTAATATTTTTTAAACAAAAATTTAAATTAATTTTAATTAAGTAGCGTGTTTTTAGGTTTTATTATATTACTAATTGTAATTGTAATTTGAAAATGAAAAACAAAAATCAATTAAGTTGTAGTGGAAACAGTGGAGTTAAAATTGTGACTCTCATCACAGCACACTTTCACTTCACTCAAAATGGTTACTCACTGATCAATTGTTACATTACAACTACACAATCTAATCAAATCAAATCAAACAAGAGATATCAAGAATCTAAAAATTAAAAAGAGAAGAATATCATTATCGATATATATTTTTTTTTTAATTGAAGCCAAAAAAATATTCCAATTTTCTAACTATCCTCGAAACAATTATTCTGTTGCTTGCTTTACATAAATACTCATACATACATACTGATTTCTTCCCAATTAATCAATCTCTCCCTCTTTAACGACTATTAAGTCCAATACTGCAATTTGCTAAAATCTCAAAGCAAAAAAACAATCATTTTGTTATTTTATTTTTTATTTCTTTTTTTTTGTTTTAAAGAAAATAAAGTTGTATTCCTTCTTTAGTTTAGTTTATTTCAGTTATTTTTATTTATTATAAGAAAAATTAGCAAAAGAAAAAGTTTTAAAATTAAAAAGGAAATTCAAAGCGTTTAAATTAACAAGTAATTATTATTATGAATACCGTTGCGAAATGTCAAAATAAAACAAATTTTTGTGACGTCTATAAACCAACAAAAACAACAACTTATTGAAATTCATCAAAATATAGAAAATATTTAATGAAACATAAAATCAAAATGAAATTATAGCAATTACAAATACAACAAAACATAAAAAACATTAACGAATACGTATTATTAAACAATTAATAAATAACATACTTACTCTAACATATACTAATACTAAATACATACATATTTATTAAACATACATAAAAATATTTGCTTAAACTTCATAATACATATAGACATACAAACAAATCTTTAAAAACTTTTCAATTCATCCCGTTCAACCCATTTGCAAACTCTCAAGAAAAAAACAAAACAAAACAAAATCATTCAGAAATCATTTTGTATGTATTACAAGTAAACAATAAAATTAAGAAAAAAATGAAAGAAGTCTAAGCAATAATTCAGGTCTTTTTAAAACTGCATTTATATTAGATTTGTACAACATTAACTAAAACAACAATAAAACCCACAACAGCACCTTTTTAAATTTTAAACTAAGTGACATTTAAATTTATGGTAAAACCTTACTTTTCGATAAAAAAAACCATTGCTGTACCTTGTTAGTTGTTGTTTTGTCTAAACAAATTATAACCGGGACTGTAACTTTTTAAATCTTTAACAAAATAAAATTCTTTGATTTGTTTTTATCGTTTTTTTTCTTTGTAAATAATTAATTATTTTTTCACTCTTTAGTTAAATGGAAAAAGCACAAACGTTTATAGTAAAAATACTCTTATTCCCTTTATGGTACTTGAAAATAAACACAATTTCTTACCTCTCCTTATCTCTCTATTTCTCTAAAATTATCATCACTCTTATTAAAACAAAACTCTTGTACTCTCTTGATCCTTAAAGAAATTATAATTAATATATATAAACATATATAACAAATTTAAACATACATAAATATACTCTATAACTCTTTCTCAAAACTCATTTTACACTTAAAGATAAAAGTCACAATTATGTAGTTTATTAGATAATAATCCACTACGTTAACATTTTATATATAAAATAGATAAAAATCGAATATTTATATACCAAATATGATTGCATATATCGTTCATTTGCTGCAAGGTTGTCATAACACAAAATTTATAATTTTCAACGCAACATCAGTGGTCCATAGTAAACAATGTATTTTATTATCTGGTAAATTTTTGTGAAAGAAACTTTTATAAATTAGAAAGGGATTTAACAAAAATATATTATGCCAGTTATATAGTTTATAGATTGTTGTCAGTAGATGTGTTATTTAAACATTGCATATCGTTAAAATAACACATCTACTGGAAAAAATTGATGTGGCAGCAAATGAGCGATATCTATTAGGAATTCTAAATAATTTTCATTGCATAAAAAAGCAAAAAACTCTGAATTTTAAAATATTTTTCAGCCTAAGTTTCAGTAAATCGAATATTGAGACTTCATTAACATTCATTCGTATATAAATATTTATGTGTAAAAAGAATTAACTAAGAACGTAAAACATTGTAATAATTGTTAGTTATATTTTCTGCTGTGCAGATGCAAATAATTATGTAAACGTAAAAAAATTAATAGAGTATTTAATGATAATATTATAAAAACCAAAAAAAATGTTCTGTTTAACGTGAGAATAGAAAACACTTTTGAAATAAACTTATTGATGACACAATTTGATTTATGTTTAAATTTTTCATAAACTGAATGATTTACAAATTTAATAAATTTACCTCCAGTAATTTATATTCTTGCATCAAACGAGGAATATTTTTTGTAAGATTTCAATATTTTGCTATTGAAATATATTTTAGAGTATGATTCTATATTTAGTTTCTGCCATATTGTTCTTGTAACAGTTTCGCGGTCATTGAATGTTTCTTCGCTGGGGAAAAACTTCCGGTTGATAGAGTTGTTACTGAGTTAACAACCCTTTAATCAATTGGTAGTCGGCCCGTTCCGGAATGAAGATTCAATTGTCGTGGGAAAGTGCTGCTATATAAGATTTATTTTTTTCATTTTAACGTTAAACAGATTATCCAAAAGTTAAAAACAAAATGAAAATTATACATATATAATTTTTAATAATACGAAATAGAGTTTTAAATATAGACTTCAATGCTTTTTAATATACTAATTCAAAAATTAAAATGTTTTTTTGTAACCATTTCAAAAAAAGCAACGAATATTATATTAAACTTTCAAAATTTTTTTTATCAAACGCTATTTATAAATTTCAAATAATTTTTATAAAAATTATTAATGAAAATTGTTTTTAAATTTATAAATACATTTTGAATACATAAGTTTAATTGGAAATAAAACAAACATTCCATTGCAAAAATATATTTAAATAATAGAATTTATTTTAAAAATTGGTTATTAGCAACAACACAAATAATTTATTTTGATTGTTAATAAAATGCCTACGTGTATTCATTTCTTATACATAAAACGATTTCCTATCATATATATTTTTTGCTAATACAATTTTATAATTTTGTATTATATTTTATGTTCTTTATTGTTTAATTAAAGTTGTACATATTTATTAGAACAAAAACTGTTTTTAAGAAAATATAAAAGAAAAATAGTCACAAATTGATTTATTCTTATTCCATAAGAATAATTCCAATAACAACATCATCAACATATAGACAATGATTAATTGAACCTGATATCAAAAGGTTTTTCATATATCTTAACATAACGACATAAAATTTAGCCTTAAGTCGAATTTAAGCCTAAAAAAACAAGAATAAAAAAGTATAAAAATATATTTAAGACAAAACCCCTCCTCAAATAATAAAAATAAATTTAAATTAGTTTAATATAAAAAGAAAACAAAATTAACTAAATGATTAACTAAATATAATAATTTATTATATTATATTATAAAATAAAATATTATTAGTTGTTAAATTAAAAACAAATGAAATTTTCGAAAATTAAAATTTTAGATCAAAATAATTATAAATAAAAATAAACGAAAAGAAAAGACAAAGAAAACAATTTTAGCAAAAAACATACACATATAAATAAAATTCTGTAGCTGATTGAAAATAGCCATTAATAAAATGTTTATAAAACTACAATTCTTGTTAGTGATTCAAATTAATTATTAAAAGAAAAATTAAAAAATATATTTATTATTAAATAAAAAAGACAAAAATTATATTAAAAAAGAAATAAAAACTTTTTAAACACACAAAACATAAAAACAAGATTACTTTACAAAAAATTTTTCAAAAAGACACTCACATACATTTATAGTTAATAAAAAATATTTGAATTTAAAAATAAAAAAAAAAAATATTAAAAATTTTAACAAAGAAAAAGAAAAAATCTAGTTAAACTATTAAAATTCTTATATATGTATTTCAAACAAAACTATAAAAATCAAGTATTTAAAATAACGTATATCTAACTTATTTGAATTTATGTTTTTGTAACTAATTGTAAAGAAACCAAATGAAAAACACTTTTACTCTACCCTAATAAAACTTAAAATCCTCGTTTCATTTTCTCCCTATAAATAAACAAAAAATAGTTTCCGATGCACAATTTCAAAGCATAAACATTTAAACAAGAAAAAATAGAAATAAAAACAAAAGTGTAATAAAATAATGTAGTTAAATATGTATTTACATTCAATACTTAATACATGCAACAATTATTTAATGATTGTATGTGTGTGTTTGAAACATATAAAGAATGAATGATGATTAAAGAAATCAATTGCATTTTAATGAAAACGATGGCATTAAGCTGTATTTAGTTATTAATTTTAAGTAAACTTGCAAAATTTATTATTATTTTTTTCATTTAGAATTAAAAAAAAACTTACAACCAAAACCAACCAACATAACATATATACATACAGATCTATGTATAACGATAATGAAATTTAAAATAAATTATAAAAAATATGTTAAAATAATATTAATAAAAAAGTAAAATAAAGAAAATAACGACGAACTGGAAGACGAACAAAACTAAAAATAAAGAAAAAATCGAATTAAAAAATATGAAGTTTTTTTATTCATGAAAATAATTATTAGAAACGCACTATTTCTAATATTTATTAGCAATTTATTCTTTCCAATTTTCTACAATATCTTTAGAATTATTTGTGCTGCCACTTCCGGACTTTTCATTGGCACCACCCATATCTAAATGTTTGCGTTGTATGTCCTCGTAAGTATTAAAGAAAAAGTTATGATTATCTTGAGAAACTTTGGTTAACCAATCGAACCACATATCTTCAGTTAATTCAGTGGATCCTGCATACATCGGATTGCGTGGAGTCATAAATACCAAACTACGAAATTGTCGTATTATATCGTCTAGGGATTCGTGATAGGTGGTGGCATCGGGACCTTTAACTTCAGGTATTAAAAAGCTATTTATTGTGGTTTCAACCTCGGTAAGACGATTTCTTTTGCGGTTTTGAATTTGTGCTAGTTGCTGCTGCATAAAATGATTCTCGGTGGTTTGGCCCTTATAGATACGTAACTGAGAATCCTTAAAAAACGCTTTATACATTTGATCCTGACACGCCAGGGAGACTGGGGTGAAATCCAAACGTTTAGCTTTGTTTTTAACAAAGAGAATATTTGGAAAATAGTCATGCAGAAAAGGTTTAACATCTTGTGAGGGTTTCATTAAGTTCAGCAAAACGCAATAAATTCAAAAAATTCAAATTAAAATAATCATCCTGAACCACCAGTAACAAGTGGCATACTGACATTAAGCAAATAATACTGCCCAAGTCTTCTAGTTCATTGTTAGTCATATCCTTTTTGTAGGCATTCGATAAGACGGGTGGAGTATCTAAGAGTATCATCCGATCTGAGGTTATAAACATATGAGTTGATTCTGTCCGTGAACGAGCAGAACATTTGTTAAGCTTTAGTTTTGTTGGAAAAATGGAATCTTCTTCTACAAATACTTTGTTATAATAATCATAGTTAATTTGCTCATTTGCTAGCAAATTAAGTATAGTAGATTTGCCCACACCCTGTGTACCCACAACGCCAATAACAAGGAAGTCTGTATTGGATTTCATTAAAAGTTTCTTAGCTCCACCATTTATAGAGCCAGTAGATGAAATTACTGTAGCCGGCCGTGTCATTTGATATACCGGCTCAACTATATTGGTAGGTATGGGAATTTCATTGGAACCAACTGAAGTTTCACGTGTCGTATTGGGACTGGAGGCAGGACTTTGTGCGGCTTTTTGAAAAATAATAGTTTTCTGTGGAATCTGCAATGAACCTGTTTGTTCATTATTTGTATAATTAGAAGAAGAGGATGTTTCAATTTCCTTTTTAGTTTCATTTTTCGTTTTTAATAAAATTTTTGGTTGCACTTCCAAATCCCTAAACTGAGAACTTAGGCCCATTGAACGTTTGTCATCCTGCAGAATATATAAAATATATAAAAATTTTATATTTTTAACAAATATGCGAATAAAACCTTCGATTTTCTATAACGTCTTCTTCTATCCGACATTTTTATAATGATTTATAATTATTTTTAATTTTATAATTTTAATATTTTTTAATTTATCCCAAATTGAGGAAATCTTTATTTACGTTTTCTCTTGTACTAAAAAGAAAATTGTAAGTTCTAAAACGCAGCTGTTTTTGACATTTGACATATCGTTGTAAACAAAAAAAATAAAATAAAAGCACACACTTACACTTTTTAAGTCGCACACGAATTATTTTTATAAAATTTTACTTAAAGCAAAAATTTGTTAATATTAAAAATAAAAATGCCTTTAATTGTGATATCTGGTTATCCAGCAAGTGGAAAAACGAAGAGAGCTTTGGAATTAAAAGAATTTTTTGAAAAAAGAGGAAAACGTGTTCATCATATTTCTGAGAATAAAGCCATACCAAAGGCAGGTTTTCATAAAAATGAATATTTTGCTGATTCGCAAAAGGAAAAATTAGTACGAAGTGATTTAAAATCGGAAGCTTTAAGGCTCTTGGATAAGGAAAGTGTTGTAATATTAGATTCTGGGAATTACATTAAAGGTATCGATTCAACACCTTTACATATATCAAAGATTTGAATTTTCTTATTATGATTGGTTTATTGTTAGGTTACCGTTATGAATTATTTTGTGCTACTAAAGCGGCTAGAAGTAACCAGTGTACCCTATTCTGTGGTATACAAAAAGATCGAGCTTGGGAATTTAATTTGCAACGATGTGCAGAGGAAGTGGTAGATTTTACGAAAGTGGAAGATGTCTCCAAATTGGATAATTCTAACATTGCTTATAGCCGGGATATTTTTGATGGATTATGCATGCGTTTTGAAGAACCACATGGCAATTATCGTTGGGATAGTCCTCTATTTGTATCATTTCCAGATGACGTTTTAGAATTTGATGCTATATATAGTGCACTCTTCGAATCGAAACCTATGCCGCCCAATCTGTCAACACAAAATGTAAGTTAATTTTAATATATATACAATCATCATAATATAAAACAAAATTTATTTAGCCACCTTTAAGTTCAACAAACTACTTATTTGAATTAGATCGTTTAACTCAAGAAATTGTATCCGACGTTTTGGCGGCTCGTAAAATAGGTGTTATGAGCCCAGTTCCCGTTAAAAACAGTGAAATCAAGGTACAAATACCAGCTAACATGAATGCTATACAATTGAATAGACTGAGAAGACAGTTTCTTAACTATAGTAAACTACATCATGCCACCTCTAGTACGTTAGATAAGGTGCCACAATTGTTTGTACAATTTCTAAACTCTAATTGTGGCGGAGATTCCTAAACTTAACTCAAAAGACATACAAGTAAATAAATTTTATTTATGCTTTTTTAATATAAAGTCTTTATTTATATATTTTTATTACTTATTCTATTTGGAGCTAAAAATACAAATTCATTTGTCTTATTAACAACCTAATTTCCATTTACACATTTGGAAGTCATTAAAACTTGATTTGACATAAGAAATTGAAGGAAAAAAATTAAAAATAAAAGTAAAATTCACAATTACATACAGCTATTAAAGAAATTAAAGATTAATTCACAAAAATGATAAGCTGAAATAGTCCATTGCATTTGAGAATGCAACATAATATAATCAATATTATTTCAGGGGAAATGAACCCTTAAAATCGCCAGAAAAGCTATAACCATTTGCATTATCTTGTTCCACTTTATCATCATCGTTAAGATCATCTTTGTCATCAATATCATTACGAATGCTTTGCAAAGGTTTGCGACATATCCAAAATAGACTTTCATATTCACTTTTTAACATGGACTGAGGATTTTGTGCGTATTTTGTACGGACTCCCGTTTTGGAACCTAAAACCTCAAAACCCACACTATTTATAACTAGCATTATATCCTCAAAAGTGGGTTCAATACTTTCTTCGTTTTGTATGTCACTAAAATGATAGAGTAGAGGACCTAAATTAATCCAAATACCACCAGGAACTAAAATATGATAAATTGTTTCTATGAAGTCGACCACATTGTTGGCGCAGTCAATGAAGAAACAGGTGGCCACACAATTATAAATAGCTGGAGTTTTATAAACCTAAAACAATCAAAAATGATGTGCTACATTTTTGGATTTAGAAATAGTACAATTTTACCTCCAGAAAGTCACCGGCTACCACAGATAACACACCTTTTGGTCTATTCTTTAGAGGACAAACGTCGGGAAATCGTACAGCTGCAACTTGATCAGCTCGGTGTAAATTGTTATCGTGTTGATGAACCCAAGGATGCAATGTGTACATATTCTCCCGCGAGCAATTGTTTAAAACAAAGTTTGATGCTATTAACATAAAGTAAGAGAATTCATTAGCTTCACATTCGTAACCACGACAAGCCAGCTCATAAGATAGTCTGCCCAAACCACAGCCAGGTACTAAAATTTTTATCTGATCTACATTACTGCAATAACAATATATTCAACTAAGGGAATTCAGATATAAAGGTAAGTAAAATATTTATTCCACTTACCAATCCTTTGGATCAAAATAATGTTCAACGGCATCAATTATGGGTTTGTACGATTGCTGGCGCTCTTCGGATCCCTCTTCACTCCAGTCCCGGGCAATGGCTTTTAGTGTTGATTGGGCCTTTAAAATGTGAAAATGTTCAACATTCTCATCAGACTGTGACACAAGCACAAAATCAATCATTTAGGGCAAACATATCATCAATATTGAGTGATTCGTTTCCCCCCATTACACACACAGTGGAAAGAAACAAAAATGTTTCAGCAATAAGTTTCAAATAAACTACAAACGTTAACACACACAAGCAGACTTGGACAACAGATCCCTTTCGACATTTTCTATGTTATATCTATAAATAGAATAAAAAAGAAGGTTCACTTACGTTTTCCATATCAATGTGCCGTATTTTAGCAGCATGCTCATCAACTTTTCTGTTGCTAGTCATTGATGAATCCCTTAAGGGATTTTCACATAACATTTCACTAATCACTTGTTGATTCTTGTCAATACAATCTCTTAGGGCACTTAAATGCTGACGATATTTTGTCAGCATTTTTTGATGTCTCTTCGGTAACTGATTTAAATTCCATTCTGTTTTATTTACCCTTGCCAAGGAATATTTTCTGCAATTTCACAATTTAATATATAAAATAATTTCGTTATCCATTGTTTGGTCTAGCTTTTAATTATAATATGGTTATTTTTGATTTACTTACCGATATAACCTCAGAGCTGATACGATTTTTTCTAAATGTTTTTTTTCTGTTTCCTCCTCTTCTGGAGTCAACATTGGTGGTTCCGAGGCAATGTTGCTCAATGAAAATAATGAGGCTGAAGATAGTCCGCGACTCATATTGTTAGTAGCAGAAGAACTTGATGCTGGTATTGCTGAAGAAGGTATTTCCGTCATGCCCAAACACGTTGCTTTGTTGGTTAAGAATATTTTCAATGTCAATGTTTTGTTCTTGTTTTTATTCTCTTTTATGTTGGTACTTCTTTATCAAAAGAAATCCAAATGTAAAGTGCAGTTATACACGATAGTTAACATATGTGTAGGTTGATTGTAATTGTTATAAAATTGTAGTCAAGAGAATATTTCGATACATATTCTAATGAGAGGACTATTTCTTTGTAGTTCTATAAAGTTTAAAACATATTGTTTATAAATTACATGTATTAAAATAACGAAAGAAAAATTAAAACAAAAGTTCTGCTGCTACAAAGTTGTAAAATAATTAAAGAGAACTAATAAAGAAAAAGAGAGTTTGCTTTGTTTCTCATTTTTTGAGTAGGTGTGTTCATTAAACATAAGACAAATATTCACAAAAGCAACACTGTTTTTAGAACATTTTTAATTAATTAAAATACAACTGCGTGGATTGTCAAATATATTTTTACAAAAAAAAAAATAATAATAAATAAAAAATTATATATATTCTTAGCCTTTTCACTTAATTCGTATCTCGTCAACATATATTAAGTAAATAATAATAGAAACTATTTTTCAACTGTATCAACCCCTAAAATTCATTTACGGCGTCAAAATTCATCTAGCGCCGTTGAAATAATTCGGCTCAGTTTACTGATGCAAGCGCCATTTTTAAATAAAATTATAAATACACACTCATAGTATTTGAGGGAAAAATTGTATTTTTGTGTGGTTAAAGTGTTTAAGAAAATAAATAAATTAAAATTGCAATAATGGCAACATTAAATTCTATAAGTCATAATACAGATTATGACTTAACTCCATCTCGAAAGCGTAAAAGACAATTTGAAAAATTGGAACAGAAAGAACAAGAAAAAGCTATAAAAGTAACTGCAGCTGCGACAACTTCCTGTTTTACAAATGCAGCCTTCAGTTCAACACCTAAAAAAATTGTAGGTAAACGTCGTTTGCAGGTGAATACAAACAAAGAAAATACAACTGATTTTCCAAATGTTGGTTTGGAAGTGAAATCTATATCTGAAATTGCTAAGCATCGTGAGGAAAAACAAAATATACCACAAAATCCTTATGAGGTTTTACGGAAACCTCCTAAGAAGAAAAAACGTCATACTGAAGAAACGGCTTGTTTTGAAAATCCAGCATTGAATTTAGAATTGCCCGAAAAGCAATTTAATCCCTATGAGGTATATGTATATAGTTTGTTAATATTATTGAAAACAATTTTTGAATAACTTGTTTTTTATATTTTATATAGGTTAAACGTGATATTACACCACATAAAAACTCCAACTGTTTTTCAAATCCAGCCTTGAATTTGAAAATTCAAGATGCTTCTGCTATACGCAACCCATTTGAGGTACAAAGGGAGACCTTGGCGGAAAAAAATGTTACGGAACCCGCATTATTAAATCCCTTCGAAATACCTATAGAAAATGAAAAGCAGGCTGTAGTTACAACTCCAAAACCTTGTAAATTAAAACTTGGTTTGCCTTTCGTACCAACAGTTGGTTGTCGTATTGACTTTAAAGACATTTCGATGTCACAACTGACACCCAGCAAATTATTGGCCGAGAAGTTGGTTTTCTCACCAGTTGTTAAACCGAAAGTTTCATTAGGTTCTATAGGAGAAGAAACTACCATGGATATAGGAAAGGAATTGGATCGCTACCAACTGGAATTGGAAAATAGTATAAATGAAGCAAAATTACGTAAAAATGGTATAGTCGACGAAGAGATACCCCTTACACCGCCCGATTCTAACTTCCAAATACAGATAGTAGATATTGAAAAAAAATCTAAATTCACACAAAAACTATGTGGTATATCAGAAGATGGTGAAACTGAGGAGGTAATTGAAGAAATCACTCAACAAACTGAGGAACATCATACAGAAATGCGTTTAAAAAAGGAAGAAAATAATGAACAAAAAGGAGAAATAATATCAGATAATAATCCATTTCTTTATGATATAAATACACAACTACAAAGAACAGAGACAGCAGAAGTAATTGAAATTGAAAATCTAGATGATTTGTATGGTTGTTCAGCAGATGATCAAGTTGATGAGGACTCTTTTGATTTTAAAACACCAGCTCCCTTTGTCAGAGCTTACACCAAACCAGTCGAAGCTATACAAAATTTGAAGGTAAGTAAAGAATCTTTGACCTCTAACAAAACCGACAAGTCCGATGAAATGGAAGATCAAGGCAAAAAACATTTAAATGTAAAAAATATTATACGGAAATCTATACGTAAACTCATGCATCCCCATCAACATGATGAACAACATTCAGCATCTAATGAAAAGGATTTGTTGGATAAACCCGAACATGAAAAACACAATGGTCTCATGAATGCCATACGTCAAAGTTTAAGACGTAAACCTAGTAAAAATTTAACAGATGAAGGGACTGCTACAAAAGAGTGTGAAATTTCTATAATTGATACTACAGAAAGAACAATGAAACTCAAGTCGGATGCTTTACAAACGGAATATGTTAAAATAGAAGATTTAACAAATGAAAAGAAACATAATCTACGAAACAGTATTAGAAAATCAACTCGTGATGTACGCAACCAAATTTTGAAATCTGTATTTCACAAAAAACATGAAGAGTATGATTTCAAAAAGTAATTTTTTTCTTAACAAAATGATATTTTAATTATAATTATATAATTTATATACTTACATTGTATGTATATTAAACAAATCTACCAAGTTCTTGCAACGTAATTTGATATATACGTATGTTAATTATAATTTTCACTTTGGAATAGAACATTGTTGCCTGTTTTACAATATATTTTTTTATTAATGATTTTAACATATTTATATGTATATATTTTTATCCACCCCAGGATCTATTAGTGTTTAATAGCAATTATTACACTTTATAATTATAAGTTTTTAAACATATTTTAATTATATTTTGATCAAAAAATTGATTTATTTATATTAAAATTGTTATATCTTTCACCATAAGTTCAATCGTTATTTTATAATATTTCTTAATTTGAAGTAAAGATCTTTATCAAAATTTGAATTTTAAACATTTTAAAATTAAACTTTGAAAAAGGGCTATAAAGGCGAAAATTATCGGTTAAGCCGTACAAATATCGTATTTTTATTTGTAAACCGTTTGAAGCAAAGGCTTTCGGCGACACTCCAAAGGCTTATAGGCATGTTGATAAACACTTGCTAGACGCCAATGTTCAGGATAACCACCTTCGCCAGCACCTCCGGCATAACTTTTAAATGGTGGTACTAATGTATCTATATCATAATTTCTTTTGGAGTAGGGATTCCTTGGTCTAGGTACCACTAAAACTCTTTGCGAATGATTACTACCTATACTGCAACCACTATCGGAACTTAGAAAATTACCGGCAGCATTATATCTGGGTACCCCAGCTCTAAATGCAGCTTTACAGGCCATTCTTTTGGATGGGCAGGAACGAGAACAACAATTTGTTTCTGGAGCTATTTTATGACAAAATCTTGAACGTGCTTTTCTTAGTAAACCACCTGAACGTTTGCAACCTGCTTCGATGGAGGTAGAGGGAAATTGACAATTTGCTCCTAAGTACTTTTCTCTTAATGCTTTGTATTCAGTATCGGCCAACATGTCTGGCGTAGATTTATATTGTTTGGAATAACGTGTGTCTGATAATCGGCCGCAAGCACTGCTGTCTCGTGACATGCTACGAGCTCTTGGAAATGTCGGACACACGTCAATATCAGCAGAGAACTCATCTTCTGTGGTTAGTTTTCTGCCGGCGAAATCAGTTTTTCGTCTTAATATATCCTTGTCAAAGAATCCTGTTTCTCCTAAAGTATTAGTAAAGACTCCATCTGAACGTCCCATATTTGTTATACCCTCATCTCGGGGAGTTTTAACATAGGTGAATACAGCAGGTCCCGCTGAATCATTAGAACCATCTATATGCTTTGGTCTAGTTGGTTCGTGTGTCGGTTTGTAATCCCAACATATAGCCAAATCCATAGCACCCATTTTCTTATCTGCAGGAGTAGCCGAATATGATCTTGTACCATTACCATTAAATGCTCTTGGTACAACTCCACTTGTTTTGGGACGGTAAACCTTCATTTTTGTACAGTGAGTGGGTCCCGCGTTATGAGTCTTTACCCCTACTCCGGTGGCAATGGGTTCTATATCTAAAGCTAGGCCAGGGTTTGCTCCAGTAATCTGAAGCTTACGAAAAGCCAAATCGGCAACACAATCTGGTAAAGGTTGATGATCGAGATTATTTGAATGCATACGTTTCGCCAACTCAAAGTTGGCATATGCTGGCACTACCGGTGAAGGACAACGCTCATTTGGTTTTTCTGTTATCGAATGAGAACCATACATTTTGATAGAATCTTTATTGTTCAAACAATCATCAGTTGTATTAAAATTGTATTTATCATTAAGATCTATATCGGGTATTTTCGGCGATAAATTTGAAGTATCAAAGGCAGATGTCTGAGGTAACAATGGTGTTAATTTTATCGGTGGTGGTTCGCATTCTCCCAGTTTACATTCATGATCACCAATATAGTTTTTATTCAATATCAAATCTGGTTCAATATTACGATCACGTTTATATTTATCTTCTAATAGAATGTCACGTGAAGGATGTTGATTTTTATATTCGGTAAAATCACCAGGCGTGTATTCCAAATCTAAAGACTTCTTAATAAAAAATCATAATGATGCGAAAAAAATTGTGAATTTTATTTTTTATTTTTTTTTTTTTCAACAGAAAATTTTAAATTAAATTTTTTTAAAACTAAAATATTTACGAATTTCTGCAAAAATGGTTTTTTTCAAGTAATTTGAATAATAAAAGAATATTGGTGCAGTTCACTTTGATTTCATATTATCACGACAATATTTACAGGTGCAATAGAATTTTAATTTCTTAGAAAAAAAGAATATTTCAATTTTTTATAGGAATTTAAATATCTTATTATACATACCTCTTTCTTTTCTGCTGAATGCAAACGTTTATAGTGATTTGGACCAAATTTTAATAATTCTTCAGTAGTTTCACACTTTGTGGGATATGACAAACCTTTTCCCGAAATGTCCAAAATATCATTATCACAGTGTTTGGTTTCCTGGGGAAAATTTGAATATTTATCCTTTTTCAATAAATCATTATTATATTTTTCTACGAAATTTCTATTTATTTTATCTGGTAATTGATAAGTATTACGAAAGTTCCCCCAGGGATTATGATCGGTTCTAAAAAAATATTTTATGTTAATAATATAAATCACGAATCCTTAAATTAAGTTTACTTTTTTGATTCCTCCAATAAATGCCCTCTATCATTGGCTAGAAATTTAGTTGATCCTTTGCGTTGTCTGGGTCTTGGCGGATACCATTTGGGTAATTCCCAGTTATTTAAACCTTTTGGTCTATATGCTGATTCGAACTGTTTTAAAGGAATTAAATAAGATTACAACCTGATTTTTAATACCATAATTTATATCATTTTAAGCCCTCCAAACAAACAAATTGTTAAAAAACAAATAGACTTATGTTGTTATTGGGCAAATAAAACAAAACACCCCTTGTCTGTAATCTAGGCATTGTTTTTTATTTATATTTTTTTATCAAGAAACATCCCTATTGAAATGACTTAACATAAAGTATGTCTGTCTGACTGGCTTATTACATTAGACAATTACAGAATGTAATTTTAGTTGTTTTTGTTGCTTTTTTAATAAGAACATGTGTAAAAAAACTATTGAAACTAATACCATTTAAGCTTTGTTTATTTTTCAAAATATGAGCAATTGCTACTTTTTTATTCAATTTACATTATTTTATATTTATTTATTTTATCATTTATCACTGAAGAAGTCAAAATGATTTTTGAATTTTGAAACAGATTTATTCTAGAGCTTAGTATTACATCTGTTCTAGTTTATAAGATAACATATTTACAATGAGTCAATTTATAATATTTTTTATATTTTATTGTTTACCTAAAATAATATATATGGGATTTATATAAATTTTGGATGTTATAAATTTTCAATTCTTAAACTATCGATTTTGCTCTCAATAACTATTTATATCTAAAGTTGTTTGAAATCAAGCGTTTTAAATGAGATAATAATTTACAGCTTAATATTTTAAAAGAAACGTCTTCCTTTTCTGTCATAAAACGCAAGTGATATTAAACTTTTTAATAATTATATTTTCATTTGTGACCACATAGCAAAAGAAATTTTCCCATTATTAACAAAATGTGTTAAAATTTTCCGATTTTTTAATTTTCATATGCAAATCAAGAGAAATTTGATATTCTCTCATATTTGTAAGCAAACGTTACATAATTTCTTATTGTTATTTCCATCAACACTTGGACAACTGATGACATTTTTACAACAATTTATGATTGAAGACAATATGTAAAAACCACATCGACACGTGCCAAAACACAAGTCACACATAAGAAAAAAGTTCTAAAACATCTACAACCCTCCAAACCCAAAAACTGAAACCAAAAAAAAAAAATTCACACATTTTCTATTAGGATGTAATTAAATTTACACGGCAATTACACACGCCTTATCTTTTTATTATAATTTAAATTACAATAGTACTGATGTGTATATTTGGGTGTTAAAGGAAACCCACGTAAACACTTATGTTTGTATATGCGTTTCCTTTTAAGTTTAAATAAATTCATTCTCAACAAGTAAGTGTTTCAAATTGATTTTAAACTCAATTAGCAAAATTTTAAACTGCAAATTTATTTGCCAAATTTTTATTTGATTGAAACTAAACCTATAAATTTATCTATTTTGAAGGGCTCTTCGTATTGTCCTTTTGTCAATGATTATAATGTCAAATCTCTGGGGTAACATTTATCAACATTCAAATAGAGGATTATTTACAAACACATGTACCAGTCTGTAGTGTTTCATTTCCAACAAGGATTAAATTTTCACAAACAAAACCCCACACACCCTTTCCAACATTTCAAAATACACACCCCTTGTTTAGTGTGGTAACACAGTTAAAAAGCATAAGATAAATTCAATTGTTTAACACGTGTATCCCTAAAATCATCTATTTAACAAAAAATACTTAAAACACTTGTAACAATAAAATAATCCAAGTTTTATAACACTTGTTAACTTAAACAATGTTACTAGCAAATACAAAGTAATTTAACGCTTCTCTTATTTTTGATAATAAAAATAAACTAAAATCATTTAACGTTCAAAACAGATGTCAATTCAATTGTTTTGAAATTAATTTAATGTTTTGAGTATTAATTCTCAATTTTTTTTTGGCAGACCGAAAACTGTCTTATTCTTTTATCGCTATACTTCTAACTAAATATAAATATTGGCAAAAATCATATTTAGTTTTCTCGAAATCATATACAACTGAATGTAAACTATTTGACCCATTTACGTTTATTAAAATATTTTGACAACTAATTTAGTACCAGCACAATATGGATTTTAAGGTTTATTCATATATAGGTATGTATGTGTGAACAAATGTTCAAAAGGTATTCAAAAACTGTTTATGTCCTGACTATAAGAAATTTTGATAGTTCAGCTTTGGTTGATGTGCGTGGGGATCCATATTTTGTTTACGTTGCCATGTTATTTTTATTTCCATTCAACTGTTTATATTGTTCATATGTATGTAAATATTTTTAAAAACAAATAAAAATTTTATAGTCGGCCAAGTTCAACTATGTAATACCCTTTACCACATGGTTGGTTGTAAATAATTGCTACGAAAAATTATGAACTGCCTTCGTATAATTTGCTTTTCTATGTATGCCTATGTGTGCATTAGATTATTATGATACAAATATTTATGTGAAATTTATGTATTTTAAAATTTCCTAGTCTGGAGGCTTATATGAGAGTTAGCAGAACTTATTGACTGAACTGCATAAAATTATTTTGCACAGCGGTTTTGTCTTTTATTCATCTTATTTTGTTCAAGTATTGTTACAATACCCATCTATGTGTGCGCTTTATGTTTTCTAAGTTTTGAGAAATAGGATACCATAAGAATTTTCTCGCAAAATTTGGCTAAAAAATTTTTATATATATATTTAAGCTAGAACCTTCATTTCGGGAAGTCATTTGTATGGGGTCTATATGAAGAAATCATAACCAATTTAAATAGGCATCACATTTTATTCGATAGTTTCAAAACTGCTTTGTATTGTACTTTGCAAACATGTACAACCTGATGGACGGACATGGTTAAATTTACTCAGGAGGTGATTCTAAGTCAAACTTAAAGGTGATAATACTATTTTATCTTTATATTTGGTGTATTATATTTCCAGTTTCTAGCCAAAATCCGAAATGGCTTTATATATAAGTAAAAAGAATTTCTGTAATATGAAACCATTCGAAGAGCAGTTTATTAAGATTTGAATGTGTATATTTAATCTCAAGAGGTAAAAGCAACTGCAATCAGAATTTAAAACATTTCGGTACAATTTATTTTTTTAATATTTAAACTAATACTGCTGACTTGTATGTTATAGAGTATTTTCAAAAATTATCTCTTAGCAGGCAAACTTTTGGCTAAAAGTTTGTTATTTACACTTTGGGACAAAAGTGAAAAATATTTTTAATTTATAAACCTATTTTGTTTTGCCTAATTGTTTAGAAGACAAAAATAATAACAACAAATTAGAAGTCTTAAGATCTGGAATACATTAAAAAACATTTTATCACAATTTAAAAACGCATAATATTGACATAAACTTTTTAATAATGTTAATATATAACAAAAATTCTTCACAATTTTGTTTTCAAGTGTTTTTTTAATAAAGTTCAAAGTTTACCGAACTGGAATTAAAACTATAAATATGTCGTTAACTGTTGACAGACATACACGTAAACTTATTGATTATAATTTAAAACAGACATAATTAAATTAAAGTTATAAAAAGTATTTTATTTGTCTTTCATTTGTGAAAAACAAAAAGATTTAACTCTTTCTAATTTTGAGTAATCTCATACTTTGTAACCTCTATGATAGACTGAATATTAACACATCGATATGTGCTGACAGTTTATATATAAAACTGCATTTTCAGTTTTCTTAGATTTTATTGAAGAAATCCCATTTTGCCCGATTAATACTAATTATTTGGAATTCATGAATGAAAACTTGAAGTTGCTTAATTTTTATCATTATTATAACAGTATTGTTTTGTGAACTACACAACAACCGATGCGCACCTAGAATATCTATAAATTAATTACATTAGTATCACACAAGCTATATCAATTTGTCCAAAAATAAGAACCATCAATTTCAATATATTCAGTATATTTCATTTGGGACAGTTGAAAAATAAAAAAATAAAATCATCCAGAAATCAAAACATTTTTGACATTTCAACCACTCCTAGAACAAAGTGGTTCTATTTTCTGAGAGTCAACTGTAATTTTTGTTATAGTCTTGCTTGAAATATTCGATCACATAAATTTTTCAGTTAAATAGTTTATTTCACACTGCTGAAGGTAAGCCGAATAATGTCTTTTTTGAGTTATGACCACCTTGCAGCAAATAAGCGAATTAACAGACTACTTTGAAAAGAAGTTTCACCAGATAAATTAATGTTTAACAAGTTTCATTAGAAATTAAGAAAAAATAGAAATAGGATTGATTTCTGGATGATTCAAGTAATCAGTTTTAGACAATTGTATGTTAATTTTCAAGTCCATTTAAAAAAGATGTAAGAAAAGCAAAAACTTGTTCTTGCACGGTGTAAAATATATTTGGAATGAACTTTTTAAAAAATTTTCATGTGCATAGAAAACTCTTTGAACAATTTTAATTTTGTTAATATAACCATAATAACAGTAAAGGAGTCTGAGTTAATTTTTTGTAAGTCGGAAGTAATGTTCTTAATTTATCCTTTTTATTTTTAATGATCTCCAGAATATATTTTATTTTTAATAATCTTATATTAAAATCTTATTAAAAGAATTAATAATTTGGGTGGAGTTATATTTTAAATTTCCAAATTCATGGCTTTTGTCACATTTTTTTGCACATTCAGACAAATGTATTACATTTTTGTTAAAAACAGGGTGCTTAACAAAATCATCTTTTTTTCATTTAAAAAATACCTGATTTGCACTAAAATTATATGCCATTATTGTTGATTGAAGACAAGCTTTTTCAATTTAAATATAAACAAAATTTTGCTTAATTATTATTTCTTTTTTCAAATTCACATTGATAATTTTCGATAACAAATAATTTTAATACACCAGGAAAAAACGTTTTATACACCAACACAATTTTCGAATTAATAAAAAAGTTCTGATAATTTTTTAAAGGAATTTGTTTAAATATTTTCCCAAGGTTACCAAATCAATGTTTGTTGGAATTTTGGAATGATATATCAAACATATAAACAAAAATTACCTTGGTTATATAACTAACTGCAATAATTTCACTTATTAAGTTTCAATATCAAGTAAAAAAAAAAAAACAAATTCAAATACCCTGTATTTATGGGTGTTGACAAGGATAGCAGTGACTTGCAATGCGCAGGTTTTAACCAGCATCCATTACATTTCATTCTTAGGTTAGGACACATATGTTGAGTAAAGTTTTTTCAAGATTGGTGTGATGAAATTTTGTAAAAGCCAACTGAGACCCTTTTGTAAAGAAAAATTCATATTTTATTTAATTTAAAATGTTTCGGTGTTTTTTTATTAATATGAAATTTATATTTAACACATATCACAAAAAGAGCTTAAATACAAATAGAGATAATTTTAATATTGTTTTTTTTTTTGTTTTTAATTAAAGTTGTTCAGATTTCCTCAGAAAATTATTTTGTAGCTTCTAAAAAGTTTGTAATTTGGGAAATCTAACAAATATTAATTAAAATTAAAATAAATTAAACTTATTTATTTGTTGGCGAGTGAATATCTTAACTTAATTTTAATACTAAACAAAATAGAATAGACAAAATAGTTTTTATTTTATGGAGTCTCCAAAACATGATTTAAATACGCTATATAACATATAGCCAATTTTAAAATCTCTATTTTCGATAATTTCTTATCGGGTGGCAAAGTTGGTAATAATTTACGTAACTCGGCAAAGGAAACGTTAAAAGCTTCGACTCGTATACGTTCTCTAGTAGCATGAGCAGTTCGATACTTTAAGGTAGCACGTCTGCGGCGGCGTCTTTCCTCTCTAGATAAACCCACAAGTTCGGCAGGATCCAAGTGAGTTATAGGTGTGGTGCGTCGTCTAGGTGCTGGTGTAGGTGGTGGAGGCGGTCGACTGCTCGTCGTTTGGGGACTTATGGGTGGTTCACATTCCATACGGGCTTGATATCTTTTATCAAAATCAAAGGCGGCATAATCTTCATTCTCCACATTATTCAAATCTTGTAAATAGTAACGACCCACAGCTATATTTTGTGACGGCACCATATGCGTCATATCGTACACCATTTCTTAGCCGCGTTTGTTTTATTATTCTTTTGTTTGAGCTAAAAAGAATAAAGAGAAATATAATATATATAATATTAAAATATTTAGTGTTTAAATTATTTTGAATTTAAAAACCCCTTTAAACGCCCACTTAATTTGTGGTTAAATCTTATAAAGATTTAATACCCTTGTGGGAAATTTGATTTTTGTATTTCCAACATATGTCTTTAGCATAAAATTGTATTATTTATATATATTTATTGTATTGATTTGCAGTTTGTTTATTTGTTATTATTTGCACACTTAAGGGTTTATTTACTGTTTGAATTTGTATTTATTGTTTTTGCAATATTTGTGTCAATATTATTTTAACCCTTTATTTTTGTGCACTTTAACACCTTGTAAAGAAGTGGGCTAGGAAATATTTTTCAAGAGAAACAATCACGTTTTCGAAAATGTAATAAAATTTTTATATATTATAATAACTACAAGCATCCAAATTTTGGCATCATGGTTGTGCAGATGTGTGACTTAGAATCAATTTCTGAGTCAATTTAACCATGTTCGTCCGTATGTCCGGCTGGCAGTTCATGCTAACGTTGTGAATACTCTATAAGTCGAAATATATTAATGGTATTATTTTGACTATTAGAATTGGTCATATTCGCTTCAATATTTCGGGTAACGCCAATTCAAATGTCTAATCGGAAGGGGGTTTAAAGCTAATAAAACTTACTGGTAAAAAGAAATTTTTATTAAGTTTAGCACAAATGCATTGGTTATGGAGTTTTGATTGTTCCACATATTACTGTTAATTCCAAGCAGACCCAAAAGTTTAAGCAAGTTTTTTGCAAGAATAATTCAAGTGATTTGAAAGATATATTTTTCCAAAAGTTGTTAATGAAGGTAAAAGGAATCTGTTAATTATATTGGTGGGTTAATCGATTTTATTTTGGACATTGTTACCGGAAGTAAAGTTCATATCGCCTAATTTATTTCTATATTGAGAAAAATATGATAAAAATCATCGCAAAAAATATACTTTTTCTATTTCTATTATATGAAAGTTGTACTTGTGTTAGGAATTTTTAAATTCAGTATAGCTGAATAAAGTATTCCAACTTGTTTGGATCGGTTTAAAACAAGATACAATAGATAGACATATAATATTTTATACTGTTCAATAAATTAAATTATTATTTTTTTATTTTTTAGGAATCGAGAGAAAAACTTTTATTTAAAAAATATATAATTTCGATTATAGGAAATATTTAATAAAATTTGGAATTTAAAAAAAAAAACTTTCTTCATAATTAAAAAACGTTACTTCAAAACTTTCGTTTATATAATTTTATTTAAATTTCAAGTATTTATTTTCATTAGATTTTCTGTTTTGTTTGCTTATTAATTTTCTATTTGCATTTACATACATTTGTTCTTAATTTATGAATAATCAATTTATATATGTTTTATCATTAATGTCATTTTAATTTATAAGATCCTTTTAAGAAAAAGATGAGTTACCTTTTTTACAAATAATAACAATATTAATAATCCATAAAACTTTTTAAAAGGAAGTCACTTCTAAAAATTCAATTATACACACGTCACAAATTCTAATAAGAGACTGTTAACAGTAACAATTTTACAGCATCCTTTTATACAAGTCTAATAGGAAGGTAATACACCACCCTATTGAAATAAACCTCCTGAAAAATGCAACCAATAGAAAAACAGATATTATTTAATTTGTGCTAAAGGAAAAATGGCGTCGAAATTCCACCCATCTTCTATATTGTTATAAATTTCGTAAGGCAGTAGAATAGTAAATAGTTAATTATTTATGCGATATAAAGAAGGCATAAGCATAAATATTTTAAGCCTTCTTTTTATCTTAAAAGAAACGAATTGTAATGAATGTTGAAAAAATAATTTGTTCATAAATTATATGTTATATCATTAGTACTTTTTTGAACAACCCTGTTATAGTAGCTTATGCTCATTGAACATGTTTTCTTAAACAGCTGATTAGTACATTTTTATTCTTCGCTTTCATAACCTTTTTCGTGTGGAAGTTTTAGCTTAATATTTAGTTTTTTATAGTTTTTAAATTATAAGTTAAAGTAATGTCTTTTAAAGCTTTATTATCTCACACGGATAACGTGTATTTACAAGCATTACGCCACTATGGAAAACATAACAAAAAGTTTCTTTATAAAGATGGCAAGAAATATGGAAATATCATTTATTATCCCAGGTAAATTTAAGTGCATTCGCAAAGGTCCTCCCGTGTTTTGTATAACAATCTTTTTGTGTTACCAGAGATCCCGATCATCAAGATCCACCAATTGAACCAGCCAAACTATTTAGAGTCCAGCGTATTAAACCAGTGAAGGGAAATCCCTATTGGGAAAAACATTTACTAAAAGAATTGGGTTTGGATGGCAAACAAGGTGATTTTACGGTAGTAAAAAATATTCCAGAAAATAATGCTCGTTTGTGGAAAATCAAACATCTTATTAAAGTAACTCCCATAACATTTCCCCATGGAGAGCCAACAGAAAACGACATTAAGCACACCGTACTCAAAGCTAACGGTGAATGTTTAGTTACAAAAGAAATTGGTCCTGTAGAAGAGAGAATAAAAGCTCTAGAAACATTTGAAAAAAGTCCAAAGCGTCTCGATACAGAGTTGTTAAAAAGGGATTCCCGTCTAAAATGGCAAAATCCCTGGTAAATTTACTTATATCTCTACGAAATACTGTTTACATTATTTCTTTATTCTTTTGCTTAACGAACTATTAAAACAATATATAAAAATAAAAATATGTAAGGAAAAGTTAAGAAAACAATTTGTTTTTTTTAGCTGGACATAACTTCCACAGCAACTTTTTTGTCGAGTTTTTTACAACCAGAGGTTGCAAATATTCCATGGGACCGATCATAAGTAATTGAATCTTTGATTATACTTCTAAAAATAGGCAAAACGAAATGAAAATAAATTTAATTAATAAAAGAATCTTTCGAAAAGAAAATGTTTTGCAAGCAAAAATCAACTTCAAATCAAATGTTAATCAGTCAAACTCACTCTATAACTTCATCTTTTGCGGTTGTACCCCATCTCTTAAACTCTTGTTTTATACATTTATATACATGTGATTTTTCTAAAGGCAGGAAAGGAATAAAATGATCTATCACATGAGCTTCTATGAGACTGGCTTTCTTTAGGCCACCTTCCAAATTGTAAGCAACCTTTTCTAAAATTTGTTCAAAGTTCGCAAGTCTAGTATCATCTCTCAATGTACCAGACTTAATTAATTGTCCCAATTTTTCGGATATTTGAACACCTGCCGTGTTGGATAGAAATATAAATATGGCCTGTGTTGTATCTTTACCATCTACAAATGCATTATAATCCACCAGGGACGTTAGGGATTCGAAAACTCCAGATGGCATTTTGTCTACCTCATCGAATATAAACAATGATCTTGGACAATTTTTAATTCCCTCTCTTACTTCACGATTTATGCGTTCTGTGTATAATTTCGCATCCTGAGCCACAGGAAAATCTGCCCTGCCCATATATTTATGTACAAATTTACTTTCCAAGCCTTTAGCATACAATTTTTTAGCAATTTGATCAGCGACAAAGTTTTTTCCGGTACCCGGCGTGCCATGGAAACTTATGACCAGTGGTTTCCGGGAATTACGTTTTCCACTGAAATGGGCCTCTAGGGCAGGTATTAATTGTTTTTGTACGATGTGTTGACCAAATAATGTTTCCGCAAGTTCATTTTTTAAACCTTCTATATCTGCTGGTATACTACGTTCACTGCAACATTCCTGTAGTCGGCAATAGGTTTGATCTTTAAGGAAATCAAATTTCAACGCTCCAAATCCCAGGCCAGCTGCTATTCCTATTGACACTGGATCTATTAAAGCCATTACATTATGAAGAAAAAATAGTAAGAATAATAATTTTAAATAAAACATAATATTTAAAAAACAATGTAATGCAAGATGTGCTAAACTTTTGTGTTGACTTGAAAAAAGCAACACATCAGTTTTGCCGAACAACGTCATTGAACAACTCTGTTTTTGCAAAAACGTAAACAAAAAATTTGCAATGCCAACTGTCAAAAACAATGCCGAAATTTGTAATCAAAGACCCGTTAGAACTTGTTAAACGAAAAAGTGATAAAGTGATGTAAATAATTAACAAAGACATAAGTTTAAAAAACAAGTCGCATTTAATATAAATGATCAATTTGTTATTGGAAAATATTTTAATTATTAAACGATTTCATTATACGCAGAGGGTAACTAAAAATAATTTCATATTTATGTAAACATATTTTAATAAAAATCAGTAACAAAGTTAATAATTAGTATTAACAAATGTTAGAAGTCATTAAACATGTTCAATTATTAATAACAGTTTTGTTGTGAGAAATCGCATAGTGATGTAAATAATATCTAAAATTTAATAAAAAAAATATCTCCTGTGACTCGTTTTGATACGATATATGAATATACGATGTATTCAGAGGCTGAGTTAAGGAAATATGTAACTATGATCTTATTTATATCTTTACCTTAAATAAGTTAAATAGTTTAGTTCCCAGATTATACAGGAAATACGCATCCTAACCTGTGCCTTCTTCCAACCGTTACGATAAATATGTATATAGAAATTTTAACGTGTTTCAGTGAGGCAATTCATAATTATTTTTTACAAATTTAATAAATAAAATTTACAAATTTATTAAATAAACGTGTAATAGATTCTAAAGCTAGTTATATAAAATAAATTTTAATTCTGCTAATTAATCTGAACTCTCAGCCATGGCTTGTAACATTAAAGGTTTTAATTGTGTTTGTATTAATGAATGATCGCTTCCGTGAGTTACTTCAAGGATTTTTCGAGCTTCTTGAAAATTTTCCAAAGCTTCCTTAAGCCAAGATTCGTGTAATTGAATTTTAGCCAGCTTTAGATATAGCAGACCCAATAATGGATTCCAATCACCGTAATATTTGCTATAAAATTTTTGATAATTATTTTTTTATTACCAAATAAAATACTAATAATTACCGAAAACCAGGCAATAATTGTTTACCATATTCTAAGGCTTCTGGCCATTTGCCTACATCAATTGCCGCTTCAAAAGCTGCATCTAAAGTTTTTATGCACCAAACATTTAAAGGATGCATAATGTCTTGTTGTTTTTTCAATAAAACTTTGCAAACATCCAAATCTAAGAAAACATGAGAAGTTATCAGTTTTTAATTTATAAGTCAAAATAATATCTCAATATTACTTACATGCCACATCTTTCATGCTTTCTAATTGTTGTTTAGTCAAAGCCATGACTTCCTTAAAAGTATTTCGTTGACGAGGTATAATACCAGCACCACATTGTACACAATTATTTAAAGTAATATCAATAGGAGCTTGACATTTCTTATTGGAACAACAAGCTGATTCCATTTCCAATGCTTCCCGGTCATCTATACATTTGCTACATATGCACCAAAAATAATAATTATCTTTCAAATCTCTACGTCTCTGTTCCGGCGTATTTAGTAGGTCAATATAGCTTATGAAAATCTAAAGTTATAAATAATTTCATTAGTATATACAATCATATCACAAAACTAAAAAAAATACTTTTGACCAATCTAAACATTCAATGTTTTCTGTAGCATGTATGTGCAATGTTGTACCCTCAAATGTAGCCACAGCATTTGGTTTACAGCTGTGATCGGTAACAGAAACACCCAAAAATATGGCTGTAGCAATTGAATTCATTTCAGCATCAAGTATATTAAATCCATTTGTAACCAGCTAAACAAATTACAAAAATAAAATATGCACAATTTAAAACAATTTGTTAAGAATAAGTAAAAAACAACATATTGTAATTAGCGCCGCATCACTATGCATGGTGTCAGGAAAGGGGCTTGGCCTTTAACCACTCTATATTTAAACATATAAATATTTTTAGATAAACAAAAAAAAAAAAAACGAAAGTGTATTTAAAAAGGCTTTTTTAAGAGAAATGAATAAATTTGGACAACTGCCAATTTGTTATAAAGAAACTCACAACAAAACAATGCGTATTAAAAAATTTATGTACATGTTTAAATATGAATAAACTCATTTATATTTTTTCTAGAATGAGATTAATGTGATCGTTAATGATAAATCATAATTCAATATTTTTCTGATAAAAATAGTTTTCTTTAAGCAATTTCATTGTACTCTTCAAATTTAACTATTGGAAACTTAACATTTTCTCTGGGTCATTTTGTAAGTGTTGCAATATAAATTTTTTGATGTAAAGTTTTTGTTGTGATTTTTATGGTGTAGTGGTTTAGTACTGTATGGTTACTTTCTTTAAAATTATGTTATATTAAGAATTATTTTTTAATGAAAGTAATAATATTTATAATTACCCTTCCATAAATGGTTAATAACTCCATTTGGTTTGGCACAATAACACTATCCTGCATCATTTCACATAATATGGCATATAAAGATTCCAAGTGTTCCATGCGTTGAGGATCATTTTTAATTTCTTGATAATCTGTATTAAAAATGTATAATATTTTGACATTAAAATTATAATAGAAATCTGCCATATAACTTACGGGACATCAAATCTCTAAATTTTCTGAAACAAGTTTCTGTATAATAACCCTTTTCCAAGTCTCCTCCATTATTTAATTTAATAATTAATTTACAAAGCATACGAGCAGCATCTGGTACAGTACGGGGATAAATGCGTTTAAGGAATGGACATTCAATTTTATGTAAAGGCCAGGCTTCCATTTGGCAGGCACGATTACAATAGTAGACATAATGACAGTTGGAACATTTCATAACCTTGGTACTATTAATTCAAAGTTAAAATGTAGTACAGTTGAAATATATATTTTTTGAAAGCAACAAACCTGCTTAGGCAGTGATCACATCTCTCTTTGCGATATTTTGATTTTAATACAAAAGCAAAGGGTTTTTCTGACAAAATACGATCTCCACGTTTTATCGTCTTTACAGTGGGCTTCTTCATTTTCACTTCTTTTTTTCCATAATCTATGCGTGGTTTAAAATGTAATGCTTCATAGGATTTTATTAAAGATTTAGAAAATATTCTATGAGAAGAAGGCATTTTCCTTAGTTAGTTTAGTTGTTGTATTTGGTTTAGCTCACACAATAGAAAATTCACTTGTTTTCCTGGCAACAAATCAAAGCAAACTAGCATTTCTATCATATTTACCTGTGAATTGCTGCGCACGTACCTCATAAAATTCTAGGTGCTGCCATTCTCTTTTATTTTTTATGTCTGTGTGCTAAATTTATAAATAACAAACGTAAATGCTATTTTTCTTTTAGAGATGCTGCAAAAATATATACAATACTATTTGTATTTGTAGTAAAATGTAAACAAAACAAAATTGTGACAGATGGTTAAGGGCAGCTGTTTGACATTTGTCAACAGATGGCAATTACAAGAAATGTCATAATTTGTAAAAGGGCTGCCATACCGAAAGTAAAGAATTAAATAATTTCTTTTTAAACATTGTTATCAAAGAATTTGTTAAAAGTTTTCTTAAATTAATAATATTAAAATATTTCTATTACAAAATTTAATTTTGTTTATAAAAATGTTTGAGTAACCTTTTTTGTTTTTTAATTTATATTTTAGTGCCATATAAATAAAAGCTAAATGCTATGAAACCCAAATAACATTGCGTATACGTATGTGGAGATTGGAATATAACGTTATTTGCACATTCACTGTTGTTTTCTTTAATTTCCTTTTAAAACAATTTGACAAGTCTACAAGTCTGTGTTCCATTTTATTTTTTATCTGTATTGTTAAACACATACATATGTAACTATGCTGTTAACATGTTTTGCATCCATCTGTCGTTTATTTAGTCGTATACTTTCATTCAACTTTGCTGGACCAACAAACGAACGGAAACAAAGTGTATGTGGCAAAAAGCCAGATAATTGCAATTTTATATGCTCCATTAGTAACACAAACCACTTGTAATGGATTAAAAACAGAGAAAAAACCAAAGGATTACTTAAATACCACTAATTTGAATAGTAATAAATTAATAATTTAATTTATTATCAAATATTCAATTATAAATAGTTTAAATATTTATTTAGTTTGTTGGTTGATTGGTACAAGACGACGGTTAATCAAATGATGTTAATGTATCGGTATTTCGAGCAAGAATTCTGTAAAGGAATTCATGTGTGTCTGTGCGTCGTTTTGTAAGGAAAATGTGAGTGAGTGGCTTTTATGTGACACCACCCCAAAGGAAAAACCAGATACAAACAAAATTGATTTCAATTATGAGACAATCGAAAATTTTATCAAATTCTTAAACTAAAAATAACTTTTTAAATTAATAGTTAAAAAAAAAAAAAAAAAAACAAAAATATTAATTGCAAAAATCATTTAATAAAAACGTGTTAAATAGAAATTAACGTAAGAATTTTTATGGAAAATCATTAAAAAATTTTCTCTCAAGCATTAAATCAGAGTTTGTTAAAATATCTAAGAAAAAATTGAAGAAAAAAAGAAAAATACTTTTCTTTTCGTTCGTGGCATGAATAGACAAAAATGTTTTTGTTCAAGTGAGTGTGCTTGTATAATTTTTTCTTCTTGTAAATGTCAATGAAATGATACATATACATATGTAAAAGCAAAATATAAAAGAAAAAATCCTAAAGAGAAAAATAAGTGAAGAAAAAATTTATCATAAATCAACATTATAAGGGAAAAAAGTAAATAAATAAAAGCTAAACAAGCAAAGAATAAATATAATAAAAACAAAATTTAAATAAATTATAATATAAAAACAAAAAAGGATAGAAGAAAAAATAACAAAAGTTAATTATGTTTCTTGTGTCATGTGTTTTACGGACTGTTTATTATCACCGCATACTATTAACCATTAATGTAGCTGTCATTGTTTCCTGTCCCAGCATCCAATAATAAATTCATTTAGTCTACATTATCCTTTAAATAAACATACCTACACACCATCAACATACATACAACATACGGACAGGTAAAGTGTGAATAAGCCGTATAGTTAAAGTAGTCTACAAAACAGCTACAATAACTATAGTAACAATAATAATAGTAAAATAAAAGAAAAGAAATCTAACAACAACAACAACTATTAAGCAAAACAAAAAGTGAAAAAAGAACCAAAGAAATAATAAAAAAGAGTAAAAGAAAACCTGCTAAAATTATGTTTGTGTATATGTGAAAATTATGTTCGTCTATAATTTCACATCTTTAGTATTCATTCGTATTATTACTCGCATAATATAAATGCTGTTGTTGTTACTTTACTGCTGCTAACGTCGTTGCCGCTGCTGCTGCTACTACTGCTTTTGTTTTCGTAGATTTTGTGATTTGTGTCACCGCCATTCATTTTCTAGGTAAGTGCTTACTCCTCATTTTCTCTTATTATCACTATAAATAAGTATTGTTTTCCTTTCTTTTTTATTTACTTTAAGTTTTATTTATTTTTTTTTTGCACTCTTGTATTTTTAATTTCGCTTTTGTTGTTATTTGTGTGAAGATTTATTAGATCCGTTACACACCCACCTAATTTAATTGAGGTTTCGTTCTTCTTAATTATCCTTTACATTTTTAAGTTTAACAACTTTTTCTCACATTTTCTTCATATTTTAAAGAAAAGTAGGTGGTTTTTGATTTTTCCTTTTCTTTTAATTTATAAAGCCTTTTTTGTTGGTTTGTTTATATTTTATGGTCAGTTTTGTTGTAAAAGTTAATTTTATCATTTATAATGATTTAGAGTGCATTTAATGACTTTGGTTTCGAATGAAATATATTTCATAATAATTTATCTTTGAATAAAGTTTTAATTAAGTTCTGGCTGAAAAGTAGTTAATTATAAGAAAAGTAAAAAATCGTGATATTAAAACTATAAGGAATGAAAAGAAGTGTATTGTTCATTAGTTTTCTTTAAATACTTTAAATATTTAAGAATTAAAAAAACATGAAAATAAAGTGGATTAATTAGTTTCTGCGTTAAAAGCTTTTAAAAAAATATTTTTTTTATAAAAATAAAATTTATAACAATTTTTATGCCAATGGCAAAAAGATATATCAACTAATTAGATTTTTAGAATTTCTTTAAGATTTGAGTTATTATATTTTCTATGATAACCATTGTTATAATATTTGACTGATATAAAGTATGTTTATTAGAGATGAGCGATGTCTTCACTAATGCGATTTAATTACTGTGGTTGGTAAATCATTGGTAACGACAGTGACAGAAATTATAAAATAACAGTTACTTATAATGTCGTTCTTTTTTCTTTTGTTGCATACTCAAATGTATTTGTTTTTATTTTTTTATTTTATTTACCTAAAGGTGTTGCTGAGTATAAAAAATGAATCGCGATTCATCTATAATTAAAATTATCCGTTTCCTACATTGCACAGTTTGAACTCTTATAGATACTCTCATATTCAAAGAAAACAAAGTATTTTTTATAAAAATAAGAGAAAAAGCCATCTTACCTTTTCTTTTGAAATACTACGATCTTAAAATCACTTTCACTCTAATGTTGCATAAACTCCAATATTTATGCAACATTTGCTCATATTAATGTTAAATTACACTTTTTAGTGAAATGTTTACATAAAATAGCAAATTTAAATTGTTTTTTATTAAACAAAAAAAAAAAAAAAAAAAAAAAACTAATAATAATAATAATAATAATAATAATAATAATAATAATAATAATTCTTTTGAAATCACTTTTTTATCACTCTAAAGTCAAAATATTATCCTTGTTTCCAACAAATTTCTCATAAATTTTAAATTAGTGAAATAAAAAACGTTTCACATTAAAATTTTTATATACTTTTTTATATGCAAATTTATGAATAGGTAAAAGTTTAAAAACATTTACATAGAAATTAATGGATAAATATTAAATTATTTGGAATTTTTTCTTTAAATTTTAAAATGTAATTTTAGAAGTTTATTAGCAAACATTCATTTTTACTTTACAAACTTAATTATTAACAAAACAATTCTTTTTTTATAAAAGTAAATTAAAAAAATGTTGACAAAAGAAGATTTTTTAATACTAAAATAAAATGTTCTTGAAAGTAATTTTTTCTGTATAAAATATATATATGAAATTTTTTATTAAAAAAAAAATATTTTTAAATAATTTCTCGTACAAATTTTTGTTTGAAAACTTACTACAAATCATATTAATAATTATCTATGAATTTTCCAAAAATTATATTTCTGACCAAAAAATATTCTTTTTTGCAAAAAACGAAGCTAAATATGAAATATTCACGCTTATTGCATTTACCGGTCACAACTAAAACAAATTATTTTCATTACTTTTTTTACTTCTTTCTTATTACTCACAATGTTTGTAATCTAAATTTCTGAACTTGTTTGATTTTAGAAAATTTTAATTTGAGTTTTCTACAAGGTATGAAATTATTTAATTCGCTCAGTATATTTGATTAAAAAATTTAATTCTACTTTATATATAAACCAGAATAAAATTCGAAGAAA
Source organism: Cochliomyia hominivorax (assembly GCA_004302925.2). Taxonomy (NCBI): domain Eukaryota; kingdom Metazoa; phylum Arthropoda; class Insecta; order Diptera; family Calliphoridae; genus Cochliomyia; species Cochliomyia hominivorax. The sequence continues at coordinate 93,308,727 of PYHX02000495.1, forward strand.
ATAAATGTTTTTGCTATTCTGCTTTTCTACATGTTAACGCACTTTAACAAATTATATTCATTAAATTTTCTGTACATAAAACCCAAAAGGTGACATGTTCAATTCCTAAAGACCAAACAATTTTTTAATTAATTTTTGTTTCCTAAAATATAAAATTCCCAACTATTTTTATTTCGATTTTTTGTTTAGTGTTTATTTTTATGCTACACAGCGCATGATAAATGTGTTTTGGTTATGTACAATATAAATATTAAGTATACGTTGTGTAGTTTTATTACTAAATTGGCTTAAGGTAAAATAAAAATTAGTTATGTATTGAAATAATTATTCTAATAGTGTAGTAAAATTTACTTAAAAAAAGACCTTTCCTAGATCACTGGGTTAGTGTGATAGACATTTTAGCAATTTAAAAAATTTTAATCTGTATATTTTTTTTTGGAATTTTGTTATTATTTTCATTATGAAATTTATTGTTATTTTTGGCACCTAAAGCTATGCTTTAGTACATTTTTTTCCTTATAGTTTTATTATAATTTTTTTATAATGAATTTCTTATAATATTTCCGAGAAAATATTTGAATATTTTCTATAAAACTTCTTCAACTAAAAAATTATTAAGATAGATTTTTTTCTTTTTTTATATTTTGAAATCAATTAAGTTTATGTGTGTTGTTTATGTGTGTTTTTTCGATAAAATTCTTGTATATATAGAGATGTTTTATTTTCTTAAATACTTTTAAATTTAATTTAAAATAACAAAAATAATAACACAACTTTCCTTATATAGACAATGAGAGAAAATATTGTAAAATTGCCTTTGGTTATGAGGTTAATCAATTTTTTAACAAAATCAAACTATCTAAATTTATATGTATACATTTATATATGTATTTTGAATATCCGTTATACTTTATTAAAACTTTTCATATATACTGAAGGCATTTATTAACAAAATCTTGTAACATAACATTTTTAAGGTTTTACATAACCGTTAACATACATATATTTATATGATTTTGAAATTATTTTTCTTCAAAAATATAGTGAGCTTAAGAAAATTTTTAGAGATTCTGAACGGTTCACAAATATACATAGGAAAAAAAGCGAACCTGTGATGGCAAGTTAGATAGAATTAGGTACATGGAACTTAATTGGATTCAAAACTATAGAATTTCACAAGTTTCTAAAACGAATATATTGCAGACTTTATGACTTTTCCACATTTCTGTTGTTTTTGTTTGAAAAGTATACATTTTACACATACATATAAACATATATTTATTATATTTTGGCAAAATTCAATTCTTAGCACATACTTCCTGCTTTCAATTGCATATTTGCAACAAAACGTTGTAAATTAAACTTTTGACATTTGATGTTCCACTTTACTCGCTCAACTAATATTGCCTAAGTTTATATGAAATGAGTGTGTGTATGTATAAACCGCATTACAATTTTTCCTCTCTCTCTAACCTTCGCTTCTTTGTATTTGCAATTTATTGTTACATACATATATACATGAATTAGACCTTATCCATTTCATTTGATCATACATACACATATAAACATACTCATGAGAAACATCTGTATGAATAGCACAAATCGTAGCCTACTTTTAGGCTCTCCTATAAGCTGTCTCACCCCGTGTTCAGTTCAATTCAATGTGGTTGGTGTTCAATGTAAAAATGATGGCGCACAAAGGAATTGAAATATTGTCAGTGAATCTTTTTTATGTTTTTTTTTTTGATGTTTGTTAGAGTGTATGTATTTCAACATAGAGAAATAAACTTTTTCCTATAAAATATGTGAAATAAAATTAAATGCAAATTACAAAAAAATATGGGGAGAAAAAAGAAAACGACAAAATATAGACATACAACCAAAATTTATGGCATAAAACCTGTTTAGTTATATGACTAGGATTATCTGTCAACAGACGTGTAAAACAAACACACATACATATATACAAGCACACTTACAAAAAAGCTACAAAAAATTTTTAATTTCATGGCTTTTATTTACGAGGTTAGTTAAAAAAGTTTTATGAAATACGTTGATGCCATAATAGAATTTGTTTAAAATTTGTAGCAAATATAAAATATTCGTTCAACTTTTTTAAATTATCATTTCAATGATATTTAAGAAATCAGAATTATGAACTTTTCATTTTACCCTCCTGCAGTACATGAGCATATAAGTGGATATGTGTATGTATGTATGTATGTATGTATGTATGTATGTATGTATGTATGTATGTATGTATGTATGTATAAATGTGTAGGCAGCATTATTAGTGATTGCCTGTCGTTGTTTTTTCTCAGCAATTTTACGTTATAGTCCTGGCTTTTTTTGGTATGATTGAAATTAGAAAATAATACAAAACGAACTGTTAGATAGAATTCAGTTAAGTGGAGGTTGAATAACAAACATGTAACAATAACTTTGATAATAAAAATACCTTTTTCAAATATTTGAAAAATTCCAAATTTGAATTTAAAACAGTTTTCACAATGTCAGCTTTGTAAGACATAAAAAAACTAAACACAACCATAATAAAATTACCTTTTTTGTTCCAATCCAAACAACAATAAAAAATCAAAATCATAGAAAACCCATCTAAAAATCGTCATCATTTCCTAAAGGACAAATAACAGAAAACCAAAGGAAAAAAAACGTAATTGTGAAAGAGACCATATTAAGACTAAGTTTGGAAAGTTGAACCTAACACATATATAAAAAAAAACACACACATATACACAATACCTAGTGAATACGTGTGTATATATGTTTTATCGTTTTGGTTTTACATTTATTGCTATTTTAGCATTTTAAACCCTCACAAATGATATATATTTATGTATGTGTATATATGTATGAGTATATATGTTAGTTTCAACTTCTAATTTTAACCTCAAATGTGTACGTGTAAAAATCAAAATGTTTATGGTACTTTAAGTAAATCTTATGGGACATCATTTACTAGTTGGTTTTAATGATATAAAAAGAGTTCAGACTATGAGGGTTTTTCATATTTTTTACTATATTCTCAAATATATGCACAGACACATATATACACTTAATCTTAAGCCTTAAGGTCGTGTTGCAGTAGTGTTAAATGTAATAAATTTTTATTTTTTCCTTCCGATATTAAACTGGTAAATATCAAGTTGTTGTTGGTGTTGTTGTAAAAGTAGTAATAGTCCATACCAATTAGCTTGTTTGGATGACTTGCCTAGCATGGCCTGGCCCTTGCCTGGCTTGTTCTAGCTGTTTGGTTGGTTTGTTGGATGACTACCTTTTCAATGTTTTCTGCTTCTGTCAATGGAGCTAATTTAATAGCAGCTCATTATGAAGATATCAACACAAAACCACAGCTGGATTGGAAGTTGTTTGATACGAGTAGTTAAGAATGAATGAAAGAAAAATATCTGTATGTATGTATTTTACCAACTATACAGGTAGTAAATTTCCAGGCAATATGAGGCAGTATGTATATGTATATGTTTAAATGTATTTAGCTATTGTATTCAATGAACTCGTTAAGATGTAAATTTATGCGTGTTCCTGACGTTGAAACTTTTGTCAATAAAATTAAAATTTATTAATTTTTCAACAATATCGTAAATTTCAATGCTTTTAAATTTAAAGTCTATTACTACTGCACGATAATCAAGCAATTTTTATGTTTAGCTTTGCTTTTATTACCATTTTTCCTTTAACAATTTGATTTTTTAAATGAGCTTCTTCTCCCTGTGTGTATGTGTGTATGTGTGGATGTAGAGAGGTTTTAAGGTTTTTATAATAATCTATTTCTATAATGGTATAATTTAATATAAAAATAAAAAAGGAAATTATGTTAAATCTATTTTATTATTAGTTACTTAAACTTTATTAAAGGTCACAGTTATTATTATTCATATTTTTTGGGTCTTGGATTAAAAAAATCATTGGGTGGTAATTTGTTGATAACAAAGTTTTTATTTTTCAAATGTGTAGTATTTATACCTTTCCATATATTAATTTATATAATATTAATAAGATTTTAAAAGAAAATTAAATCTAGGAGTATTATTTTGGTGAAAGTTCATTGGGGAAATATTAAGAAAAGTAATGATCTTTTTGAGTTTAACTTTTCAATCGAAATTTGTGAAATGACAATTTTACAATTATTTTTTGTAGATCTGTAAATCTAAATATATTTATATATTTTTTATATTTTCGAATAATAGATTAAAAGGTTGAAATAGCCTCGAATTTATTTCAACCCTTTGTGATCTCTTGAAGTATCTGCTTTCTGACATTTTATTTATTAAATTCAGTTCATTTTCGATTATTTTTTATATACGTTCATAATAAAGATGTTAATATTTTCGACTTCTTTTACTCTTCGTAAGATCTGATCTTTCAAAGAGTTTAATTTTAATTAAAAAATAGTTTCATTTTATATCTATTTGAAAAGAGTTTAATTGTAAAAAAATATAAAAAATATTAAAAAAATATAAAAAATACTATACAAACATACTCTTATATAAAGATATGTTTTCTTTTGTTGTATGATTTTTTGTGTGTTTTTGTTGCTGCATTTTTAAATATATTGCGGCAAGAAGTTTGTTTGTGTACTGGTGTATGTAAAAGCACATTTTTTTTTCTTTTCAATCATTTTACATTTTTGAGCGAGTTAAAAAATAACCATCTTTTTCTATTCTTAACTGAAAGAAGAGTAAAGAAGGATAACAACTGTAAACGAAAAAGAAATATTCCAAAAAAAAAAAAATAATAATTTTTTTTAACTTTTCAAACGACCTCAAAAAAGAAGAAAATGAGAAAATAAATATTTCAGTCTGGTTACTTCTCTACCTTAAAATATTTTTTTTTTCGAAAAAGGTATAAACATGTGGTAAATTTTCCCTTACAAATATAAAATCTTGTAAATTTTGATTTAACTCTCAGTTGGCTTTAATATTTCTTTGCCCCTAAATCGTTACCAACACGTGTCTCCAAATGTATCATTTTGAAATATATTTTGGGCTATATTTATATCTCTTACTTGTAGCTAATAGCATTATAATTAACTTACTTAAGTAACATTAGTAATTGTGGTTTATTTCAACACCAGAGTGTTATTTTTTAATTTTTTAATACTTTTATAATTTTTATTTATAATTCTTTTTATCTCAGTTTCTTCACGTGTCATCATGTCAAGTCATGTAATGTATACAAAAATTATTATGTGTATTTATTTTTATTAAATCCGTGATGAGGAAAAACAGCTGGTTAATTAATGCAAATAAAAGTTTTTGAAATTTAAAATATGCAAGTTTTTTTCTAACACTTAATAAATACAAAAACAAAAAGGATTTCCTAGAATTCGTAATAAAAAAATTATGCGATTTTATTTAATTTTTCTATTTCGTCAACAAATGTTGTATTTTTAAACATTTTTTGTGTCTTAAACTTAATTAAATTTTACTCAGCCATTAAGTACTATTCTTTATTTTAATTTTTATGTTTTTTTTTTGTTTTTCGTCTTTATACTTCTATTTAATTAAATCATTTTATTTAATATTCAGCTGTTTGACAAAATTGTGACATGACTTAATGCTTTCTATGAAAATGTATATATATGTGTGTGTATGTGTGTTTCTGTGAGTGTATTTTGACTGGTGTGTTTAAATAAGCGCAACAAGGACGAAGGGAAGGAATATAAATATTAGATAGTGGCTCTGTGCACTTGACATTGTTAAGAATAATTATAACTAACCTTGACGTAAGTGCAAGAGAAAAAATAATGACAACAATAATAACATAATGTCATAAATTCTAAAAATGAACTAAATAGTAATTGCAAAAATATATTATTTAATTTAATTTTTAATAAATTCTTAAAGTTAATAAAATTGAAGTTTACAAATTTGTTTTCGGTTATAAAATTTAATTATTTTAGCCTTTTTTACAACAAAAGACAAGTTGGAAATCTGCCAAAATTCAAAGTTTTGTTCAATTTCACTAAAAGTGTCATTATCTCTAATTGATTAAACCATAGAACTTTAATCACAAAGCAACTTATGAATTAATTAACAGCTTTTGTCTTTAGGTTAAAATTATGCCATAAATTCATAATATATTTCATAGAACAGTAAAACTCAATTATATACCAATTAAATGTTTAATAACATTTCAATTGATTACTTAATTAAGATACTGTCAAAATACAAATTTTGTTAGTTACTGTTGCATAAAGCACAGATAAATATCATTGTAAATATGTTCAAATGTACATATGTGTGCTTATTTAAGTGTGTATTTATCTATGGATTAGTACAATGTGCATTATAGTAATTATTTTATGCTCCATTGGGATGTGTTGCTACAAAATATTGCTACTAAAATCGTTGATGTTAACACGATACCTTATGTGTTTGCTACAATAGTTAAAACTTTTTTTATTCCTACATCACTCATCACACATCAGACTCCATAATTTTATATTCTTGCATCAAATCAAAATCTGAATCGATTTAGCTAGGTCCGTCTGACTGTCTGGCTGTTGTTGGCACGCTTACAATCACAGTAATTGACTGAGCGCAATGAATTTTTGGTTTGTTATAGTCCTGAGAAGTTGTCTATTTATAACAAGCAAAATGGTGAAGAGTATTGAAGATTCGGCATAACCGAATATAACATTCTTATTTGCTTTTATTTTAAAACTTACTTTCTCTTTTAAAAATTGCATAAATCTGTATATTTAGTGACAGTCTTATAAATAGAAAACATTTACGATTACAATGACATACAATTAGTTGAACTTAAATTCATCCTTATCGTCACTCTCATCTCTTCAGCTCATTAATGTATTCACAGTTAAATGGTCATAATCTAATAAAAAACATGAAAAGGCAAGACACAACCTGTTCGTTTGTTTGTGTTTATATTTTTTCTGTAAATTAATTTAAATTTTATAAATTATGTATTTAAAATAAGTAATCAGGATAAATGTCATTTACGACAACTGAAAGCTGAGATTTTGTTTTGTTGTGTTTATAAAGCATTTGAAATATTTAGACAGTTTTCATACTTTTTGGGGAGGGGAAGTTTAGAAATGGTTATTGGTTTTATATTCGAGCAAAAAATATTCTCTCATTAGCTGAATTGTTTTTAATACTTTTTTGTTAATAATTATATTAAATTGAAAAATTCAATTAAATAATGTTGTTTTTTTAATACTGAAGACAAGTCATTGCGTATTTTATTTATGTAAAATAAAAAAATACAAAACTAAAAATGAGAAGTGAGAGAAGTGGGTATGAGAAAAGAAATATAAATAATACGAACCAAATCAACATCATCTTCGTTATTATTGACATCAATTTACTTGTAGTATGTTATTCAAGGGAAATTGAAAAGACTGTACAAGAAAATGTTTTCTAAGAAATAAAAAGGATGTTATCAATACAAGTAGTGAGGTTAAATTTTTAAATACATTTTGCATCTATGAGTTTTTTAGGAACAAAAATTGTTGATGAAGTTTATTTGAATTATAAAATATGGTGCAGACAAAAAGGCGAATTTGGAAAAAATACAAAAACTGACATATTTCCAAAATTTCTATTTCAAAATTGTGTAATGCTAAGAAGGCCCCAACAGTGTGTATATTAGACCATCAAATTAAATTCTGAGTCAATATAGCTATGTCCGTCTGTATGTTTGACCGCCAGTCTGTCATGCTAACATTACAATAATTGACAGATCTCAATGAAATTTGTCCTGAGTGATTGTTATAGTCCTTAAAAGTTTCCTATTTGAAATCAGCAACATTGATTCAAAATACTAAAATATATAGACAGATATCTGAGGTAACCTTTTAATCCAAGAGAATTTTCAATTAAAAACCGAAAGATTAAAAAAGTTTGCCATAACATGAAGTTCCAAAATAATCAAAATCGGTTCAGTAGTACAAGTTATAGTCAAAAATATAACTAATTTAAGATTTCTTTGTTATATTTAGTAAAAAATCCATAGATAGTATGCGTTTGGAAGCAGCTGCTTATGCTTACAGAGATGAAGGGATTTTCTTTTTATTAGTTTCAAATTGGAAAAACAATTACACGAGAAAATGTAAAAAAGAATCACACAAAGCAGACCCAAAAAAATTAAAAAGAAATATATAAAGTATCAAACACTTATATGTTTATAGACGAGATTCCTTTGAAATACATATCTATAAAAACTTTTTTGTATCTCTTCTTTAAATATCGACTCTGAGTACTTATGACAGTTAGTAAGTTAGACGGTTGGTCGGTCTCTTAGTCGATTACTTGGTTTGGTTTGGTTCGGTTCGTTGGTTGAATGCTCGTTTTGGTTGGTTCATGGATCATTAACATTGTAATAATGCATTATAAAAGAGAGAAAAAGAAGAATAAAATTACACATACAATCCTTATAACACAAAATATTTAAAGAAAAAAGCAAGAAAGAAAATAGAAAAGCAAGAAAAGAAAAAACAAGAAAAACATAATAAATACAAGTGAAATTTCTTTTGGTTGTTTTATGTTTTATGACTTTTTGCACAAACAAACAAATGAATGAAAGAATGAATGACTAAATAAATGAATGTGTGGATATGAGTGAGTGTGTAGTTGTTATTTTTATGTTTCCTTTCTACCATTTTATGTCCTTTTATCATTTCAATTTCCAATTGAACAAATTTCTTGCAATGAATACAAATACGACAAGACAATCTTTTAATTTACAATGCCACAGATTCAAAATGTTTCATTAATGTTAAGTGTTTGTTACATTAAAAACAAAATTTGTTGGTTTATTAAAAAAAACATAATTAAATTCAAAAAAAGAACAAAATTAAAGAAATTTTTGTAATTAAAATATAAAATTTATATCATTTAGATATGAATTTAATTAAATTGAAATTTACAATTCACTAACTTAAATTTGTATTACAAATTTGTTTATTTATTTATTTTTTATTGTTTTCTGCCACAAGTAATGAAGGAGGATATATGACAAAGTACATTAACATTGTCATTCAGTGTGTAACGCTAATAGGAATATATATTCTTGCGTCAAATCAAAATCTGATTCAATTTAGCTCTGACAAAAATTTAGCTCAATGATATTTCGCCTCAGTATTTGCTATAGTTCTGAAAAGTTATTTATTCAAATCAGCAAAATCGGCATAGTAATTTAAAAGATAGAGACCGACATTTGAGGAAACCTCTAGGTTCAAGCAATGAACGTTTATAAAATTGTCAGTTATAAATTGTCAGTTATAAGTCGTTATATTAATATGAAATTTTCCCATAATATAACGTTGTGTGATCTTCATTACGACTCCAAAAATTAATCAAAATCGGTTCAGTAGAAAAATAGTTATAGGTAAAATATAACCAATTTTATGACTCATTAAGTGTTCCTGTGTTATATTTTTAAGAAAAACGTTTATATAATGTATAGTTTTGTGAGAGTATGTGTGAGTATATAAGTACGAAACAGAACGTATTTACTCAACAAGAATTTGTGGTGGAGGGTATTGAAGATTCGACATAACCGAATATATCATTCTTAGTTGTTTTTCTTAATTTTTTACTCTTTATATATAAAGTTGTTATTTTTTAATTAATAAATGTATTTAGTTTGTTTTAACAGACAATGGCCATAATAACTTTATATAAATGTCTGTAGCTTTTAATATAGATTATTTTTCTCGTTATTTCTATAAGGTCAACATGAAATTCAATCAATACTAAGAAAATTGCTTTCTTTCAATTGATATCGCAAAGAAAACAAACGAAAAAATGTGTCTTCTTGTGAGTCTTCACACCTTCCAGCTTGACTTAACTAATTTACAAATAAGAAAACAATTTGAGTTTGAAAACAAAAGAAAGAAGACAACGGAGAATTTAGTTTGTTAACATTTTGGATACAGTGTTAAAGTATCTTGTTATCTGTGCGATGGCAATTACTATCAATGTTTTTGTAGTTTTTTGTTTATTTAATTTTTGGCTTTTTATTGTTTCTCTTTTTGTGTGGCCAACCTTTTGTAATTTGTCTATTCGGGGTAATTTCTTAGTATATTGTTTTTCTTCGCTTCTTTTGTCTCCTTATTTAAGGCAATTTATTTATTTCTGTTCATATTTTGGAGTTTTATACGTAAAGAATGTGTATATGTCTGACGTGCCTTTGTATTGAAATCAGTTAGGCATTAAACTTAGACTAGACTATATTTAGTTGAGAAAATTCTCTCGCCATGAGGAAACCATTTTCTTAGGGATATATATATTTTTTTTTTAATATAATTGGAAGTGTCTTCACTTTCAGAGATATGCTATATTAAAAATTTGTATTGGGACAACTACTCTTGCCAAATTTCGTGAAAATTTATTAATTCAGTTTTAGGAGGTTTCTGGACTGTAACATATACTTATTAAAAATTTCAATAATTATTGTTGATGTGATCGTGTCAAAAACAGACAGACGAATATCGAAAAATCGATTTAACTTTTATTTGATATAAATATTTTTTGCGGCCTTAGATGAATCCTTCTTGGCGTTATAAAATGAATGACAAAATTAATAAAATAAAAATATCAAAATAAAAAAGGATCAAAATCCGAAAATGACTAAAATTATAAAATTAGTTTTTTGAGTAATGTTCAATGTAGAGAGCTTAATTTCAATTAAAAAAAATTTTTGTTTCGATCGACAAAAGGAGTAGAATTTTAAAAAATAAAAAAAACTTAAAATTAAAAAAACTGTTGTTTTATAATTTATTTCTTTTTATATAAAACTGCTGTTGTAACAATTTCGCTGTTGCTAGAGTTTCTGCCTTGAAGAAGTTGATACAGCTGTTGCTGAATTGACAATTTTGACCGATTGGTTGTCGGTGATCCAATTGCATGGGAACGTAAAAAAAGCTGTAATATTTTTGTGCTGTAAAAAATTTGCATTTTTTTGAACGATTTATGGAAATTTTAATTTTTTTCCTTAGAAAAAAATAAAGCGTTTGCTAGATTCGGTATTATTATTTTTCGGTATTATGTAACATCAATAAACAAATTTAAATTCGAATTTATTTTTCCCAAATTATTGAGTTTTATGTTTGTTAAGATTTTTCGTCAATAAAATGAATTCCAGTTTTTTTTCTATCATAAATAAATACTTAACTTGTAATAATATTTTTATAACAATTCCATATATAATTTTCCAAATTAAGTTTCATATCCTGAATGTCTGAATTTCATGTAAGACATTAAATGAATTGTGTTATTTTTTGGTTGAAGTATTTTTGTTTTACCTGCGGCAATAATGTTCCAACTATTATTTAGGATTTCTTCTTTTTAGTCTGATTTTTGTTATATTACAAAAAAAAAAAAAAAAAAAAAAAACAAAAATAATATGACCATTTTATAAGATTTTATATATATGATATCAAATCTATTATAATACCAACAGTAATGATGTCGTTTTAAAATAAATCATCTGCAGTATTAAGGTGTGTCATAGACTTTGATGTATTGAGATCTTAAAATATAAAGGAAAAATTTTTAAATTTTTGTATAATAAAATTTATTTATATGAAAGTAATTTATTCTTTTTTTTTTTGGTAATAAGATGTAAATTTAAGAAATTAATTATTTTGTCAATTATCAATAGGTTGACTTTACTCAACAGATAATGGAAGATAAAAGGAAACCTTAAGGCTTTTTATATGGAAACATTTTATGTATATGTTGTTGCTTATCATGAAAAGTTACTAATTAATACTGAAAAATATTTCCAATAGCATTTATAATAAGAAATTTCGAATTTCGTTATGCATTAATTATTTAATTATTTGTTTCTTGTTCTCGGGTATATTTTTCCTCAAATTCCTTTTCCTTTTATTTCTTTCTTTATGATGACGTTGTATATTATTAAAGTTACAATCGATAAAATAATTCAGCGATTAATTTATTGTATTCCTTTACTCATGGAAATTGTCTTATATATTTTTGTATACCCTACACAAACTAATGAAGAGGGTATATTAATTTTGTCATTCTGTGTGTGATACTTAGAACAAATCATCTCAGACCCAAAAATGTATGTATGTAAAATGAGTCGGTATAGCTATGTCCGTCTGTCTGTTTAAAAACAGCAAAATTAGTTCATTAGATTCAAAGATATAGACCGATATTTTAGGCAACGTCTAAGTTTAAGCAAAAAACTTTCATACAATTGTCAATTTTAAATAAAAAAATTATATGATGTACATCGTTACCATTGCAAAAATTAGCAAAATCGGTTCAGTAGAATATAATTATATTAAAAACATTATCAATTTTATGACTCATTAAGTATTCCGTGTTATATGTAATAAAAGCTTTTATATATTGTATACGTCTATGAGTACATGTATGAGTGTGTATGTTAGAAACATAAAGTATTTACTTTACACGCATTTTTGGTGGAGTGTATTGAAGATTCGGCATAGCCGAATATAGTATTCTTACTTGTTATGTTTAATTTGGTGCAAAGAATCATAGCATTTCCTAGTTATCGAGTCGAAGTACCTGCATGGAACTGCATTTAATTATAAGAAAAAATAATTTATGTATGAATATAACTTAAGGCTTATTTTATACAAAAAAATATTCTTTGTTATTTTTATTTTTATATTATGACATTTATGAGTTTTCTTGTGAAGACCTCTATGTTTACATTTTATTTTTATGGAGTTTGTTGTTTTAGTTCTATGACTGGAAAAGTTGTTTGCTTAAGAATATAATAGTTTTTGCTAAAATATCATGAGTAAAATAGTACATACTTCAAGTTGTTAGTTATATATGTGCATATACATAGAATATATTTATATGTATATATTATTTTTATTTATATAGTAATGGCTAGGAAAGTAGCAGCACAAAATATATCTGATCCTTAAAAATTTTATGAATTTTAGAAGAGAATGTGGTTGTTTGTAAATATCAGAGTAAGAAGATCAATTGTTTTTTAGAGTTTTTTTCCAAACCATTCCATACTTCAATCTTCACAAGTAGTTGCTTTTAAAGAGCGAATAATTCACAAGACATTAAATTTTTCGTTATTTTCATGGCGATCGTTTTTTCGTAATCCTACCCTATTAATCGGTTCATAAGAAAAAAGTTATAGATCGATATCTAAGGTAGCCTCCTCAAACTGAAAAATTTCACCAACGATTATGACTAAACGGCTTATTTTATTTTAATGGAACATGAAAAATTTTATGTACTAAAGTTTTGATAAGAGAATGAAAATGGGATATCCACTTTAAAAACGCAAGAGCTTATTTTGCATATCTCTATAACTAAAATAGGAAATCTTACTCAATTTGGCATATGAATATTTCCAATCGATCGATCTGATATAGAGTTGAATATAGAATAAGTTTGCTTTCCGAATAGAAAATCAATGTAATAAATTTAATTTGAAAACTTTGTTTTATTTTTTATCTTCTCAAACGAATTGGGAAGAGAAGATGATCTAACCGAATTTGTCTGTATCTTGAAAAAAATATAATTATTTGAATCGATTTGGTAAGAGATTGTTTCCTGTCTAAGCATATCGTAGATATATTGAGGAGCCCAAGATCAGATTGAGAAACTACAAATATTTAAAATAATCAAAATACAAAGTTATTCTTTAGAATTGTTCGGTATTACTGCTTTAGTATTAGGTTGGTAGTGCTACTTTATCGTCTCCTGCTGTTCTTACACATCTACATATAGATCAACAAATGACTTTGTTTGTTTTAAAGGGACTATGAAAATCATTATTATTTAAAAAAGAGCGAAGTTACTTCATCATTGTTACATAATAGTGAGTGTTGCTGTTGTTGTTTTTGTTCTATTGTCTATTATACAGTGCATTGTTGTTATTATAAATATAACTGGTTGTTCGAGTTGTTGTTTTTGTTGTTATTATACTATTATTATTTATGTCTGCGTGTGTTAGAAAGTACATAAATAATACTTGTTGTAAGTTTGTTTACTATTGTTATTTCTAGGTGTCATCATTCTCATTATTGTTATGTTTTGACGATTTCTAAATATATTATTTGTATGTGTGCATCAATGTGTGTTTGTGTGATTCTAAATATATTTTTCTAAAGACACGAACATAAGCGTACAACTTGTCTTTTCCTTATTTCTTTTATTTTCGTTGCATTTTTATTCAAAATGTGTATGTGTTGTAAATTATTATTGTAAATTCTATAGTTGCAATAACTAACCAAGTAACCCAGTTTGTAAGCAGTGTACGTTACTGTGTGTGTCTGTTTGTTTGAGAAACCGGTTATGGTGGTATTGTAGTTTCTAGTATTTTTCCCCCTTTTCATTATGCTTTTTTGTAGCTTCTAGATTATTTCATGTTTTTTTATAACACACTTTGCGTTTGTTGTTACCAAAAGAAATAAAATCTAATGAAAAGTTATCGTGCGAAATAATAATAACCACAACATCAAGCACTCATTCACACACATACATAAATACATGCAAAAAAAATACAACACCTTAGAGTAAATAACAACAAAAAAAGACTGAAATGAAGAAAAAAGGATAAAATTGTAATAAAGTATGCTCGTTTGGTCAAAGGAAACAATAATAAACATAAAATAAAATTTCTTGCACACCAACATCATAATTTTTAAGTTTTCTTTTTTTTTTTTTGCAGGGAAGAAAAAATATGAAATTAATTTCATATTTAAGATTTCATTTTGTAACTGAATTTTCTATTAGTTTTTCTGGTTCGCAAAAAATTCCTTTTTACAGGAAATAATCAACAAAACTTGTTTTCTAAAATCTTTTTCTATATAAAAAGCAGCAATTAAATTTGTTGTCATGACAAAATTATGTTTGATATTAAAAATATTAAATTTTGTGTGTAGTTGTCTTGTTGTAATTATATGTGTTTTTCTATTTATTTCTTATATTTTTTTTAAACTTATCATGAGACTTTGGGGTATGAAGTGGCATGAACTTATCGTTCTACATTTGTTCATATATAACTAAGAATCTTTCACAGGTGCAATAATGCGTCTTTAAAAAATATTTATTTTTAATCTTTAAGATAAAAAGGTAATTCCCCATAAGAATCAATTTTAATTTTTATAGTTTAATTTTATTATAATACTTCTTGCTTTAGACTAATTTAGATTTTAACTGTAATTTTTTATGGTATTTTCCTATAAACACACTTAAATTTATCGGCCACAATAGCATTATTAATAACAGATAGATGATCCTTTATTTTGGATTGTCTAAAAATGGGGAATAGAAAATAAAATCTTTCAGCACTTCTTAATAAATTATTGGAACAAAACAAATATTAGATTTGCCAACTGCAGAAAATGTTGCCCAAACCATAATACTACCATGTTATGATATCCGAACATCGATTTATCTCAAATCATGTCAATAACATGATTATGAGTCAGGATGCTATTACTTTTCATCTCTTTGTAATTCTTTATTTGTGTAAAATACAATTTGCTACGGGTTGATTCTTGCTTTATAAGCTAAATTTGTTTTTTTTTTTGGTATTTCCCTCGGTAGATTTCCGAAAACCATAATTATGTCCTTAGTTAGAAAACGTCACACCCAGTGTTGGAACGCTTTATTTTACCATCAAATGTTTGGTCACGAAAAATATAATATATTTTTAACGTCTGTGTTTAAAGAAATATTAAAAAAATAATATTAATAAAACCAACAACATTTGATGCTTTAGAAAAGTTACATTAAGCTGCTTCTCATTCAAAAATACTTCAACTTTACTTTTGCAGGAGAACGTTAAAGATAAAACAAAAATAGAGAAAAAATTAATGCGTTTATTGGAATACGCATCAGTGTATTTGCTTTTTGAATTCTCATTACTTTTTCCAACCAATTTAAATAAGTATTTATTTATATTTTAATATTTTATTTATTTAAAAAACTTTAAAATATTTATTATTGGAATTTTTTTCGAAATAGTTTTAAATTACATTTTACGTATAATTTATTTCCTTTTTCCAACAAAATAAATTTATGATAAATTATGTCTTAAATAAAGACATACAATTGTTTGCCTTATTTTATTTTCTTCTCCATTTTGTCATAAAATTTCCACCACAATTGAATGTCTCTTTATACCCTCCATCCACCACAATTGGTGAAGTGGGTATATTGACTTTGTCATTCGGTGTGTAACGCTTAGAAGAAATCATCTCAGGCACAATGACGTATATATTGCATCAAATCATAAACTAAGTCAATAATAACTATGTCCGCCTGTCTGTCCAATGAAATTCGGCCTAAGTATTTGTTATAGTCCTTAGAAGTTTCCATTGCAATCAGCCAAATCGGTTCAGTATATCAAATGTTATAGACAGAAATCTAAGGCGACCTCTCATTTATAGCGAAAATTTTTCGTTAAACTGTCAACTAGAAATCGATAACATAAAGTTATATGCACTTGATCAAAATCGGTTCAGTAGAAAAAAGTCATCACAAAAAATGTAAAAAATTTTTACTTTTTTCATTTAATTAAAAAATTTTAAAAATTACAACATCATTTAGAACCAGAAATAACTTGAACAATATTTTCTAGTTACCAGCTGCGTAAACAACAGCTAATAGAAACTAACTCTTGGTAATTGTTTTTTATTTTTATAATAACGAATTTGTTGTTAGTTAGAGGATGTTCAATGTTGTTATTGTTGTCTACTTCCTTTAAATTTTAATGATGTTTAGTGCAAAAAGCAAATGTTTTGTATAAATTCAATTTAATTAAATACTTTTTGATATTTAATTGAATTATTAATACAATAAAGGGACATATTTTAATTAACTAAGATTTATTTGATTAGATTTATAATAAAGTAAAGTGTAACTACTTTAAAGAAAAGACTTAAATGTTTTATTGTTGTTTTGTCTTGTATTTAGAATTTGAGTTGTTAAATTTTAATGGAAAATTCTTTTTTTAAGAAAATTATTTATTATCAATAAAGCCCTTTAGCTACAAGATATCAACGCTTTTATTTTATTGTTGTTATTGTTGTTGCCAGGATTATTTCCAACTTGTATTGTTTACTTTGTTTAAATACATTCCTTTTTGTTTTTTTTGGCAAATTTGTATTTATTCTTAGTATGTTCTTTAACATATAACTAAAGGCTGTTTATTAAAGAGTAAAGAAAACTTATACGAAAAATACGAAAATTTAGTTTTCACTGAATATCTTATGTTTAAAAGCTTTTCAGTAGGGTATTTTGTTTTTAATTTGTAGTTTTTGTTGCTAAAATAAATTACAACGAAATTATATTTCTTTCTTTGTTGTAGCATCAATAGTTTTCTGTACAAAAATTTCATTCAAATTATTTCACTTATCAGTTCAGTAATTTCTTGTTACTTTTCCTTTTTAGCTTGGTTTTTTGTTTTTAATGGCGAAGGAGGCGAACAATTGCTCCTTGGTGTTTTGTATGGAAATGTTAATTTCACAACAAAAGTTTGAAGCTTATTTTAGCGTTAATAATTACCAAAGTTAGCAAAAGTCTTAACAAATTTTCCCTTTTGCAATAAATATGTATTAGTTTTTGTTTTTGTTTGGATGTTTTTTCTTTTTAAAGTTGTATATAAATTTTTAAAACAATATGAAATGTTTTTTATTAAATTTGTTAAAGTTTTTTAAATTATTTAGTAATATAGACTTTGCTATATATTACAAGAATTTTTATATTTAAACAATTTCAATTTTTGTTTTTTATAAAGTTTTTATACACTTAAAAGTAATTTTCATAATTTATTAAAATTTTTTTTAAATTTATAAATTTTTAAAGCAAAAGTTCTAATATCTTTGAAAGGACTTTAAATTCATTTAAAATATTAAATATACCTGTTGCGTATACTTAATATTTTTAATTAAATATTAATCATACGTTCATCTTTTTTCAAGTTGTTAGCAAGCAGTGTTTTTTGTTGTTGTACATTAAGCATAAGTTTAATTAAACAAATTAAAAAATATTTATTTCTTCATATACAATATGTTTCCTGTATTTAATACTTTTTTATATTTTAATTCTTCTCCTCCTTTTTTGCATTACTCTTAACCCGACTAAGCACTTTTCTTTTCTTGCTACCAACAGTTGTAAGATAAATAATTAAAATATAATTACTAAAGAATTCACGCCTCATTCCATTCGTTGTTCGTTAACAAAAAGCTCGAAATAAAAAAAATCTAAATGGAGAAAAATATAAAAAACCAAATGGTAATTAGTCAAAACCAAACAGGAAATATAAATATGTATGTATTTGTTTTCCAGGAAAAGAAAGGGCAGGAGTTACAACTAAATACAGTTAGTTATTTGCTTATAAGAAAGCAAAAAAAAAAAAGAGAGAAAAAAAGAAATAAAATATAAAAATAACTGCTTATGTATTTAACCATTAACAACAAATAATCAAATAATTTTAACTCCAAAACTTTATAATGAATCTTAAATAAGTTAATGCTAAATTTGGCTAAGCCGAAAATTCAATACCCTCCACAACAAATGCGTGTGATTTAAATTAGTTATGTATCGTACATATACATCCTTGATTTGAGGTTGCTCAGATTTAGGAAACTTCTTTAAGACTATAACAAATACTCAGGCCAATTTTCATTGAGATCTGTCAATTATTGTGAATGTGAGCATGTCAACAACAGAAAAGCGGTCATATCTAAATCTACTCAGATTTTTATTTGGTGCAAGAGTAGATACATTATGGTATGAAATGATTCATTCTTAGCCTTATATACGGAATGACAAAGTTAATATACCCTCTTCACCGGTTGTGGTGGTGAAGGGTATAATAATGCAAATAAAATTCAGCAAAATATTATAATTTGCTTTATCAACAAGAGATTTTATGAGAACGTTCCTTAAATGATTATTCAGGCATAAATTATTAATTATTAATTTTAAGTAAACAAAAACCTGTTTAAATCAAATATTAAACTTTGAGTTTATCTTTTAATAATATTTATTCTATTTAAAAAAAGTCAGTTATTTTTAATTTTAAGTTAATTATATATTTTACGTAAAATATCTAAATTTATGTGGTATTTTTTCATAATTTGGTTTCCTCTTAATTACAAATAAATCAGCAAATTTTCCCAAAATAAGAAACAAAAATCAATCAATATATTTTGTTTTTCCACTGAAATTAATTATTTCATTGTATTATATTATTATTTGTTCAGAATCATTTCTCAAAAATATTACGTTGTCAAATTGAAAATCACAAAAAATATGATGTTGATGATGATGATGATGACGTAGACGACTATGAAATTGATTATTACTTTTTGTGTAAGCAAATCTGAATATTTATACGATTTTAGTTTTATACATTTATATAATTAAATTAATAATTTATTATTATTGTTATGATTATATTTATATATTCATGTGTATTGCTTATAGGTTTATGTTGCAAATTGTTGTTACATTGGGGCAGATTCCATCAATTTCAATAGAAAACTCATTGCGTATCTCAACGTTTTAGGTCAGTTTAAAACAATATTAAAGAAACTACTCATATATACCATTCCTACAAACACACATAACTTTTTTTTTAATATTAGAGAATATAAAACACAAGTAAATATTTAGTGGGCAGGCAAATAATATTTTTATTAAATCAAGTGAAATATTATTTGGAAAAATTTATATGTATTTTTATTTTTAATGGTCTCATAAGTTTTATTAATAATGGGTTTTTGATCTTTTGTTGGGTATTACTTCTAAAATGCTAGCATTGATTCCACTAATTTGTTATGTTGCAAAGTAGATTTTTCAACTGCAGAAATTGCTGACAAAAACCATAAAAATACCGCCAGCAAAATTATGTGTTGACATCCCATTATGGTTTGAGTCCCAATCGTGATAATAACATGGGCATTACTCAAGACTGTCTAATAATTTTTTCTTCCTCAGAAAAATTACCTTTTTCACTACTCTGCTCATTTCATGTATTTTCGTGCGAATTTTTGACGATTTTCTTTGTGATGGTTTAAACATTGACTTATACCTTTGCTAATACCTTGGCTTCCTCCATTAATGTTTTTATCTCTTCGCTAATATGAGCAACGTGTTTGGAAGTCTCAGAAAGGTTTAGTTTTTTCTTTATAATTGTTGAATTAAATTTTTATTGTTTTAAAAGTTTAATCAGTCTTTTAGTTAATTTTGTATTTCCCTTAGTAGGTTTCCGAACTCCATAATTCTGTCCTTTTTTTAAAGAAATTACAATTTCTCTATTGAAACATCTTCAAAATCAAAAAGTCATAAGCATATTTTTACATATTTAAGCTAAATGTCTTACCATTCATTATCTTTATTACCTATAATTATAGTACTATTATGACATACTCAAGGTCAATTTCATGAAATCTAAAAAAAAGTTAGTTAATTACCCATATATTTTTAATATTCAATAGATTTGGGTTTCTGGTTCTGTCCCATTGTGTAATATTAATCCGTTTCCACTAATATATATTTTCTATGATTTCGATACAAATGCTGGCCTCCTAAACTCTCGTAAACATGTTCTTGATATGAAATAATTTTACGTTAGAATATGTGTTTGTGGCAAATAACGGGAATATTTATTCAGTGCTTATATAAAATTATTTTCATGAAATGTTAAAATCAATTATTAAGTGGGTAACTATTCAGATTATTATTTATATAAAGCATTTTTTTGTTTAGAAAATCTTTGATATATTAGGATTCATCACAATTTGCAATATTCATATATTTTTAGATTTTGATTTAGATTTTAATTAATTTATATTATTTATTTTGATAGCTTCTCTTGACACTTAAATATTTATTTAAATATATTTTATAACCTTAATTTTAATATATGAAAATAACTGTTTATGAATGTATGATGATGATTTTGATTGAGTTTTTTTTTGTGTTCAATTTTAATCCCATAAATCTGAAAAACATATTATATTAAATAATGATTCTTCATGATAATAATGAAATTAAATGATAATCTTTAACAATAAAGTTTTTATGTTGTTGCCACGGATGTTGTTGTTGTAGTTGTTTATGACTTAATGCACATGTGTATGTACTTATATTAATAAAATTGTACATTCATATGTTTACACATAAATATATATTTATGTTTGTACATAATTTGTTTATACATATAAACCCCAATTGAAAATTATAAGATAATTAAAAAATAAGACTTAATAGTGAAAGTAAAATAGACAAATAGATTAAATAAACCCGGACAATTGTCCAGTAATACAAAAAGCACATCCGTGAAAATTAACGTATTTATCAAATTAAAAATTAAATTTCCAATTGGGTGTGTTCATACTAGTACACCTTCCTCTACCTCAAACCTGTAGAAATATTTATATGCATTTGTGTAGATGTTATATTAAATATTTATTTATGAGTGCATATATGCGCATATATTTAAATAAACATAATTGTTTTTAAATTTATTTGTATTTTAATTGACATAACCTTAAAATCAACAACTATATGAAAAAGACAATCAACTAAAGTTTTATTATTATACCCTCCACGACCACAAGTGTTGAAGAGGGTATATTAACTTCCTCATTATGTGTGTAACGTTAAGAAGGCAATATTTTAGAGCCAATAATATATACATAACTTTGTATCGAATTAACTAATAAATCTAAGTCGATTTAGCTATGCCCTTCTGTCTGTCTTTTCTTGGCACGCTGACATCCACAATATTTTATAATCTTCAAAGTTATTTGGCCCGAGTATTTGCTATAGTCCTGAGAAGTTTTCTATTTAAAAGCAGCGAAATCGGTTTAATAGATTAAAAGATATAGACCGATATCTGAGGAAACCTCTAATTTAAGCAAATTAATTTCGTAAAATTGCCAATTATAAATTAACAAAGTTATTAATCAGCAAATTAGAATGAAATTCTAATATGTTGATTTATATGTATTTATATATATTATTTTATATATATTTATATATATTATTTTATATATATTTATATATATTATTATATATATATTTATATTTATATATTTATATTTCATTAATATTCCAACATTTTTTTTTCAAATCGGTTCAGTAAAAAAGTTAAAGCCAAAAGAAAAGTACAACAAATTTGATTGTTTCGTATATACATATGTGAGTGTATGTGTGAGTCTGTATGTACAAGTGCATTTGTGGTTTAGGGTATAGAAGATTCGGCAAAGCCCAATATATAGCATTTTTATTCGTTTTTTTTTTTAATTTTTAAAATTGTTTTGAATTATTCATATTTGACGTATTTATTTATTTAGAATGTTTGCTTTTTTAGTTTTATTATTATCAGAAATTCTATTATAAATTCATATTTTTTAATCAGACTGTCAATTTATCATTTACGTTTGATTTAACTTTTGTGTAGAAAAAATATACAATTCGAAGAGAACAAAATTGGAAAAAATATTTCAATTTTATATAAAAATAATAAACCAAAAATATATAAAACTTTTTAATAATATTTATATTTTATCATAAAATAGTTAGAAAGAAAACTATACTACTTATGCATTTTAGTCAAAGAAAAAAAAAAAGAACACACAAACTTCAAACTACACGCACACAATTTCATTTAGTGAAATATTATAGGAAAAAATTATATTGAAATAAAGTTCTTATTTCTATGATAAAAATGAATAATAATAAACTTATTTTTCTTATTGCTGTAGTTGTTGTTGTTTTTGAGGCTGCTTTGGCTGATGTTGTTTCTGTTAATAAATTCAAAATAAAATTCAAACCACATATTCAATATTATTTTTCTAAATATTTTTCCATTCATTTTATAGGTTATCTATATAGGATATTTAAGGCAATTCTACAATTTCTTACTTTCTGCTTTATACTCTTTCTGTCTCTACTTTTGCTATAACTAATACATATGTTTGTTTGATTATTTTCATATAAATATATATGTATTTGTGCATATATGTATATCTTATTATCATTTTTTTAAACGAATATATTTTTTTTATTTTTTGTTAATGTGGAAAAAGAAATCTAACAAAAATAATACTTAAGTTCAAGTACAGTCATTCAGTCAAGAAAAAGTGATTGAATTTTGTATGCACGACGTGTTTTGGCCTTTATAATTCTACATAATATTAAAACCATATCACTCGTACTATTGTGCATCAGTGATGCTAAAGTTGCCACACATACACGATCTCCATATACCTTCTAAATAGTATTTTATATAAAATTTCGTTTTAGTATTTTTTTTTTTTTTGACTATAATATGGATGAATTTTTTAAGTTTTAATTATTTTGGTTTTTGTATGGACGAATGCACATCTATTGTATAAATGAAAAAAACCTAGTAAACGTTTTTATATTTGTGAACAAAAAATAGTACAAAATTTTTAAATTCTTTTATTAAAAAAAAATAAATGAAAAACAATTTTTGAAAAGAAGATTTTTTTGGTTCTTAATAAAATGAGGTATAAGTTCCATTCCTAACCTTTCCTTGTTATGCCTAACATTCTTTAGTTCTTCACACTGTCTACTTCCTTTTTATGCTACATTCTCCATTTATCTTACTCATGAAGATAAATGGAGAATGTAGCATAAAAAGAAATAATTTTATATCGTGTAAAATTTTATTTTTGGATTTTTAATTCAATCCATTTATAATGGAAAATTTTATGAAAATCCCTCGCCTGAATTTAGAGGTCTGTATATCTGAACCGACTTTGCCGGTTTTATAAAGAAAATCTTCTACATTTGATTTAAAAAAGTGAACACCATAATTTTAATGCAACAAAAACTATTTATTTTCCATCAAAAAAGATATATAAAAAGATTATTCAAAAATATAGATTTTAAAAACGATATTTTAATCATAATCAAAGTGATTAAAATACGTATCTACTTTTAATTTAATCCAATTCATAAATTTTTCAAAAATTTAATTTTTTTAAATTAGTTTTTACTATTTTTTGATTGATAACTTAAGTGATCTTTTTAACTTTATTCAAGAATACTGAATAAATATCAATTATTTTTATTTGTCTCATTGTTAATGTTATCAAATAAGATATGAAAATTATAAAACATGTTCCGAAAAAAGTTATGAAATTTCTCTAGAATTAATTTGCAAATTGCAAATATAATTTATTTTATTATATATTTTTATGTTTTCACCAAATTGTTTACTTACATTTGAAAGTTTACTGGGCATAAACGTTTCCAACATAAACACCCACCTATCTACACTTAAACCCAAATCAACATATTAAATATTGACCAGAAATGTTAACTTTTTCTGAATACTTTTTTTCTGTTTTGTTCGTTTCATTCCATTTTTAACTTCAAATATATTTTGTTTAGTTTTTTATGTACTAAACTCATACATGTATAAACTTTTATACATATATTTTTTTAGTTTAAGTATGTATGAAGTTCTCCAATACATTTAAACAAAATTAAATATGAATATACAGGGATTTTTTCATGCTTGACTAAAAAATGAAAAAGTAAGAATGCTATATTCGGTTATGCCGAATCTTTAATACCCTTCACCACAAATTCGTGTGAAGTAAAGACTTTATGTTTCGTATATACATACTCGCAAATATATACCCACAAACGTATACATTCTATAAGCGTTTTTCTTAAATATAAAACAGGAACACTGGGGTCATAAAATTGGTTATGGTTTTGGTTTTAACTTTTTTACTGAATCAATTTTAGCTGTCTCAGATATTAGTCTACATCTTTTAACATACTGGTTTTAAACAGGACTATATAAAATACTCAGACCAAATTTCATAAAGGTCTGTCGATAATTGTGAATGTGAGCGTGCCAACAACAGACAGACGGACATAACTAAATCGACTTAAATTTGATTTGATGCAAGAATATATACAGTATGAGGTCTAAGACGTTACGTACGGAATGACAAAGTTAATATACCCTTCATCACCATTTATGGTGGGGAAGGGTATAATATGTTGAGAAAAAAATATTGATAAAAAAACAACAGAAAATTTATAAGATACGAAAACATAAAATTTTATCTGATTAGATACATATCTTGAGGTCAAGTTTTCCATATTTTCTTTTTTTTTAATTTAAAACGTGCGTTATAGTTTTAAAACTAAAGCAAGAAAAATGGTTATATTATGTGTATAATGACTTTGATAGAAGTAAAAAAAGAAGAAAATTGGAAGGAGAATTAAGGAATAACAACAATAACAATATATTTATCAAGTGCAGCTTAGTATTATTAAATCCTTTTTACACTTTAGAGGTAGAAAAATCTTTTAATGCTGGGAAAAATCAACATGAATGTTTCCTTTCATCTAAAGAGGTTTTTTAAGTTCTTTAAAATTTATCTTCACATATTCTACCACTCATATTTACACTAACCTTTCTCAAGAGCTGAATTAAAAAAAAGAAAAATATTTTAAAGTTTTCTTTGAAATTTAGAAAAATATTAAGCAGATGTAGATATATATTTTATTCTGTTGTTGTTTGTATTCTTTTTCCGTTCTTTCATTCTTTTGCTAAAGTGTGATTAAGTGTTTAAAGCAAACAAGCAACTAGAAGCTATAACAGCAGCAGCAATTGAAGAGGGTATTCTTAAGATTATTGTGCTGATAGTTGTGTTATATTAAAGCTTGATGAAGGTCTGATAAATCTTAGAAATAAATAATGTGCTTCCAGGGCATTATATGAAATATACTTTCTTATTATATGATTATATAGTCGTTTCATAATATTTATCGGTTTAGTTTTTAAAACTAGCAAAAAGTAGCATATAAATATATAAAAAATAAAAAGAAATTAAAAATTTATTTATAAAAACATACTTTTATGCAAGAATGTGTGTATTGTGTGTGATGTTTGGGACAAAAGAAAAAATCTTAATTAAAAGTAGAACATAAAAAAGTTAAATATTTTTCTCATTTTTTATTAATACTTTTCAAACAGTAGAAAAAAGAAAATTATATGTATGTTTGTTTTAGAAAAGTACAAAAACTACCAAGACTATTTTCTTAAATTTATCATAAGGAAGATATACACTTAAAGAAATTAAAATTTGTTAAATGAAAATTTATATTTTGTCATAGAATATAAATATCAAAGTATGTTTATTTAACATTGCAATGCATATTTAAATCAATGCTATTTAAAGTTTTATTTTTAATTTTTTTTCGAGTCATTTTAAAATTTTTGTCTCCAAAATTTTTCATCACTCTGTAACATGCTATTGTCTACTTCTTGTCATTTACTTTTACAATTTCATATAGCAAAAGAAACGAAACGAAATAAAAAATGTGAAAAAGGAAAGAAAATATTTATATCCACCAACCAAATGCTACGTATCACGTTCTGAATATAACGTGTGATATGTGGCTACAAAAGTATTTTTCTTTTAAAGAAAAATCTTGATACAATTTTTTTGTAATTTTTTTCCTTTTGTTGTTGCCATCAGTTTCTAGCACAGACATGTTATTTAAACAGTTTTTACGGAACGAAGTAATTCGAAATGTTTACTCGTTTATCTTTTTAAAAAATATTTTTATACTATCAAGTGTAGAAAATTAAGTTTGTCGTTGGGTATGTTACACTGAAAGGAGTTTTTTGTTTAATCAATCGGTTTCCACAAAACACCAAAGGACGGGTTAAGCAGACAATAGTACCTACAAATGTCTACTGTTTGTCGTAAAGAGTCTTAAGGAGACAACAAGTTATCTCCTAAATCACGTTTATGTTAAATTACCAGTCAGAGCTTAGAAAAGTGAATATTGTCAAATGAGTTCAAGATATTCACCAAAGACGATTTCACTTTTATTTAAAAATTCGCGGAACTAATTTGTTTGAATTTTCGTTTAGTTAAAAAGTAAATAATAAAAAATATATAAATCCCAAAATGATTGATTATTTTTGGATTTCGTTTTAAATTAAAAAAATGCCAGGAATTATATGTTAAAAAGAATATAATTTTTTATTGGTCTTCAAAAAGAAAAACATAGAGTTTTATCAAAATTAAAAAGTCGAAAAACAAAAACTTTGCAATGTGAAGGTTAGATTTCCTGACTCAAAATATTATACTATAAATTAATACGCTACAACTGCCAGCAGCCTTCTCAAATGTATAGTAGTGCTGAAATCTGTTCTATAATATATTTTCTACTGAATCAATTTTTCTGTTTTTTTTTTTTTTTTTTTCGAGAAAAATAAATTCGGAAAATCTGGGTTATAATGCTTTCCACAGATTTTCATTTGAAGTCAGAATATCATCTTGATGTCCTATATGAACATTTCTTGGGAAGGGTTTTTATATAATTCCATATTCGTTATCGTTTAGCAGAAGTTTTTAAGCGTTTAAAAATTTAAAGTAAATAAAAATCATTTAATAAAATAAATAAAATGCAGCAAAAGTTAAATAAATCTGAAATTTGAGTGGAATTTAATGAAATCAGATTTTTTTCTGAAGATCTGTAAAGGCAAAACCTAAAAGCATTTTAGACCTTTTCTCACCAATATTTAATTTAAATTCTTTTATTTTTGTAGCTTTTTTAATTTAACGAAGCTGTATTTGTTTTGAATGTTTGCATGTGAGTTTTGATAACAGAAAACTTTTGATATAAAGCAACCTTTAAACGAAAATGCCTCAGGTGTCATTGTTGCCCCACATTATCAAAAGCTTGAGAACCTGCTGTAAACAACTGAAATATTTACACTTACTTTTCTGCGTATACTAGTATCAGAAACTCTCCCCCTTTTCTTGCAATGTTGTATGCCCCATGAAAAAGTTTTGTTTTTTTTTGTTTGGTACTTTTTGATTTTCCTTTTTTATATTTATTTCCACTTTTTACTATGATGTTTTTGGTTTTGTTTTTTGTATTTTTTAATTTTTAAACAACATACAATTTGTTATCCTTGTTTTTCTCTGGGGTATCTATGTTTAAGTGTTTTCCATGAAAAACCATGAAATTGATTTTAATTTATATTTCATGAGAAAATTAAATAAAATATTTTGATTTTATTACTTAGTATAAAAATAATTGTTTTAAGTTAAAAAAAAAATAATTTCATTTCGCTGCAATTACTTAAATTAAAAATATCAAATAAATTTATAACAAAAAAAAAACCAATATTTTAAAAACATTTTATAAAATTTAATTAAAACTAGTGAAGGTATTATTTGATGTTATTAAAGTGAAACAATAATTAGAAAAACCTGTATTACTTAAGTATTAACAATAAAAGAAGACTTTATCAATTAATTCTTAGACATATTAAGTATCCAAAAAAAAAAAAAATACTACATGACCAATAAAAATATTATTTATTTTAATTAACAAAAGTCTTATACAAACACAAATCCAAAATCTCTCATACCATCCTACAAAATAATAGACCATTTCTAATTATATTCTCTGCACTTGAAATGAGTGGCGGATGGAGTTAGAAGGACTTCATCTCATATATTATTAAAAAGTCTCATTTCCATTACGGTTGGTTGTGTAGTTAAAACTAGCAAAATGAAATTAACTAGAACATTCAAACTAAAGATATTTTTCTCCTCTCATAACATTTAGCAAATTCACTCAAAATCCCATTTCTCTTAACCAACAGGTAATCGCAACTGTAAGAGAACAAATAACGTTTTAGAGGGGAATTTTTGTGTGTTTCATAACAGTACGTATCTTCTATGATTGAATGTCGTATAGAGACAATATTATTTGATAACAATTTGTTGTTATGTTGTACTTAGCACTCAAGTGACATGTGACGTTTTATTGACATTTAGTAAACAGTAAGGGAAATGAAAGTTTTTTATGATCATTGAATGAAAAACCAAAACCAAACTAAAAACGCAAAAAAAAAAATAATAAATACACAAAATGGGTTGAAGCGTTTCAAAGAGACAGAGGTGGATAAAGTATAATATAAATAAAAATAAAACAACATATTTTTAGTATCCAAATTCCGTTCATCAAGCAGCGAATAAAATAATCAAAATAACATTCGTTAAAAAAACATTGATAAATCGTTCTGCATTGAACGATTCGTTGCAATATTCGCAAAGAATCGATTTTCCTAGTCTGGTTATTATAATTAATATTAATCATATGCCTTTTTGATTTCTAAATAGAGTTAAAAAAATAATGTGAACTAAATCAGTTGAAGGTAACTAAATATTTCTATATGTATGTGATTTCCATACCTGAACAAAAATTTAATATTGTTTATTTATTTGTATAAGTGTGTGAGGTATGTAGTCCTGTGTGATTATCACAATGGCCACATTTTGCCACTCTCACTCACTGACACATACACTCTGACATATTGCAAATATATATAAATATGTATGTATTTGTACTATTGGTATGAATGAAATATATTTAAAATTCTACTTCTGCTACCACTAATTTTAAACCACAAACGGCAATAGAAAGCCGAAACATATACACTTATGCCCACTCATTGTCATTTTGTTTGGTATGAATTTTACACAAAAGGATTGTTTATAACTTAACCGCACAATACATACATACATACATACATACATACATACATACATACATACATACATACATACATAAATACATACATAGATAGATAGTGAAGTGTTATATTTTTCCTGTGAATTGAAATACAGAAGTATTTGTTGTGTTTGTATGTATGAGAGTGTGTTTAATAATATTTAACATTTACAATACATTTACATATTGTTTGTCATTATTTGTTCCCTTTTCTTTTCATACTTTTCTATTTTTTATACATATATTCTTTATACTTCCTTTTTCTCTTCATATTACTTTAACATTTTATATAATATTTCTTTTTTGTAACAATTTGTTATTATTGTTTATTTTCAGCTTCCGGTTTGCAAAAAGGAAATTGCTGTAAGGGAATGTTGTTCATTTCTTATAAATAAAAATAAATTGGTTCAAACAAAATTTACAACAAAAAGTAAAATAGAAAAAAAACCTGAAAAGAACAGAAAATATAAATTCTAATTTATTTAAACATTAACATAAACCACCAGCGAAAGAAAAAAAAGACATCTTAATCATATTGCAAGCTTTGAGGCTTTTGCTGTCTCATCATGATGTTTTATAGGAGAAAGCGAATTATTTAATTTTTTTTGTGGAATCATTACGCTTTTTCACACAAACTCACATTCATTTCCACAAGCATCAATCATATAGTTAACACTCTAGGAGCACCACCCGCCCTTCTCGACATCAACATTAAACATCTCAGCTAAATTTTGTTAAGATTTTGAAACGGTGATTATGAATAAAAAACCACCCTTGCCAATAACGGCATTTATTGGCGGTCCACAAACAAACGCTGGCTCTATAGCTGCTAATAATGCCAACAGTGCGACAAATTCTTCGATGTGTTTCTCGACACCGGCGAAAAATAGTGAAAAACAACGTGATCATCATCAGGCGAATACGGGGAATACAGGACTTTGTGGCTGCCACAAAGCACCCAAATCACATTGCATATCGGCCACAGGTATGTATGAATTAAAAAATGTCCATCTCAAACACATTAGACAAATATATAAACTAATATATTTTAATGTGACTCATAGCTTTTTAAACCACTTATAAAACCTTGTGACTTACTTTTCAAGTTTGTTGTTTCAAAAGTGGTTTTATTATGTATTTAATTTAACTTATTAAAATTAGTAACTAAGTTACATATTAATGTTAAAAACACTAACTGACCTTTTTCTTTTAATGTTCTGTTTTTAATGTTTCTTTACTTTTACTTTTGTTTTTCTCTTTCTTTTTATTTTTTCATGCAAAAATCGTTTCGTTTAAAGGAGTTTTAATATTAGTTCTTCTATATACCGCATTGGGTTCCATAATATTTGTTACGCTTGAAGGAGAACTTGATGACACTAGTTCTCTAGAGACCGCTGTAGCAGCCTCCAAACCATATCCTCGTAACGAGTTAGCCAATGCGGAAATAAGATCGAGGTAAGTACATGTAAATAGTTTTTTCCTACATCTTGAATACTTGTTGGTCCAACAACAACAAAAACAAAAATGCATAAAAATATATTTGATTTTAAAAAATAGCAAAAACAGAAAAATATTTTATTTTCCTCTAGAGAATTCTGGTTTAAATGTTTTATTTACTTTAAAAAAAGGACACATATTAAAAATATTAACCAAAATAGATTGAAAGGATGTAAACAATTTGCTAAAGAAATTTATTTTAAAACTCTTAAACATATTTTGGTATTTTAACTTAACCCTTTAGAGATTTCAAATATTTGTAACTTGTTCTTCTTGGGTTAAAACATATTATTTTATGGTTTCCCTGATAAGCTGATCTTTTGTTTATTGATTAGTATAAAAGTTTTTAATTTTATAATATTAGTGTTTTTTGTCTATTGTTGTTTTTATTAGTGTCATACATATGTTTCATTTTTAATAAATAAGTAATTAATAGCTGCTGGTAATTTACAAAAAATAATTAAAATAAACTACAATAAAAAACAATATTATTGGGTTCATTAAACAATCATAATTAATAATTAAATAAATATGTATATTGATTAACTTATTATAGAATTTATAGCATTTTTTTGACATATTTACATTAAAACGTTTTTATTTCATTTTTTTCCTAAAATTAATTTTAGTGTTTATTTTATGAAATTACAAATAATTATTTTAATATATTTATCTCATAATAAATATAATTAGTTTAACTATTAGTTATAAGGGATAATTAACTTTGAACCTGTAAAGGCATTAAGATAAAAAGTAGAGAAGGAAAAAAAATGAATTGCAAATTTCGTGCAAATTGGTGAAATCAGAATGATCTTACAAAACCGTTTTAATATCGATGATAGAGTTCAAATACCAAAATTAGTAAATCTTAGTAAAACGATTCTGAGACGATCGGTTTATTTAAAATTTATTAAAGGACTGTTTTTCTACTTTGCAAACAGCTGCCTAATTGAAATAACTGCAATCTCAATGAAATTACACAAAAATGATAGTAGAAGAGTAGTCGCAATTAAGCTTTGATTTGGGTTTAATGGGGCTACCGCACAAAGAAAAACATCAATGTATTACTTATTAAAAGAAGCATAACCTAACATTTTTCATTTATGATTTTGCTTTATAGATAAAAGTATGTTAATTGTGAGAATTTTCTTCCATGAAATTTTACTACTTAAATGTAATTAAAAAAACTTGTTGTTTTGTCTTTATAAATTAAAATCGAAAGATTCTTATATGCAGAATGTTATGACACCACAATCTTAGAAATACTTAATTTAAACTGAATGAAAAAGAAAATAATCAATCAATTAAAACTACTACGTTTCAACTAGTCAAATAAATGAGTTGGTTCAAAGACTTGGTAGTAAATTATTTTACAGTCTAACAGCAAATCAGTTTTTGGTCTAAATGGCAGAGTCTAGTCAATAGATTAGAATATCGTCAAGACAATAAACAGATTCAAGAAATAAAGCTAGTTGTTAGTCTATACTATACGCTATTTTTGTGTCTAAACAATAAATTAGTTTAAAATCATGAGAATAGATGAGTTCAAAGTCTTTAGAATAGACTAGTTTGTGTATTGAGGGTAGAATTCTTCATAGTTTAGTCAATAAAAGTAGATTTGTTTATAGACTAAATAGTGTATTAGATATTAAACTAGTAAATATTCTAAAAATATGCCTCATGGTCCTATAGTTTTGGTCTCTTAACCAAAAAGTGTCAAAGACTTTGAATGGGAAATAGAAACTCTGTGATCAATACAGATCACAATTTATATAATTCAAGAATAATCGATAACTGTATTTTATATATGCTGCTTTGTTCGATTTCACTCCTAAGGATAAAGAGTATTATTAATTGCTCTTTAAATTCTAATCCTTATAAATACAATTTCCTTGAATTTTAAATACAACATTCTTTTTTACTTTTTTTGGTAATTTCTAGTATTTGCCTCGCAAATCAAGAACAATTTTTCAGGAATTTTAAAATTAATTTTAATTATTTTGGTTAAGTTTGAAAACCAAACATATTCCCAGAAAAAGCTAAACCCACTTACACATGAACACATAAGCCACATTTAAAAAAATTATTTTAGAAATTATTTAAAGCAAAAAATGTTGTTTTTAAAGAATTAAACGTATTAAAGGGAATTTATATAATAATGATGTAAATACGAAAAAAAATGGAATATTTTTTTCGACTTTTCCCTAAACATTTATATTTCATTTCTGTTTAATATTTGTAAATTTATTTATATTTTTTTTAATGTTGACAATAACATTTATTTACTTAGCAAATATGTTATAATTACTATTAAATTTTTCCCTTTTTTTGGAAGCTAAATATGTGGAGAATTAATAAAATAATATTACATTTTTATAAATAATTCATTTACATAAGTAAACAATTTTCTAACTCTCTGGCCTTAATGAGTCTAGGGCAATGAAAAAATAATATATTATTTTTATTAATTTTTAAATAACTATCAACACAATTGGTTATTTAATGAATTATAAAATTCAAAATTTTATTTTTATTTAAATATGAACATTTAAATAAATATATATATGGGAGATTCCATACATTTTTTAAAAAATTGTCAACGAAATTTGGTATACTTTTCAGTTGCGACAATGAAATAGTTGCAAGAAACTTATGTTAATATATTAAACATTTATTTGAATTAAATTTCTTTGAAATCGTATTACAGATAGTTATGTCGAATTTACGCAGAATTACTTTCTGAGTCTACTTAATAATGTCCGTCCGTCTGCCTAACTGTTCATGTAAACCTTGTGAACAGAATGCATTTCGCAATTTTAGGAATATCTTGATGTAATTTGACATGTGTCATTATTTAACACAAAGACGATGCTATAGAAATTGTGATAGTGGTAATTTTACACCCTGTTCCCATACGAATGTTCCTCCCGGAATAAGTTTTTAACCGACTTTAAATACTTGTTTTTTTTTTTTTATTATCCCATATGTATTCAAAAACACGTATGCAAATTTTATTTCCAATTACTATTAATTTAAACGTAATTATTTTAATTAATTTTGCAAAACGTTTTCATTTTTAAGTTAATACTTTTTATTTTATAAAAAATTATTGGAAAAATTGTACAAATTGACACGTAAACAAAGATTTTTTCTTTGTAGGTTTTATCCCGGTTTAAAATTAATTTTTGAAATAAATACTTTAATTGACTTTGTTGTTGTAAAACAATTACAAATAACAGTTAACAAAAGCCAAAGTCGATGTAAATAGAAAATTAAAATAAAGGTGTTAAGGAAATAAAACAGGAATTTTAAAAAAAGTTAAATAAGTATTTAGTTTAACAAATACTTTTATAATTTACAGAAATAACATTATATATATTAGATAGTAAATAAAAACTGATAATAAAACTTTTGCAACAGTTCCAAATATAAAAATAGTATTTTAGAAATGTTATAGTGAAAACAAATCTAATTGAAACTCATATGTATGTATGTGCTATAATTTTATTCAAATTTTTGTGTATAAAAATGTAAAATAAGAGTAAGGGAACCATATAAAATTACAGCTGTAAGCAAAAATGTTGTGTTGTAATAAGTTTACATACATACAACACAATCTTCTTTAGCTGTGTTTAATTTAGTAAATAAAATCCCTAATAACTGAAGATGAAAATACTAAACTTTCCTCTCTTACTGCTTCAGCTGCTTAGTATGATGATCATTGTGATAATGATGACAAAGTACAACAAAACAAAATACTTTCTAGAGTTACTGAATTGTTGTGAATGCAGAATGTAACTGGACTTTTGTAATGCAAAACAAAACAAATGAATATTTTACCAGAATATGTCTGCATAATAAAATAATAATCTTACACATACATCCTTGTTACTTGTCATAATGTTGGGTCTATTCCTTATAATTTGTATTTCTTTTTATATAAAATAAACCAAACAAGAAAAAAGAGAGAAAAAAACTCTGGCAGGAAAATAAGTGATGTGCATGATTAAAATGTCTCCAACATGGCATGAAGAACAACATAAACTAAAAACAAACTCAAAAAAATAAAATGACAATGCATGACTACACTTATTCGGTTTTATATTCGCATTTATACCAAAATACAATTACACATACAAGTTGTTGATTTTTTCTCCTGTTCATTGTCTCTCTTGTTATTCATTCATCATAATACAGAAATAAATTCATACTCGAAATATTATTGTTTAGCTGGTTTTGTTGTTATTGTTAGAATAATATCGTAATTTCTTATTATAATAACTATAAAAGGTTAAATAATATGTGAAATTTTTATAGTCCAGTGTAGTTAATAATCCAGACTAAAATAAACACTAAATAGTCTCTATTCTGCCTACTCTCTAAGTGTTGTCTCTAGTTTATAATCTTTTATGCAGTCCCATTTAGTGTCAAGTCCACAGACAAGTCTAAATGCAATGCGTTTAGTTTAAAGTCTGGTTCTTGAACTAGTCTATAGATTAAACAAGTTAAAACTATTTAAACTGATCTATAGTCTTTTCTATAATATAGTCTATCCGTTTTTTATAGGATTGTTTTATATTAATGTTAAAATCTAGTCTAGTCTCTGCTCCGCAAATCTAACAGTTATCAAGTCTTAAGCTTTTTTGAAACAGAATTGTCTATAATCTGTATACACTCTAATCTATAGTTTGTTCCATATTATAGTCCAAAGGTTTTTAGTCAAACTGTCTGGTCTATAGAATAGTTTATCCTATAAAAAGTTTGTGTACATTGTTTACAGTGTTGACCATTTAAAATCTAACAGGTCGTTGAGAAAGTTATTAAGACATATAGATCTTTCTGTTCGCCTATCAAATTTCAAGTTGGAGTACGAAAATATTATATTCTGTCCACACTCCATACAAAAAGTCAGGTCTAAAGTGTAGTCAATTCTATTGTTCATAGCATGTTTTATACATATGTCTATAGTCTTGTCTCATAGTTTCCTCTATTTAAATAGATAGTATCCTCTACTAATAGATCATTAAAAAGTAAATAAAAAACTGATTGTATTAAGTATTGTTTTAATATGGAAAAAAAATACATTCGACGTCTTTTCACTTGCAACGAAAGGAATTCGGTTTGTTGGAAAGAAAATAAATTAACGTTTTTAAACGTTAAACCTAACACTATTTGCATAACTATCGCACACATGTTTCCCTTCTAAATGCAGTCTAAACTAAAAGATGTATGAAGTCGGTATCATAGGTTACGTATAAGACCCATTTGCATGTTCAATATCCCCCATTTATTGCACATTTTTCTCAAGATCATCAAAACTGATACATTTTGCTATAATTCAAAATTTTCAAAACAATTTTCGCTTCTGCATAAGAGAACTCTAATACTGGCAGAACCAAAAAAAGACAGTATGGATTTATGACGTTCCATATTTATCAAATATTGCTCGTCTTAGTTAAGACCGTTTTATTGACAGTAATTCTGCAATTATCCATTGAACTTGTAAGGACTATCTTGACCGACAACAACTCTCGTTTTTCTTATGTTTTAAATTTATTAAGAATTTAATTAGTCTTTCTTTTCTTTAACATCCTCAAAGGAAATGTGAAATTTTAATAAAAGAGCACTGAGATTGTGAGGTTTTATACTTTTTTATTTGTTTATTTTTAAATTGCATTTTAAAAGGCCTGAATATGTCGGCCACTATAACTTCCGTTCTCCAATTTCCTTTTATATTTGATTTAATTTCATGAACATGTACAGGGACCTTATTTTTATTACTATTTCCATACTCTTCCTGTTATAGTTGTTGTTGTATTTAGATAATGCTGTTGGGTAAAGAATCCTATTTGACCTTTTGCAATGAGTAGAGAGTTATTTAGTTAGACCAACCACCACCAGCAACACCACTGCACACACTAATACTATCTCTGGTAATTTTGTTGTGTATATTTTTATTTTGTGGATTATATTCTCTACAAACATACACATTCATACATAAATAATACATGCACATTCACTCACTCACTCACTTACATTCATGCATAACTGAGTACCAAGTGTAGTTTTTCTTTCTTTTTTCTTTTTTAGTTTGTGCATTTGTAAATCTTATTTTGTAGTTTTGAAATTACTAAGAAAAGTACAACAACAGCAACAACAAAAATTTAATATAGAAAAAAGGAACTGAAAAGTACACATTTACAGAGAAGAAAATATCTAATGAAAAGGACAACTTGTGATAAAATATTTATGTTTGTATGTTTTTATATATGTTTACATACATATATTCCGTAATTTACAACTACTTAATAATGTGTTATTATACCAGAATGTAACCATTTTTAGGATTCCTAAGTTTTTTTTTTCATTTTTTGAAAGAAAAACAAAAAAACTTGTAATATTTTAATTGTCAAAAGTAAAATGTGCAAAAATTTAATTGTAAAACAAAAACACTAACACTAATACACACTTATTTACAAAAACACACATATACAAAACTCTTAAACTCAAATACTTAAGAGATCTTGTTACAATTTCAATGGTTACTTAGTTGTATATAAAATCTGTGGTCAGATAGGGGCACAAAAAAGTGAGAGCCTTTTATATGGTAATGTTTAATCTAAAGTTAATTGTGGTGATGGTTATGTTATATTCTCCTAGTTACTCTTTAGTGCTGGGTGCAAAAATTAGTTTTATTTTAATATTTGTTTGGTTATAAAATGTGAAATAACTTCAAATGTATAAAAAAAAATTAAATAAATATTTTATAATTATACAGTGTTTTAAATAACATAATTAAAAGGAACAAAATTTCAATGCCTGGTCCGATGTCTATGAAAGTGAACAGATAAGGTATTGGTGAATGGTTAAGAAATCTTTATTCAATACTGTATGGCGAACGGTTGATGAATCGTACGGTTATATTATTTTTGTATTATTTAATTACTAAGCAATAAAATTTCAAATATTCACGCAGTCACTTGGGTTGGCTGTGTCCAAAATTGTGCCTAATTGGCAAAATCCACTAAGAGTTTGAATTGCAACTATATCAACCATATATATACTTTTTTAAAAATGATTAAAAACCAAATGAGAATTATTATTGTTCATAAAGCTAATTGGTTAATCAGTTATGTTAATGTAGTTGTGGTAAAATATGAGAAAAATAATAATAGTGATACAGACTATCAAAAGAATGAATTCACCAAATAATGCAAATAAAACGGATATATTATGCTAAATCATTAACATAATATATCGGTTAATGATAATATAATATTTTCTTGTACAACCGCTTTATTTTGCACAGAGTTTTGTTTATATTGGAGGTTATGTTCAATTTGAGAAGGTACTACACATACGTAATAGCCCTAAACTTGTTTTCTGTGATGTATATTTTTTAGAGTTAGGAAAAAAATAAGTTTTTCATTTTCTAATTAATATGGAGATTATTTTTTAATACTTTTAAAATCCTCTATACATCTATTTGATGCATTAAGAATTTCTTTCCTATTATTTTCTTCTTTCCTATTTATTGTGTTAAATGTTTAACAACAAATTTTTAATGGAATTTCGTACAATATAAATTGTAGACCAGCTTCAGCTATAAATTAAGTATTTCAATTTTTATATATTTCTTTAAAAATCCACTAAATATAGATTTCTTTATATACACAACACACGCATTTATATCCAACTGTCTGTCCTTCTGTCTATCCAGCTAGCTTGCTAGGTAGAAATGTATAAAATATACAAATTTTGCATATAGAGATATTTAAAAATCTTCTTACATACACATATAAATGTATACACATGTGTATAATATATATAGATTTAATATTTTTATATTGAATAATGTACCACAAACCTCGTCGTACATGGGGTATCCTTTAACTATACACAAACATAAAGTTTTTATTTATTTTAAATTTATTTACATGCAACTGCCACAGCTATAGACAGAATCGTACCACCCAGACATATGGAGTTGTATACCATTTTTTATTATTTCAACTTTTGTATAGTTTTATGAACATTCTCTGGCACATTTCCTTGTTCAGAGTTGGTTTAGTATTTTTTATATTTGTAGATTTTTTTACTTCTTGTGTGCTGCTGGTGTATTTTATTTGTAAAATTTATTTTTTTATTTTATATTTTGATTTTATTTTCTTTTTGTTTTCAAATAAAAAAGAACTCACAAATATTTGTGGCTATATGGCTGCATTCTAGATGTCAGTGCGTATGTTTTAGTAGCTTTTTCTTGTTGTTGTTTTTTTGTTCCTTTTATGTTGACAAATGCAGTTGATACATGAATACTTTTTCTAACTATTGTACATGTGTGTGTTTTTGTGCTTTCGTATGCACAAGAAATTTTGTTTATAGATTTGTCCTTTTACTTGCGTTTACATTACAGCACAACAAACACTATTTTGCTAACTATTTTGCTAAATGTCATTTTCATTTAAATTCATTGCACCACTGTACTCTCAATTCAATTTTTAATGGTTTTAGTTTATTTATTTTATTCTGTTGATTTTTATCGTATTTTATTATTACAATAATGTAGAAAAGAAAACCTAAAATAATCTTAACTATTTTGTATGCATCTTCTTATTATTTTCTTTATAATACAACAATAAAGTCAATAGGAATATATTTAATAAAAGTTGTATTGTTGTTTGAGCATTTAAATAAATAAACATCTTTGGAAATGTTCAATAGTTGAACGATTTTAAGGGTCATATTATGCAAAAAAAAAAAAAACTATAATAAAACAGGAACATTTATTATGGTCACTAACAGAATTTTCAAGGTTTTTAACCCAACAACAGATTTGATTTACCGATAACAAATTTATCCAAGTAAATTATTAGGATATGTGAATGGTTATCTAAGGATTGATTTAAAAATTTCAAAAGAAAACGCTTTGGATTCCAAAACCACTTAATCATTCTACATTATAAAGCCGATCATGAACTTTATACTAAGATTCCGAAGAAAATTTGATTAGTACTCATAAACTTTAAAAAATGATACTCCAAATATATGATCTATATTTGGGATATCAAATTGCAATAATTGAATGGTGATAAGTCAGTGAGGTCATAAATGTCAATGAGGACCATTAAGTATTTTAATGAAATATCTGGAATAAAATGTTTTAGGTTAAACTCTTTGAAGTGGAAAAAATATTCATTTAAATGTTGCTTAAAAAATTAAAAAAAAATAATTATTAATTGTAAGTGTTATTAAGAGAAAGAGTTATTTTCTTTTTAAAATCTCCACTGCCACAAGTGCAGAAGGGAAATAATAACTCTGTACTTCTGCGTGTAAATCCAAATATAAATCGAGACCCCATGATGTATTGAACAATTTATGATCTTCTTTCGTTGTTGACACACTGAGTTCTCTATTTGAAATTGACATGAATGTCGCTATATTTTAAAATATAACCCGTTACAGACTAATATCTGAGAGAACCGCAAAATTTCAACAAATATATTTTTTTAATTTTACAATTAAATCAATTAAACTGTATATATTATACAACAATACCTAAAATGATAAAAAAGAAAAAGCGATAGAAAAATTATTACTTTCAATGATCTCCCAACATAAGCTTCCAAAATGACTAATTTTGTTAAAACGAATAAAGAAAAATCCTTTGGTAATTAAAACTTGTTTTATTTTCTATCTTTCGTTAAATTTTTAATTAATATCCTTTTTTTATTAAACAATTTATTATCCAGTTTATTTTTTCATAATTTTACTTCAAACTATTTTTATTTCTAATTCACATGTATAAGATTAAGTTATTTAATTTTATCATTTATATAATAATTAAATACTTAAATGCTTAACTCTTTTATAGACTTCAGTCTATTATATTTACCTTTATATCCTTTTTGTTTCCTTTTATCTAAACTTTTATTTAGTTAAGCAATTCTTGCCTATTTGAGTAAGACATTTCATCATGTTTTGTAAACTTTTTCTCGGTTTTTCTTGTAAATTCTATTTAGTTTTTTCCGTTTTTTATGTACTTTTTCTTTGTAATGAAGTAACATTTGAAGAAGATTTATTTCATTTTTGTTCATTTGCTTTTAACATTGACTTGAGTTGTTTTTATTTGTTTTTCCAATTCCATACAAATTTTTTTACTTATAGAAATTCCTGATTTTTTGTGTTTATTTCATGTTTTTCTTTATTTTTTACATTTTGTTATTTATGTTAGTTATTTGTATGTGTGTTTTTGTGTATATGTGTATATTTATTTAATAAAACAAGAGAAAATAACAAAAGCAATAACAAAAGCAACAAAATGTGCAATAAATTTGCATTACTAAACAATATAAACATTTAACTTAAATACAAGTACATTTAAATTCATATGACACAACTATTTGCATATTATTTTATATATACATACATATGTATATGTATATATACACTCATATACATAAACATTGATTACACACATTTTCAGAAACAATTGAACAATTTTTCTGTGTAAATAAATACACAAAAACTTTATAACATATTCGTTGATTTGATGGCATCCTACTTTGAAAATTTATGATGACAATGAAGACTATATTACTAGCTAGAACTCAATATTCCAATTACAATTTGACAATATTTACAACATATTTTCTATAAAGAAATTTTATGCTTTAAGCTTTTTTACATGGTGGTAACAAAAACGATTTTTCGGAAATAATTCTGTCCCATGGAGCACAAGTTCTTAGTTCTTAGTGAGTTCAGAAGACTGTGTATGGATTTCCAAACAACATACCCGGATAAAGATTTTTTTCAGTCGCGAAAATTTCATTTAGTATTTGATTGGGAAAAAATAATTCCTATTTACATTTATAAATTCTATAGATCAAGTTGATATGTTGACTTTTTTTGGGTCCAAATTTTTTGTTATTTTTCCAAGAAAGTGTTTTTATTTGTTTTTATTTTTGAAATTGGTGATGATCCCATACAAATACACATATCGGAATGTGGTTTTAAGATAATAAAAGAAGATTTTAACGAAATTTGATACAAATGAGTCTTATTACTGATCCCATACAATTCTCTTTCCAAATATCATTTTGAAGAACTTAAATCCCACAAATTGGTATTGTAATAAAAATAATTGGTTAAATTAGGATAAACATAAGCAAAAATCAATGTGTAACAATATGTTGTAGGGTGTTAAATACACGGACTTGAGCAAATTTCACTTCTTACTTGTTTTTTATTTCAAAATCTGATATTATTCTCTGTTCTATAATGATTTCTATTTTATTTTAACATTGCATTTTATATATCCAAAGGTTAAGGCTAAATCCTGAGGGTAGGGTACTCTAATAATATATTTTTTGTAGTGTAACTAATACATATTTTTAGATACCATTAACAATTACAAAATATTTTCAGGTTGTTCTAAATATTTGCATAATGCCATTACTACCAAAGAAAAAAAAACCCACACACATACACACAAATTACATTTTTTTCCATTTCATATTTTACTAAACTCTGTTTTAATATGCAAACTTTTTTCCTCTTTTCATTCGGTTTGATAAATTTTCCAATCAAATCCAGTGCCTAAATGACTTTTAGTTAAAATTTGAATTTTAAAAGAAGCAGGTTTACGTAAAAAGTCAACAATCATGATGATTAAATATTTATACTAAATAACTTAATTTGTTATGCAAATTCCTTTTTGTTGTTGTTTTTGCTCTTTTACTATTATTTTTTTAAATTACTTTAAACACAATTTTAAAAGTCAATTTTAAAATTAAGCAAATTTGATTTGTTTAAAAAATTTTATATTTGTTTTTGCATATAAATTATAGTTAAAACTAAAGAAGAGATGAACTAAAAAAACTAAGAATGCTATATTCGGTTATCTAGAATCTTCATTACCATTACCATCCACCACATATACAATATATAAATTTTTTTCTTAAATATAACACAGGAACACTAAATATTATGGAAAAATTGCTTTCTAATTTGTTGATTTATGATTGAAAATAGTATGAAAGTTCTTCGCTTGAACATACAAGTTGCCTCAGATATCGATCTATATCTTTTAATATACTGAACCAATTTTGCTGCTTTTAAATAGGAAAATTTTCAGGACTAAACCAAATACTCAAGCTAAATTTCATTGAGTTCTGTCAATTATTACGATCGTGGGCGTGCCAACAACAGGCAGACAGATAGGCAGACGGACAGACAAATGGACAGGCATAGCTAACTCGAAGCAGTTTGAACATAAGAGTTTGATTTGATGCAAGAATATATTAATATACATTATGGTATCTGAAATGGTTCCTTCTTAGCGTTACCCACAAAATGACAAAGTTATATTACCTTCCTCACCACTTTTGGTGGAGGGTATAAAAAGTGTTGAAAGTAAAGAAAAACTTATTGTTTTATAATATATTTTTTGTATTTTAAATTTACATTTGATTGCATTCAAATTTGTATTTAAATTTCTATCTTTTTTATTTATATTTCTTCTTCGTTGATATTTGTTTTATGAAAGCAAAAAAAAAAAAAAAAAAAAAGAAAGAAAGAAGCAAAAAAGAAAAAAAACTTCAGCCACAATTTGTGTATCTATAGTTTTATATACAAGAAGTATCTATAAATGTTTTATTGTGTATTTATTTTTTTATATATAAATTTTTTTCGTTTTATATTTTTAGAACGGTTGATCGTTTGTGGTCGATTACTGAAGATTTGAATATATTATATAAAGAGAATTGGACACGTTTGGCTGCTCAGGAAGTGCAACATTTTCAGGTTAGTTTTAGTTGTATTAAAAATTCATACATACACCAACACCACTTCCACTCTCACCATCAATACATGCAACACCACAAACACGAAATATTTCACTTACTCAACAAACACACACAGACATAACTGCACTTTTAACATATACATATAGAGAAAATAGTGTATCTATGGAACGTGATATTGATGATTTTTATTTCCGTTCGTTCGCTTTTTTTGTTTTCTTCCTGTACGATGCATTTGAAATTGAATTTATATTCTGTTTGTTATGCTCATTCTGATTTGCTTTATCTTTTTGCTATTATTGTATTTTGTTTAGGATACTTTATTACGTTCAGTGCGTCAATCAAAAATTCATCAACCTGGAGTTCAAATGAATCCGCCCACTCATAAATGGACTTATGCTTCAGCATTTTTATATTCATTGACTTTAATAACAACGATAGGTAAGTTACATTTTTTCACTTTATAATTTTAATTTCCCCGATTATATAACAAAAAATAAATTCCAAGACTTTTGAAATAATTTGATTTTCTTAATAAATTTTTATAACACAATTCTATAACCATTCACCTAAAAATAATGTAAAAATGCTATTTAATTGTAGATATCAATAAATCTCAACTTTTTGTCTACAATTTATTTATTTTCTTTAATAGGAAAAAAGGTAAATTATATATTGAGTTTTATGAAACACAACTACGTGGTTGATTTTCACAATTTTTGGTCATATTTAACTTGCTACTTTCTTTCCACCATCTTTTCCGTATTCAATTTAAAAACCATATGTGTCTTAGCTATTATTATGCTGTACCGTTATTATTTATTGAAATTTTAAAAATATTTTCGCGTTGTATTCAAAAACGTGACAGATTAACAAATACAATTTTCTTGTAAACAATAAACATTTCTAGAGAACATTTTGAAAATTGTAAATCATTTTTACTTTTA
Source organism: Cochliomyia hominivorax (assembly GCA_004302925.2). Taxonomy (NCBI): domain Eukaryota; kingdom Metazoa; phylum Arthropoda; class Insecta; order Diptera; family Calliphoridae; genus Cochliomyia; species Cochliomyia hominivorax. Next base: position 93,353,562 of record PYHX02000495.1, read on the forward strand.
AGCTTTTAATAAATTGATTTTATGAGATTTTAGTTGGAGAATTAGTTACTACAGAGACAAATAAGAAATTGAATAGGAAGTCTCAAGATTGAAGAAAATATTTAAATTCACAGTGTGTATTAAGTGACACTATTTTATTCCGCAAAATGTTTTAAAGTTGTAAGAATTTCTCTTAACAACTGCAACATTTTTAAAAGAAAATTTTTGTTTCACTCACTTTGTATTTAAAGTCTTATATCGGTAAGATAGAGCGTTGCATATTATATATCATCTGTTTATATATAAAAAGAAATCTAAATAGTTCGTTGGGTCTTATAAGCAGTTAAATCACTGAACTTAAAATTATCACTGAGGGAATCCAAGTATCCAAATTCGAATAACTTTTTTTAAAGAACTGCTTTACTGAGGAGAAATATCCTTCAGAATGAAAATATATTTTTTATTATATATAAAACTATTACAACGATTAAGGAACGATTAGGAAACACTAAACGCTTCCTTAAAAAACTGTTTTACTTCAAAAAATTTATTTCGGATAATATCAGGAGAAGAGGGACCACTCTTATACAACTATAGACTAGAATATATTCAGCTATAGACTAGAATATAATCCAGTCTATAAACTAGAACAGACTGAAATATTTACTGAAATATAGACCAGGTACACCAACTTAATTAGAGTTTAATTTTGAAAATATACTAGACTCTAGCTTATAAACTAAATTAAATTACATTTTAGCGACAAGTCTGGAAAAATTATTTAAGAATATATACTAGACTCAAGTTTGGAGACTAAAATAGAGTTTTGTTTAGAGACTTAAATCTCTGGTTTAGTTTAGTTTAGTTAGTTTACAGACTAAAGTAATCACTAGTTTAGAGACTAAAGTATTCTATAGACTAAATTATATTCTAGTATATAGAGACTTGAGACTGAACTATAAAATAGACTAGAGTTTGTATTATAAACCAAACTATAGACCGAACTATAATCCTGACTAGAAGCTGAACTATAAATCAAACTGGAAGTTGAATTATAATTCAGTTTATATTTTAGTCTAGAATCTTAACTATAATCCATAATACAAACTGAACTATAATACAGACAAGAAATTGAAATATAACCCAGGCTAGAGAAGAAGTATAATCCATCACAGATTGAATTAGAAATCAGAGTATAGACTGAATTATAATTCAGAAGAGAAACTGAATTTTTGGAACGGAAAAAATATACAAACTTTAATAGTTCAATACCTAAAAAAACTATTGGCATATTCCGAATGAGCTAAGTCTGTCTGTTTGTCCGACTGTCTGATCATATTTATTCTACTAACTCAATGAAATTTGGTTAAATGTTTATTATGTATTATATACACATACCGTTTTTAAAACCAGAATAATAGAAAAATAATAGAAAAAAGTTATAAAGATATAAACAGATATTTGAGACGAATCCAAAATTCTAACAAATAATTTATTAATATTTCACTCACAGAGATGTGGCACAGTCGATTAATAATAGAAAAAAGTTATAAAGATAAAAACAGATATCTGAGACGACTCCAAAATTCTAACAAATAATTTATTAATATTTAACTCACAGAGATGTGGCACAGTCGATTATAGCATTTCGCTTTGGAATGGAAAACTTGTTTATATTTTCATTAGAAATCCATTTTGAAAAGAAAATTTTTTAAAACTATTTGTGATAAAAAAAATTCTATTTTATGAATTATAATTCTTTTCTAAATATACACTATTTCATTTATGACTTTTTTATTTCTTATATTTCATGAATTATTAGAGCTTTAAATCGTAAAATTTCTCAACAAGTATGAAATACATCATACCATTAAGAGTTAGCTACCTTAGAAGCTATAAAAAATAATAAAAAAATCCTATAAATTAATGTCTTTTCATGACACATTTCTTTCATAAAAAAGAAATTTCTCTTCCACTCTATATACAGAACGAAAGAAAGAATGAAAGGCAAGAAAATCGTGTTTCTTTTAACACCTTTGCTTAATCGAGTGTTGAAAATAACTGTGCATGTATAACAAATGCCACAATTATAACATTTGCAACTAGTTCTTGCAACATTTACAAATTCACACATTCACATTACATAAAATCATAGAAGAGAATAAGCAAAAAAATTTTGAAGCACTTAATCTATTTTCAATAAATTATCACTTCATATACTTATTATAACCATAGACTGTAATAACTGAGAGTGGGTTGTATAACGAGGTGATAGCCATTGCAAGGGTAATGGTATTTAGTGCCTGACTGGGGATTTTTAGTTCCCCTGATAATGTGACAATAAATTATAAGTATGAATATTCCAATTTATTTATTTCTTTTTCTTGCTATTTTACAAAAATTTGCAATTAATAGAGTTTGAATTTCTTTTTGGTAACTGACATTAACAAAGATTAAAAATCACATAATAATAACAAATCGTTTAAGGGTCATTTACAAAAATCAAAAAATAAAAAAAAGAAAATTCATTGTCAATAGCAAAAAAATCGAGGAAAAGAATTAGTCAATCTTTTTTTTCAATTTAATTGTAATAAATGATAATTATGACAAATCAAAAGGAATGATTATAATTAATTTTATATAAATTTCATATAGATATGTTTTGCTATTAAATGTCTCTTTAGTTGGCGATTAGCATTATAATCATAATGTGTTTAGCAACAAGAAATTATTTTAAGATTTGTGGCATTATTATCCACATGTTTTTGACAGTTTTGTATATATATACAGAAACCTATAATAAACTCCATTTCCTTATCTCTAGATTTCTGTTTAATTTCTTTTTTTTTTGGTAATTTTTTCATCATCTATTTAAAGATGGATAGACTGGTTGGTATTCTGACATGATTCAAGAGAGTTTTTGTTAAGGGATATTGGAATTATGTTAAGAATGATAATGATGTTTATTTGTTTGAGCTGTTAAACTCAATCAATTACAAAGCAATTTGTACAAAAGATGACGTGGAAAATGATAAAAATCATGTTATTGTGTGCGGAGTGAGGCTAAATAAAATTTTCACTGCAAATCATGTTTTTTCTTACTTAATATTTTTATGCTAAATCTTGTTACATGACTATAAAGTAGAAGAAAAAAATACAAATCTCAGGTCATTTTATATGTAAGAAAATCTCTATAGAACTAAGTAAGATATTACTGCCAGAAATCGTATTAAATGAACATTGTTTTGAAATCCCAGCAACCAGTTAATGATGATTTAAAAATTTCATACTCACAGACAAACAATTTTCTTAATTCATATTGATAAAACATTCTACTCAAGTAATATTAAATCCTTACACACGCATACACACAACACGCTAAATAGAATAATTTTTATAAATCAGGAAAAGGAAAAAGAAATAGAAAATAAGAAAAATATAAGAACTAGATTAAAACGAAAATTCTGACAGTTAAGAAACTTTGTAAGATTTTACATAATTTGTGAGAAATATTTTGCTAGAGAGACTACTATAGTCTGTACTATGGAATTTTGGTTTATTGTATAGCGTAATTATTATTCGACACAACCGAAAACGGCATATTATTTTATTGGTCTTTCACATTTCCTAAGTAGATTTATTTCTAGACTGTATTTATGTATGTGAATAAAATAAATCTACTAATCTCTAAGTGAAATGATAAATGTTTTACACACTTTAGTAAAAGAAGGCATAAAGAACATGAAATGTAACTAAAGGAAAAGTTTGAATTGTCTATGACATGTTAAAGATAATTTTTGTGGATTTTTTTAATGATTCGATTCATTCAATTTCTAATTTGTTATTGTCATTTTCAATTGTTTTATACAATTTTAAAAAGGTTTTTTATTATCAAAAAGCAATGAAATAGCTTTATTTTTTCTCTTTTATAGAACTTAATGTACAAATAAATGTCAATATCATTTACAATTTAATTTAATTTGTTTGAAAATAAATTAATTACGTTTTTATAATGGATTTTATAAATAAAATCTATTTTTATATTTGACATTTATTTTTTACTTTTTAATTTACTTAACTAGACTTTTGTCATTTTATTAATATTTTCAATTAACGAAATCTCCTCACAAACAAATAAAGTTTATTTCTATTTAAGTATAAATAAAGTAATAAAATATATATAAAAAATTAATTACTTTATTATAATTTATGATAAACATATAAATTATCATTGTATTTCCTTATCAAAAATCAAAAAAAAAAAAAAAAAAAAAAAGAAAGAAATGTTAAGAAAATAATTAATATCACTCATACGCAGAGTTTAACTACTGACGACAACTCACTTAGAGATTTATTCATACAACCAAGCAACCAACCTTCTATTCCATCTATTTATTCAATCGTTCCAGTGTATTTCTATGCTTTTAACATAAATTTATTTATGACTAGAATATAATAAGACTAAAAAAGCATAAAATAAAAATAACTATCATGAATATAAATCTTTAGATGAATGAATAGTGGTTTATTCAATAGAAAATGTCTGTAAGAGATTAATTAAATTCAAGACAACAGACTAATAGAATTTCATCAAAAAACAATGAACCCAGAAACACACAGTTGGCTTACAAAACATTTGTTACTGTCATATTGGGGTAGACTGTATAATGATAACCATTTTGTGTAAAGAAAATTATTTAATTACTCATATCTATTTAAAATATTATTTTTATTTTTCCTCTTAAAAATAATTGTTTAAATGCTTTTTTTGCATAGAAAAAATAAATTACTTTTGTACTTTTTTAATTCAGAAAAAGCTTTTAGAGTAGCTTTTCAATAATCCTTTAAAGAGTTTTAGATATTTTGTTATATATTTACATTCTTTAATGCTGGCAATAATTTTGTGAGTTATTACAATAAATGTATCTGTATTATCGGTAGATTAAAAAGAATAATAAAAATTAAACCTCAGGTACGGAAAAAATCTGAGTAAAATATTTATTTTGAATTATTTTCGTTATTGAAATTGTTAACGAATATAAAAAGAAATGAAAGTATGTTATTTGGAGTAAAATTATTAACGTCATTTTTAAATCTTGATTGAGAGCAAAAAAATGAATGAGGCGAGGATTGGGCAAATGTATAAGTGTACGAACCAACAAGTTATTAATAAGTTCAGTTGATTAAAAATAATGATAAAAATAAAAGCCTGAGTTTGTTTTTATTTCTTAACTATTTTCTTTGCGAATATTAAAATATTTCTTTTGATTAAAATTAGTCTGTTAGTGTGGATAGCACAAACATAGAAATAACTTTCATTTAATAAATAGGAGCAGGATCCGAAAAAAGATTCGATCTTTCTAGTCTGAATAAAACTACTAAATAATATTACAAAGTAAAAAATGAAGACAAATGAAATTTAAATAAATAAATCATTGGTTATTTAAGTTATTAAGAGATTAGTAAACAGATTAGGTGTTTAAAAAGTTTCTAGCTGATTTTATTATATTTAACCAACAGAATTTGTTATCCCCAAACATATTTTGTATTCCTCAAGGTATAATATGAATTATAATTGACAGATATTGCAGTTAACATTTAGAATTAAATATAAGTTTGAATTTCCTAGAAAACAAAACTATGTTTTTCTCCTTTGAGATTCAAACTAATAATGATAAATTCACAAAATTATTTCATTATATTGTTTTAGTAAAAATACTAAAAATTTTCTTCTTTAATAAGATTTATGGTGCTTAAATTGCTTTTATTTATTAGAGAGAAAAAATTCCAAACAAATCCATTTAAATCTCTTACTTCTTTTTCAATAACTTTTGAAATCAATAATATATTTAACATTATAAAACAGCAAACGCCTCCCTAGACGTATGAGTAATTTTTTCCTTCTCACATACAAACATTTAAATGACACTCATACGCACAGATGTCTGGTAAAATAAATTCATTCATTATTAAACAAAATTCTCTAAATGGTTTTATTTTTAAACAAAATTTATTGTTTCTATTACAATCAATAAGAAAAAAATGTTCCAAAAAATAATTTTATGTGATTTTAACAAAGATAAAAAACAATTCTAAACTCATTTTCTAAATAATATAAAATGAAATAAAATAAAAATGAAAACATTGGAGCTATAATTTACACTTTCAATTTGTATAGAAGAAAACTCACAATATAATAGCTGAGAAACAAATACCCTGACATAGTTAAATAATCTATGTTTATATGTGTGAAAAAAAAACACAAAAGAATACTTATGTGGAGAGACTTAAGTCTCAGACTGTTACAAAAACACATTTATTGATATTTAGTACAATATTTATGACAATTGAAAAGCCATATATAAAAAATGGTGAAGGTTAAAAGTTTATCAAAACCAACATATACATACACACATACATAAACAATGTTTTCTTCTATACAATACAATAACAAACAAAACCAGAAAAAAGACATGAAGATGTTTTGAGACTGCATGACTGTAAATATTCGAATTGTATTTAAATTATTGTTTTTGTTTTTAATGCTCTCTTACAATAATGTATATAAAAATGTATATAATTTTATATATTTCCATAACCAACATTAAGATATTCTTGTGAAAATGATTATACAATGTTTATCAAAACGGATTTTCCCGTCATTAATGCCTACGCATACATTTGCACTCAACAACCACCACTACATATTTATGCTAACATATATATATATATATAGGTATATACATATGTTTATTGGAATGAATGTATAAATGTTTATTTAGATATATAAACAATTTGAGATATTTTTTCTCTTCAGCAGTAATAACAGTAAACAAATATTTATTTAAATAAAAAAGAATCTAAAGACTTTTCTACTCATAACATTATGTTTTCCTTGGAAAATGGAAAACGTAGACTGAATTTTTTATTATATTTTTTATAATGATAGAAAATTAAAGAGTATATGTAAACTCATTTCGCTGTCTATATATGTACATCTATGTATATTTATATAATATGTATAATATATAACAGAGCTGGAAAATTTAGTTACTAAAAGAAAAACAATAAAGCAGAATTCTCCTTTTTAGTATAAGAAGATATATAATACTCCATCTCTGCTTTATAAATTAACAAAAAACAATACAAATTCTTTGCCTTATACACTCACACTCACTCAAACAGCAAACTGGTACAGTGACTTTTTACAAGTGTTGATAATGGTAAACAACAATGAAAATAACACATTACAATATTGTCATTTGTGTATGTAATTTCCCAAAAATGTTCCTTGTACATTCTTAAAGTCTTGATTTTGCTTGAACACGCATCACATACATACAAATAATACTTATAACATAATCATACTAATAACATAATGTGAGTATGTGTGTAATAAAATTTTCTTGTTTTTCGGTTTTTCAACATTAAAATCTTTATAAATTTTCTTATTTTACTCTTGTGTTTATTAACAAATGTTAATAATAATCAGCAATAACAACAACAACAGCAACACTAACGAAAACAAATGTTAGTTTGTAGCAACAATAACAACAATATTTACGTTAACGACAACGCTAACAGTAGTAGTAACAATATAATCATTATAATAATTGTGATTTCTGTAATTGTCATTGTCTTAATGATGAAGATCATCATCAACCCAAGTTCCATCCTCCATCTTCATCCTCATCGTCATTCATTATTCTTATTATTATTATGATTTCTTTTACATTTATATTGTGTATTATTATAATAATCCAATCTTATATTAAGTAATGACATTGTTTCATTAATGCATTGCTGAGTAAAATTGTTGTAAATTTAAATTTACATGAAACTATATGTAAATATCAAGTGTTTTTTTTGTTTTCTTTGCATATGTATTTGTTTACATTTGTATGTAGGGAAAGGTGAATTTTCTTTTGTTCCCACTCTCTCTCCCTCTTTCTGTTTTATATGCGTTACAGTGATCCAGGTTACTAATGTGTCCAGGAGATTGTAGGTTTTAAAAAATCGCAAACATTTCGTTTATGTTTTGATTGAGGACACTTTCAGGGGCATTTGTCTACAAAAAAATTGCTTTTATGTGGGATAATATAAATATTAAAATCGAAGTGAAATTTGGATCCTATAAAGAGTTATATTATTTTCAAATAAAAAGTATAATATTTTCTTAATAATTCTGAAAGAATTCTCAACGCGAATGAATGTAAAGTAATTCTGAGGGCATTAAGAGAAAAACTTAATTAAAAATAAAGCTCAATATTAATATTATTTTTAATTTAATCAAATTTAATTACTAAAAAATATAATTTCAAAACATTATTGTATACCTTATGATATTTTTCAGACACTAAGCTTTCTCACGATATACCCAAACAAATTTGTAATAGATCAAACCTCCTTTAATTACAAAGTGAATAATTCACTGAAAAAGTCAAAATCAATTTTTTAAACTAGTTTTTCCCAAATTGGAATTTGAAATATTTTGAAATCAAATGAAAATCCGTTGTAGTTCTGTATTAAGGACAGATTTTTCTATGTTATATATAAATTGTATTGTATAATTCGAAATTGCTTTAACTGAACCAAACCAATTGAAAAGCACCTCAAGAATGATCTCTTGAAATATCTTTGATGTTAAAGAATTATTTCCCTAAAAAGCGTTTTTGGATCACTGTGCTCTTTACAAAATCTTAAATCATAATAACAATCTAAATAGAAATGTGTATGTTGTTGTGTTATTTTGGAAAATTAACACACAAACTTATATACGAAATATTTTACGTATTTGAATTAAGTAAGATTTCGAACTAGAAATCTATTATGATATTATGTGTCTGTTCAAACTTTTTAAACATACCTCGTATACTAAGTATAAACTGAATAATTATACACTTTTATAAATTTATATAGAGCCAACGGTTTTAGTGTTAAGGTTAGTATTAGATAGTGATATGTTATTTTTTGTTGTTTTTGTAAATGTTAATATGTTTCCTTGTCGTTGTATGTACTTCTGCTACAGGTTTTGCTTCAGCTCACAATATACATGTATGTAGAGAATGTTAGATATTTCAAATTATCGGCTATTTTCCTTTACAACATTTTATATACCGATATCTTTGTATCTAAATATGCTACTAAACATTAACATGTATCTAGGTAATGTACAAGCTTAAGTATTTGTGTATGTGTTATGATAAAATGTATACTTAACATTTTTGTTTTGTTCACAACATACCCATACATACAAACATATTTATGTATATATAAATATATGGTTTGTATGTAGTTCAGTTTGCTGCCTGGTCTTGTTTCCCAGCTAATGTTTATTAAACATTGTTAATGTGTTTATGGGCTCTGCTTTAAATGTTATTGAGAGAAAAAACCCAAAAGGATATAGGCAATTTCCATATTATATTAATCGATATATTTAAACACATATATATATACTCACATACATGTGTGTAAGTGTATTAGTTAACAAAATTTTATAATATTTAATTTCTAAATAAGTACTATTTGTTATATGCAAATTATAATTGATATACATATTAATACAAAAACCACTATTTACAATAAATACAATTAAAATAATCTTCTTCAGAAATTACTACTTTCTCTCCTACATACATGCAAAGATATTTAAACATACTTATTAAAAACATGTTTAACTAAAATTAAGAAATATGTTAAAGTTTAATGAATAAATAATTGTATTTAAACTGTCTGAAACAAATCTTAGGAATACATTTTAATTTTCATTATTGTTAAATGTTTTTGAAACATGAGAAGTGTACAAATTATTACAATTTAAATTTAATTTTAAATTAAAAAAAGCATTTTTATTTTCGTTGAATTTTTGTAAAAACATTTTTAATATTTGGCCTTGATTAAAGTCTATAAAAAGGAAGATATTCCCCACTCTCTTAATCTGATATACTCAAAATTCTAAATGATTACTACAGAAAATTAAGCACTGTCGTTATTAAAGGTTAAATCCTTTACCGATTTTTTGTTTACAGCAAACATATCTGGTATATAATCGACGTTTTTCTCTTTTAAATTAATTTTTTAAATTTTCTTCTCGTGTAACAAAAGTGCATTTTTTAATTAACGAAATTCTGATAGAATGCAATATTTTCCAACTCTTAAATTAAAAGAGTCACGTAAGAGTATTAATGTAGAAATAGAAAATATATTTTTTTCAAAAGAATGTAACTTTTTATCGGTTTTAGACGAATGATTCCTGCTAAAAAAAAAACTATGTAGAATTTTATACTTATTTTGTGTATGGAATTATAAGGACTGTTATTATTATTTAATTGTTTTTTTTTTTTCAATCAAATAAAAAAATCGATTTAGAAAAATTCATACCCGAAGATTCCAAGATTCTGTGATAACTTAATTTACTTAAATCCGTTAAAAAAGTTTGTCTGAAAATGCACCTACACTTAAATTAAACGGGGTCAACTCTTTAACTGCAGGAGGTATCCCACACATACATCTCAAAAATTATGTAAATGAAATTTTGTTGAATTTAAAAAACTATTCATATCCAAAATAACCAAATTGTAGAATTATTTTTAAAAAAGCTTTTAAATTTGCGATCCGCCAAGTCCAAACTCGCCTACACCTCTACTGACACTTGTTTAAAATTTCTAGGAAATCCGAAGCCATTTGGAAGTTTCAGATTTATACTTAATTCACTTTTCAATTGAAACATTGTACGTTCGAGAAAGTTATTAATGTGAGTAAAAAGAAACGAATTTTTTAATATGAAAAATTTAATTTTAGTGCTCCAAACTCCAAAAATTTTGGCCTTAAATGAAAAATGCTATTTTTTAATTAATATTTCTTTCAAAATTAAAAATTTTCTTCTCCGTGATTCACTTCAGCAAAATGAACTTACATTAAAAATTGCTCGAGTAAAGCGAACTGACTTCTAAGTTTGTTTCTTTTTATACCCCCCACCACCACAAGTGGTGAAGATGGCATATTAACTTCATCATTCTGTGTGTAACTCTAAGAATGAATCATCTCAGACCCCATAATGCATTTACATTATTGCATTTAATAAAAATCTGTCTGTTGTTGGCACGCTCACATTCACAATAATTGACAGAGGTCAATGAAATTTTGTCTGAGTATTATAGTCCTTCGCACGGATTAGTGGTGAAAGTTATTGAAGATTCGGTATTAAAAATCATGTATCTTAGATTTTATAAAATTTGTTAATTAGTTTTCATGTTTGAATTTGAAAATTATTGTAAAAACTTCAAGTACATTTATACAGAAATATTTCTCTGAATTTTCAATCAAAACATTATTTATTATTAACAAAAACATGATAGATTTCAAATGTCATTTAAATTATTTCAATAGAACAATTTTTGTATTTAAGATTAATTTTATTCCATATGAAAATTAATCCTGTTTAATTCCCAAAAAAAACCCTTTGAGAGGAATGAATATAACATATAGAATAACTAATTTGTTGTTGTTTAGTGTTTAATTATTATTATTTAGTTAACCTATATTTAAAAACTATTTCTAATACCAGTTTAAATTGCTTGAAATAAATTTAACAATTTAATCCCTTGTCACAAGTTGTTTGTTTGTTAACTTAGATTTTAAAAATTTGTTGATGTTTTTGTTGCTTCTGTTAATAATGTAACAATTATTTATAATTAATTTACTAAATTACTTTTATAATAAAATTTAGGCAGAGTGTGTCACCACAAAATTGTTGAAAATGTTTTTATTTTATATTTATTTCTATTTTATTTAATTTATCGTAATTTAATTTAATGTGTTACGCAATTTGTTAATATTTTGTTTTTTGTTTTTTTAAAATTTCCAAATACAAGTTTTATTTAATTATTATTTGTTTTATAAAAAAATTTTAAATAATATGCAGCTTAGGCTTATTAATATCTATTTTTAATTTTATTTATTTTTATTTAAAAAAATAAACAATTAATTTTATAATGTTTGTATGTGGTTGTTCACAGTGTGTTTAAATTGGCTTTTTTAATAAATCCGTTACTTTTTAGAGATAGTCAAATTTGGGGAGTCACTGAATAAGTTCCTAAACATATAGAATTCTTATTTTCCCAAATCAACTCAGAAACACCTCTAATCTGACCATGTAGGATATCACTAACGGATCAAGAGTTTCAGAATTATTTTCAAAAAATCCACTTTAACACTGTAGTGCGTGTGTATGTGTAGAATAATTATAAATGTTAATGCTTTGTTTCATAGGTAAACAAATAGGTGGCTTTTTTAAATATTTATTGTAAAAATAATTATCTTTAAATTAAAAAAAGGGTTTTTAAATTTAAAGAATTTTTAATTTTTTTATTTAAAAAAGAAAGGAATTTCATAATTTTACATGATTTTATTATTTATTTTGATTATTTTATTTATTTTTTTATTATTATTTATTTTTTTCAAAAATTCAAGGATGTTTTTTATTTGATTTTGAATTTAAAAGTTCATTTTAGCTTTATATAGAGTTGTACATATGTATGTATATTTTCCCATTTATTTTTATATATGTATCGATTCTTTCATTAATTCTATTTATTGAATGTTTTTTTTTATTTGTTATTTTTCAAAATATTTCATGTTCATAATTCCTTCTTTACAATAATAATTTGTAATTTTTTGTTATGTGTATTTTTTGTACGGCTTTAAGGCATACGGGAAATTATATGTACATATATTGTCATTGGTGTTAAAAACAACATTGTCTCGTCGTCGGGCTTACTGACCCAAAAATATGTAAACAATTTTATCTTTAAAAATCAAAAATTCAAAGAATTGTTGTTCTTGGCCTATAAAAATAATATTATTTTTAAAAATAAACAAATGATAGATTGTGATGACTTAGTAACGTAAATATTTTCACTTAAATATATCTTCCTTAAATAATTTGTTTAAAACAATCCTAAAGCTTTATTCATATTAGACTAATATTTGACATTTTGCTTGTTTTCAAATATTTTTTTACTTTAAAGTGAGACCTTAAAAAGTGAATTACGTCATCACGAAGATTTCTTATTCTTATATTTGGAATTAAATTTTTACCAGCGTACATTTTTAACTTAATACAGTGTCGGTATTGAGTTCATTGAGTTATTGGTGACAATGAGTTCATTGTTTCACTTATCTCTGATGCTAATAACCTGTCAGGAATGGGATTTGAAGCTCTTAAAAGTTTTAAATACAAAATAATAATTAGTCTAATTCTAAATTGTGCCAAATTACATGTGAATAAAGTTCACATTTAGCAGTAAACAGAAAAACGTTCGAGGGTAGATCAATGATTTTTCGTGAGTACTATTTATAACCAACAATATAGAGTAAAGTATTTTAAAGTCACACTTTACCGACTATAATTGTTAATTTGTCTATTTTTCTTCTTTGACAGTTTATTTATATATAATTTCAATAGACTAAACATTTTTGATAATATTCCCGACCAATTTGAACATAAAGTTTTGTTGCGAAAGAAAATTATATTTTTTCAATTAATTTTTTGTTAAAGTCAACATAATTTCTTTTCTTGAATGAAAAAAGTAATTTTTCCAATTTTCCCAATACAAAAGTAAAACTTTGGCTACAAACTAAATTAGCTTAAGTGAAAAATAACACTTTACCTACTTCCATATAAAATTTTGCTCCATTTTATTATTTTTTCTTTCCTTATTATTTTTATTTCTAAAGTTTCTAAAATGTTACTGGAAAAAAAGAATGTGCTTTCTTTCCTTTTTGTAGGCTCATGCAGCATGTGTTTTGGATTTATTATTTAAAAAGTTGACAAGTTTTCAATGTTATTTTTTTTTTTTGAAAATTTTTTAAACATTATAATGATTTTTTCATATATAGAAAAATTGAAAAAATAGGAAAAAAAGGTTTAAGAGTAGAACAACAAAGGCAAACATTTTGTTATATATACACACACGTACAAAAATTCATTGTAAACATCTGTTGTTTATTTACACTTCCTCTTCCTTTTCTCTCTTTACCATTTTGTATTTGTTATTATATTTTTATTATTTTATTTAAAGCCAAAATAGTAAAGTAGATAATGGACAATTGTATGTGTTTAAGAAAATGTCTGTGTATTTGTGTCTGAACAAAAGAGAGTTATATCTATGGAATATATATTATAATCTAAATGTATTCATTGATTTTTACATAAATTTCTTAAAAATGACCACTGTCATCATAAATATGCACAACATGTGTATGATCCAATGACAAATATTATATGTATATATAGTCATGTATGTATGTTTTAACATTTAGATATAAGTGTGAGTTCACACTTTATATTGATAAATATTTTACTAATTCACACACAAACCAACCAACACTTACTAAAGAATTGTGTGTATTTTTGCTCTTATTGAAAGAGAGTGAATGGCTTTGAATGTTTATATAAGAATGTATGAGTAGACTTATAAATTTCTATTTATAAATATTTCTCTTTCCTTTACATATGTATAAATACACATTTGTTTAATATTTGTGAAAGTGTCTGTTCCTATTTTTTTTGGTTATAAACAAGTTAAGTTGTCAGTCTTTATAAGAGAAAATACAAGAGAAATAGGTTTAATTGTGTTAGTTAGAAGTAAAGTATAGAGAGTTAGGTTGTAAATTCTAGGAAGCTTAAACATTTTCAAAAAATATGAATGAATATTATTTATTATTAGAAAAGAGAGAGAATGATGGAACCATAGAATGGTCAATATCAAGGAAATATTAATCAATATACGCTGATACTTGATTTTACTGCAGAATTTTCTAACTCAATTGATAAATTAAATAAAGTTTAAAAGTGCCCAAGGGAATTTTTCTGTTCGACTAAGAAAAAGAGTAATTGGTCTGAAGGTGTGGAGCGATTTTTTTTAAGAAAGGATAGAATATGATGTTCGGAAATCTTTATATAAATTATTATTGAAAAAAGTTATATGTGTTCATAGGCATATGCAGCAGTGTAGAGTATTCGCAGACTACGGATTGCGATTTTTTTGATTTGGCTCCGAGTTTGATCTTGCAGAAAATTAAATAAAGATTCCAAAGAATTATTTACATCTTAGAAATAATAATTTAAATTCTGAAATCTAATTATTTTCTTAGAAGTACTATTGAGAACATAAAAATTGAAAAATCTAAGAAATGAAAAAATTTTGTCTTGAATCTGATATATACTTAAGGGTTAAATTTGGATTTAGGTCAAGCAGTTTAAAAATTTAATCTATGCAAAAAAGAGATTAAAAAAAAATAAAAATAAAATCAATTTTAAAACTATTTCAATCTTTATGATAAAATAAACTTATTTACTAAATATTTTCATAATCTTTTTAAACTTTTACTCGATATTCTCTTAAAATCCATAATCTTAAGCTTACGATTTTACTTTTAAATATTTGATCAAATATTCCAGTCTATATTTCAATTCAGTCGCATTTCATCATTTCATCTTATATGTTATTAAATACAAAATTTGTCCAAAACGTGTGTGCGTGTTTGAGTATTAAACATAAAAATATCGAAGAAAAAACAAAACAAGACTTTGTATCGAAAAATGAAAACAAAAGCAAAAGAAAATGAAATGAATGTCATTTATCTTTGTATCTGTTGGTTACAAAAGGGAACATTGAAAATAACAATTCTGTTCAAGTTGATATTGATGACGTACATGCACATTTATACACACATAATAATATATAAATGTATAAAAAGACAATTTAAGGCTATATTTGTTAACGCATTTATTACATATATATTTTGTATGTATGAGTATGAGGATGTCGAGAAAAATTGTATTGTATATGTGTGTACAATTTTTAGACCTTCAATTTTAATATTTATGTATTTGTGTGATGTTAACATTTTTCATCATTCATTCTTTGATTATATTTTATTTACGTTAACATGCATCTATATATGTGTTATGTGCATGTGAATTCATATATTTATATAAAAATTTATATACATTCATACATTGTATAATGAATGAAATATGATTATTTGCATGTAGAGTGTGATGTGATGTAATGCGTGATTGAATGAGTATATGAATGAAGGCTTTGTATCTGTGTGTAAATTTATTCTTATGTATAAATTCTCGTGTCTATTATTACAGTCAATATCAATTTTTAATAATGTCATAAAAAGTCATGTTAAGTATTGGTTGGGGTATTATTCTTATAAAAATCTCATCTTTTTCAGTTTTTCTGTTTATTGTTGCCGTTGTTTTTATTAAATAAAGCAACATAACTCCTCAATCTATATCTTGTAGTTCATATTTGTATAAAATATATTTTTATCTTCATTGACATTTTTCACGCATATTTATATTTTGATTTGTGGTTTTATTGTTGTTTTTATAATTTTTGTTGTTAATATGTTTATTTTGATTGTTATTGCTGTTACAATTTATATTTTTGATTCATCATTTTCCACCATTAAACTGTTAATTTCCTCATTTAATATTAATTGTTAAATATACCCTCCAACAGCACAAGTGGTGAAGAGGGTATATTAACTTTGTCATTCCGTATGTAACGCTATGAAGGAAACATCTCAGAACCCATAATGTTTATATATTCCAGCATCAAATTAAAATCTGAGTCGATTTAGCTATGTCCGTCTGTCTGTTTGTTTGCCTGTTGTTGGTACGCTCACGTTCTCCATAATTGAAAGAATTTAATGAAATTAGATATCTGAGGCAACCTCTAAGTTCAAGAAAAAAAACTGTCGTAAAATTGTCAAATAAAATTCCACAAATTAGAATGAAACTTTGCTATAATATTAAGCCAAAATTTATCAAAATCGATTCACTAAGTGTTCCGTGTTATATTTAAGAAAAAAGTTTATATATTATATACCTCTGTGTGTATGTATGAAACATAAAGTATATACTTCACACTAATTTGTGGTGAATTGAATTAAAGATTCAGCATAGCCGAATGTATCATGCTAACTTGTATTTTTATATATGCGTGTTTGTGTTTCCTTTTTATGTCATTAATTTTATTTTGTTTGTGGCAAATGTTTGTTGCATAAATGTCCATACTTTATATACATAAGTAAATATGTATTAATATTTGTTTATGTTGTAAAACTAATTATTTTTTATATTTTTATTTTTAATTAATTTTTTTATTTTGTTTTATTAAATTATTATTTTTCTCGCTTTAATGTATAAAATGTGTTGATATTTATTTAACTTTTTTTGTATATTTACCATTTATTATTGTTAATAATATATGTAAATTAATAGAAATTTTGTCTTTTATTGACCTATAACACTATATTTTTAATGATGATATTTATTTTTTATTGTATAATTTAGATTTAATTTTAATACTTAAAATTACCCGTTTTATTGATGCAGTATAAATTTTGTTAATGTACATTAATTTGAAAATCAAATGTTTTAATTAAATTTTTGCTCTGTTTCCTTTTTTGTCGTCGTTATGTCTGCTTACATAATAAAGGGAAATTGTTTTGGCAAATATTGTCCCTTAAATTATAAATTAATTTAAAAATAACATTTTAAACATATTTTTAATTAGGAGCGATTATTTTTAAAGTTTTTCTATTCAGTAAACAAAGACAAAATTTCTTTTAGAAGATCGGAATCATTTTTTTTTTTTTTTTTTTTTTTTTTTGGGGGGGGGGGGGGTTTAGCTCCGTTAAAGACATTATGCTTGCGTTTTGGGTAGATGTTCTCCAGTCCGACTGCAAACTAACTAGTCCAACAGAGATATGTTGTGTTAGTTAAACTGTGATTAAGACTGCTTCTCATCATCATCATTAAAAATATGCAATATTCATCCATAATAGAGCAACAACAGTATTTCCCAGCAACTTGTTATAAGTTGTACTATTAATTTTTGTTGGAACACAACAAATTTAATATTTGTCCTCTTTCCATTTCAAGTAGTTTAGGCGATTTCCTGTTTTTTTTAAAAATTGGCAAACACTTTGGCTTCTTCCATTCTATGTTTTAAGGCGCAGTCTTCCTCTCATCAAATTTAGTTATATTTTATAGATCTTACGCCGTTTAAAAGCTACAGAGTTATTTACTATTAATTTGAACATACTGTTGGACTTTCAAATTGAACATATAAAAGTTCGTTTATGATATGAGCGAAGAGAAGTTTTGAACATGAGAAAATGTATAAAATTCGGGAGAAAAACTTTTTGTCAAAATTTTCTTCTTAAGATTGTTGTAACATTTCCTCAAAGCTTCTTCTTATTGTTTAATGCAAAATACAAGTGTTTTTTAATGCTTTAAAATTATAATTACAAATGCCAAAATGTCATTTAGTATCTTGCATCTGTTAATAAATTACGTTTGTTTATGTAAGATTGTATTCATTACATAAATGACAATAAACTCATGTAAATAAATTTGCATATTCTTATAACATTTAAACAACATTTGAATACCTTGAGAATAATAGTTTTTGACCTTTTTCATTGTTTATGACTTTGTTTTCTTTTCTCTCCTAAACAATTATTTCGTCTTTTGTGTGGGGCCGAAGAGTACGTGTTTATGTATGTGTATGTGTTTTAGTATTTATTTAGTGTGTTTTATATAATTATTTATAACAAACATGTTGTAAATTAAATGTAATATTACACTTCATTAAATTTACTCATGACACAAGCAAGGAAGCAAGCTTACAACAACATGGTTACCCATTTGTTGTATATTTCAATAATATGAATGTATGTAAAAATGAACGTGCGGTCTTGTTGAAAGTAGCCAGCAAAAGGTCAAGTTAATTTTATAAATTCATTTTACGTTGAACCAATACAGAATGTTTAATTTGCATTTAAACCACAACATACATATGTATGTGTATGAGTGTATGTGTTTGGTATATGCAAACTAACTTTTCATACCTTTTTCTACATTCAAATTAAAAAAAAACCCTTATCTTTTTACGAGAATATGAAAAATTAAATATTCATTCTTATTTAAGGAAATAAAAAGTTTGTTTACACTTTTTTGAAAACGAATAAACTCATACTTCTATATTTATATTATATTTATATTTATATTTATATTATATTTATATTTATATATTGATATAAAATTACAGTTAAATCTTTAAATGTAAATTTTTATAGTCATTTCCTTTTTTATATATTCATATATATTAAGCGTTAAGATGTATGTTTGCATGTAGTGTAATAAAGCTTTATTGGTATAAATGTCTATATGATTTCTTCTGTTAGTGTTGGTGCTATTAAAACAAGAGAGTAACATCTGAAAGGTGGTAAGAGAAAAAATAAGAGATTGTGTATGTAGTTTTATTAGAGTCTCTTGTAAATTTTATACAATTTTTACTCAATTATAAAAGTTTCCACATTAAAAGTTTACATCGGCAGAGCAGTCATTGAGGACCGGAAAAGAACTATACTAACTTTTTGTGGTCTATTCGAAAAAAATAAATAAAAAATAAACAAAAAGCGAAAAAATGAAATTAACTTATGAAAAAAAAACCGAGAGTTATAAAATGTTTAGCATAACACTTCCAACACCAATACATATTAATGCTTTTCTATATATACACATTGATATCCTAGACTGTTCGGGATGGCAAATTCGTTTATTGTTATCCTCCTCTTTCCCTTTTTTTGAGTTTTCTCCTCGGTTGCTCCTGCAATTATTTGATTTGTATAGTGTTTCATTTTGTTTTTATACGTATTTTTTATTAGCATCCCATTAAAGGCTATTGTATTTTTTTAGAGTTTACATATATACATACACGTAGACACAATAGATAATAATGTGTCGGATGCAAATTGTATTTTTAAGAGTTTACATGTCTGTAAGTCTCCAATAGCAGGGCGACTTTTGTAATTTTATTACTTAACCCATTTTAAAAAGTAAAGGATCAAATGAAATATAATATATTTAACAATTACTTAAAAGATGTTAAAAAAATATTTTATACGTGTGTGCGTGGATAATAAGAGAATTATTGTTAATAAAAAAGCCAAATACCATACGTCGTATATCTGATATCATGACATTCATACTTACTTATTTCTGGTATTTGTTGGCTATATAATACCATAATTTATCTGATATTTTTCTCATTTATCCTATTATGGGTTAAAGAAATTAAACTGATTGGTTAAATAGTTGTCTGATGATGTAAAGATGATATTGTAAAATGTATTCCATGTCCCAGCACTCACTGCGAATTAAGCTTAAATTGACCACAGGCTTAAGGCCATTCAGCCAGCCAACCAACCAGCCACTAACAAACAAAACAAAACTGTCTACAATCATACCGCCACAAAAGAGGCAACTTAACACGCTCTCATCTCACTTATACCATGCAAACTTACTTCTTGCTCTCATACACATATGCCTAGGCACGTACACATCCTTGATTTACTACATAATTTTAAACACACATAGAAATATATTATCTATATGCATATACATATAGATACATATTTATAATATAAAATAATATTGTGCTTATGAGTGAAGGATACTAAGTGAAAATGAATAAATGTACTGGTAGAGTGTCAGTAAAACTGTACTACATTGTATATGTGTATATGTAAATGTGTGTGTGTGTGTTCGATGACACTAGACATTAACACATAGCTGTAACCACAAATTACAAGACTAACATTTAAGCTATTGTTGTGGTTCGAATAATTTGCGTATAGAAGTGTGAGGCAATGAATGAAATTTACAAAATCCTCCACATACATATAAACACACTCAGTCGCATATATATACAAATACATTTTCATGACATTGATTTAAAGAATCAAATTTGAGTAACCACCAACCAACAGCCAACAATATGACGATAAAAGATGATAAAAGGAAATTAAAAACAACATACTTTCACACAAACTCACACACACACTTGCTAATACAAAATTACATTTACAATTTTTTCTCCTCTACATACTTAATTAGTATTTGATTTTCAATCAACATTAATTCTTGATGAAGCGTAAATTTAAAGCTTTGTGATAAAAAAAATGATTTCATTTTGCTCTCGTTTTTCTCATATTTTAGGTTACGGTGGCATTTCACCCAGAACTCAATGGGGTCGTATAGCTGCATTAATTTATGCTCTGTTTGGCATACCCATAGTCCTGTTGTATCTCTCAGCCATGGGAGAAGGTTTATCGGCTGGAATGCGTTGTTTATTTCGTAAGGCTCGCTCTAAGAGTGCCATAAGCACGAGCAGTGGTACGGGTGGTGGTGGCAGTGGAGGAGTGGTAAACACAAATTCAGCCAATTCAGGTGGAGGTGGTGGTGGCTCCAATAAGAAACATACGAATGATTTAAAAGGTCACAACAATCCCAGTAATAAACATTATGGTAAAATGTTGACCAGTCATCAATATGGCTCATTAAGTAAACATCAATATCAGCCAACCGGTTCTCCTAGTGTACCCATTTCTATATGTGTCATGGTTTTGATTTGCTATATAACATCAGGAGCTTTACTCTTTCACAAAATGCAAAACTGGAGTGTTTTGGAAGCCTTATACTTTTGTTTTACCTCCTTGGGAACAATTGGCTTTGGGGAGCTAACACCATCGGGAAATTTAACGCTTTATTTAGCCTCTGCCTACATTTTGATAGGCATGGCTGTGGTGGCCATGTGTTTTAGTTTAATACAAACAGAGTTGGTCATGTGGTTAAGACGCTTTAGTGTGCAGGATCATGTTATGCCACAGACAGATGATGTATCACTGGTTTCGGTAGCAGTTACGCCTAAATCCTCTTGACAACGACCTACGGCTGACCTGCTTGCAGGCAGCTTAGCTGGCAACAATGGCATGGGTCAGCATCAAACCATGTTTTTTGGACCAGCTCATAGTTTCTCCCAGTACAACTCCTTGCCCAGACGAGGCATGAACTCTAACTTTCAACGTAATACGCCTATCAGAAGATCCACGGGTATACCAGAACATCATATTGAATATTTTGTGCCACGCAGTATAAGTGAATTCAATCTATCGGGTGTAGGTGATTTGGCTTTGCCTCCACCTCGAAGATGTTCGCCTACTATACAAAATACAGGCATGCAGTTGCCACATGGCCTACAACTAGGTCCACCACAAACATTACTATGCGGTCCACCTCCTCCCCAACAAGTCCAGATTATAATGAAACCAAGAGAAAAAATGGTAACATTTGAAGATGAATCAAAAGGAATGATACCACCACCACCCACCTCGAGCAGCGGTGCCACAACGGTTGGTGGCACTTGCCCCCATGGTGTGCCCACAACACCACGAAAGTCTTCCACGGGCATTGGTGTGGGTGGTGGGGGTGACGTTTTCATGTGACGTGAATCTCTGAGATGACCAACACTTAGTGGTTTGCTAGGCGAAACAACAGGTGATGATGTCTTCACCCTTACCAGTTCAACGCAAAATAACGATGATCACGATGCAGTGGGTTCCAGCAGTGAACGCACTTCCCTAGATGGTAGTCTAAGTGATCTTAAGACAAAATCCACACCAGGTGATGTGATACGAGTGTAAATTATAAATTTCCAAAATAGAAAAATACAACTTCCTTGATATTAAATAAACAAACAACCAAACAACAATTCTTTAAAACTGAAATTTAGTGTTAGTGTTAAACATTTTACAGAAAAACCTTTGTATGTAAGTGTAAAATAATTAAATTAATCAAATTATTAATAAACTAAAATTATCGAAAAAAAATTAATTAAAATCTAAAAAAATACTAAAAAAATTAAAGTCCTTGTTAAGCATAAATAAGGAATGAAAAAATAGAAAAATATATTTTCAACAATTAAAAAAGAATAAAATTGTTGAAAATTATTTTTATTATTAGATTAACTAAAACTTGTGTAAATAACTAAAACAACTAATAATTCATGTAAATTTACTCAAAAACAAAAACATAAAAAAGTCAATTTTCATTATTATTTATTTTTCTTTTCATTTATTTCCTAGATCATCATTCATTTACTTACACATACACATGCATACACAAGTATACGTTACAATATTATGATGCTCATGAGATTATCATTCAATTTGATTACAAATTTTTAATTGGTCAATTGAAAAATAGCAACAAGAATAAAAAATGGAATGTCTTTATAAAAAATAATTCTATAAAATTGTTGTAAACAACAAAACGATTCATTTGAGTGCAATTTGAAAAAAGAATGAAATAAACTTGGCGGAAAAAGAAGTGCAAGCTAGAAAAAAACACACACACACATAAACAGTCAACCACAATAGAGACACTGTCAGAGCGTCAACAGTTTATTGTCTTAGCGACCTTAATTGGCGAAACAATAAAAAAACAATTGGGTAAGAAAACAAACTCTTCTCTTATGACAAAAATCATTTCACTAATTGCCAACATTTTATTGTCACACTTCTAAACAATGTATGACAATTCAGATAAATATTGTCATCTTATGTAGTAACACTTACTAACTTAAACTACAACTAACCTAGTCAAATATTAAAAATAACTAAAACCACTAACAAAATATTCTACAATCTCTTGTAAACTTTAATTAAATGTTTTGCTGGGTTATACTACTCAGTAAAATTTCTATATATTCGTGCTAGTTTCTGCACTTTTAAAATAAACAACAACAAGAATATTTTTTTTTATTTGTAAAGAAAAGTTTATAAAAAAACACACAAATTTCTATTGTACCACCAACAGTATATCTATATATGCTGATGCTCAGATTTCTGCATGTACATAGTGGTGATCAAAAATAGCTCAACTGGGTATTTAATCTTTTATAGTGGTTGCGTTTTAAGACATATTTTCTATGCCAGTAGATACAAAATCCTGTACCATTTATTGTTACTTCTCTTAGATATTTTTAGATGTTTTAGTTTTTTTTTTGTGTTTTGATATTTTTGGGAGAACCTCATGAGTCTCTACTGTTCTTCACACCAGACAAATTGGAGTTTTGCAGGTTTTGTATATCTCCTGATTTTCTTATTGTACTGAAACGTACCAATTCAGACAAAGAATAACTGGATATATTGTGGTCACTTATAAGAGATCTTTTTGATTAATTTTGCACTTTGTATGCTCTTTGGATACTTATTTATTAGAAGCCTAATATATTTCCAGTGTTTTTAGTGGCAGACAATTTGGTACTTTCCAGAGTCTCTAATTGTAGTGACACCGTACTAAATCAGTCAAAGAATAAGTGGATACATTATATACATACTTACTGATTATATATACATACTTACTTATATTCTATTATTTTTATTTTATCTCAATATCATATGGTCTGTATTTCTTTATGAACCAGATTACATTTCAATAGTTTGAATGATGCTACTTTATTGAACGCGACTGTTCATACATATGCACATCTTGTACGCACAGTTTTCCTTCTCTCTCATTCTGAATATGTTGAAGAAACAAAAAAATATTATTACCGCAAGTGAATTGTGGTTTAAAGTGTTCCAATTTTATTTTACTTTATGTATGACTATTCTGCAGTATAGGAATCAGAGTCCTATGTCATTGTTGACTATATAAAAAAGAGAAAAAATAAAACCTGAAAACCAGAAAGAAATAATGACAATGTGAAAGTGAGATGTTTGCTACAATAGCAACCACGTCATAACAATTTTTATTTTATAGTTTCTTTTTTGGTTTTTGTTTTTCTTGTGAATATTTTTTTCTTAACGTTTTCAATTTTATGTAGTGGTACTTTTGCAACATCAACAGTTGCAAAACAATACAGTGCAACTTGTATTAAATGAAGACTACTTGGACAAATTTATTAAATCCCTATATGTTTCTTATTTAGCAAATTTTTAAAGATTTTTTCTCTTCTACAATTGATTTGTGGCGCAAATACGAGTGCATTACTCCTATAAATATGCAAACCTTTATTCAATAGTTTTAATTTTTATTCTCAAGATTTTTTAAATACGATTTTAGATTTCCTTAAAGCTTTTGATTTAAGTTAATTTTAAATTTTACAATACTGTTACATACGATGCTTTTAACTACAAATTGGCTTGTTAGCTGAAGTAATAATATTCAATTCGCACTTTTTCTGTTTTAGCGAATTCCTTAAAGAGTTATATTTTTATCATAAGATAATTTCGCATCTTGTTAAACGTTTCTTGTCCATTTTAAATAGGTTATACTGTATTTTGAAGTTGTTAGTGTATTTTTATTATTTTCTAGTTTAAAAAGTTTAAAGAACATAAAATATACAGATGAACCTTTGTATGTGTGTTAGTGACTTATAGTGCATACGAATGAATAGCATATGATTGAAACTCAAAAGATGTGAAATAGTGAAAAAAATATCATAGAGAAATAGAAAAAACAAAAACAAAAAACACAAGACTAGGATATAAATGTTTTCTAAGTGACAAGTAAAGCTATAATGTATTTTCTCTAAAGAATTAATGTTTGTTTTTTAGCACAAATTAAACTTAAACATGTGATGCGTGCAACGATTTGTCAATATAGGCAATGAGCACACACACATATCTAATATAGCAACGACATACATAAGATGATTTTGTTCGAACGCTAAAATTATATTCTATATCCTACTCAAACGCTCCAGACAAAATTGTTGGAGAATAATTTTTCCAACAATTCATTATAACTTCATTTATAGACATGTGTCAAATTGACCAATTCTAGGAAAAGAGATATAAATCTTCAGAAACGTTTTTAATTAATTTATTATTTATCACAATTTTTTTAAATTCATTTGTAAAATAAAAATAAAACGCACACATACCAACACATTTTTACATGCTGTATATGAAAATTAAACATTGAACAGTGGAATAGAAACAAACAAATTTTGAAAAATAAATCTGTATAATATAAATAAAGCATTAGTACTGGACTATTTAATTAATTTTTTAAGGACGATCAGTTCAGGAATGTAATAAGTTTAAAAGCCAACAAAAAAGAACATGGTATCAACGACATAGTGGACAAATAATAAATCGTCTTTAAAATCAAATTCATAAGATTTATTCAAAAGATTTTAAATTTCTGTCCCATTATACATCAAAAACCATTGAAACAAAATTCATGTATAATCATATATATAAAACAACAATACATGGCTACATTTTCTGCATAAATTTTGTAAATTAGTCAAGTGAATATAAAAATTTCTTAAAAAATAATAAAATGTAATAAAAATAATTTTTTTCAACAACACAAAAAAAGGAAAAAATACAATGAAAATAATAATAAAAACGAAACAAAATACAATATATAGTTAAAATAATAATAAATATTAAAGTAAAAATCATAATAATAATGAAATATGTATGTAATTAAAATACATAAGAAAATAAAAAATAAAACTTTTTAGCCAAAAAAATCTCTTTAGGAACATTTAAGCAAAATAAGCTTAAACATAAATAAATATAATTGTATAATAAAAAATATTAACAAAAAACACAATATCACAAACAAAGAAAAAATTTTTATCATAAGAATTTAAATAACTTTACTGAAGAAAACAAAAAGAAAAATTATTATAATAATTATTAAGATTAAAAAAAAAAACAAAAAATCTAATTGTAATTTTTAATTACTTCAATAAATCTTAAATCATAAGTAGGTATGTTGCCATAGAAAAAATACAAAAAAATAATAAAAAATGTGTTGTCAGCACATCGCAATGACAAGGATAATGTCGAAGATAATGAAAATTATTATAGACCAAACCAAAAATAAAAATATTCAAACGACACCAAATTAAAGAAAATATAAATAAAATAAATGAGCTCTACCTATAAATAAATTACAAAACTAGATTGAAAAAAAAAACAAACAAACAAACGAAAAAATTAAAAAATAAACAAAATTATGGTTCTTTTTTTTGGAAAAACGATTACAAAATAATTGGCAACATGGTGAGCAGTTAATATGAGATAATTGTTTTACTACTGAAACTGAAATATAAAAATTATTTAATAAGAAAAGTAAAATTAAAAAATAAAAACGACAACAAATGAAAATAAAATAAAATTTTAAATTAAAAATAAATGAGAGTTGAATATCTTTTAATAAAATTTATAGACGAGAAAGAAACTCCCAGACTAAGAAGCTATAAAACAAAAACTAGAGCTTTTACAGAATTTAGGAATTTTCAGTGAGTTATAAAAAAATTTAATTTTCCCACTTACCAATTCAATTCTTCAGTAGATTTGTTTTCAGATGAATCTGTGTTTCCTAGAATTATTGTCAGCTTTTGAATTCTAATTGTTTGCTCCGAAAAATGACAAAATAGAGAGAAAATATTCCCAAGAAGTGTTTTTTTAAATAATTTTTGTTTCTTGTAAATGTCTCGAAATTTTAAACATTTAAAATGGACCTGTAACTATGTACTTATAAATCAAAATCCCTGATATTTTTCCCAAAAATTTAAATCGTACAGTTATTTTATTTGGAGATACAATTTCTGGATTTTTTGATGAATTACAAACACCTGAGAAATCTTAAACAATTCCTCAGTTTGTTAAAGAAAATTTCAATAAAACAATTTTTATTTTTTATTATCGTAAGTTTTTGTTAACGAGCGGAAAAAATCGTAGTAAAATCTTAATTTTTTAATTATTTTCTTTTTCTAAAATTGTTTGTGAAGACGAAAAAATGTTTTTTATTGTTTTAATAAGAAATAAAAATTGATGTCTTCTGACTGAACAATTTTGGTTTAATATTTTGACAATACCAGAGCAAAAAGAAGAGATTAAAAATGTTATAAAAAATGCTTATATAAATGTTTGTGAGAATAATCTCACGTAAAAATATTTGCATTCAGATTCATTTCCTTTTTAGTTTTTTTTTCGGTTTTTATAATTTTTTAATCTTTTTAAAATTTAAATTTAACTATTTTGAGCGAATAATAGTGAAATCTAAAAAATATTTGATCTTCCTTGTATAATAAATTCGATTTTTATTTTATTAAGTATTTCGAATTTAGACTTTATCAATAATTTCTTTTATTGCCTCGAAACGTTTTTTTTTCATTTGTCATCAATATGAAATATATCACATTTTACTTTAAAAAAAATTATACATTGTTTTAATCTACTTAGATGTGTAGTCTAAAAGTACCTTTTCCATTTCCATTTCGTATCTCAAATGTGTTCAGAGTTAAATTTATATTTTAAAAACACACTTTCATTTTTTAGTTTAATCTAAATTAAAATTCATTTAATTTTAATTTTAACTTTTTATAAAGTTACGAAGTTACACAAATTTTTCCAAAAAAAATGTTTTAGAAACTTTAATTATTAAAAATTATTCGAATCCATCCACATTATATGGGAAGAGAAATTTATTTAGAAAACCTTGAAAAATTTAATATGAAAATAAATTTATTTTGGGTTATGCAGCGATTAACGGTAAGGGATTTTGAATATAAAATAAATTTTTAGAAAGTTTTTTTTTTAGATTTTCCTTTGAATTATTTAAAAAACTAAATTTTATATATTTTTATTTTTAACATTTAACTCAAGAAGTTCATTAAGTAAAAATCTATGTTTAATTTTATTTTGAAATAAATAAGTTGGTATGCGATGCATTCTCTACTAACAATTTTGAATTTTATAACAATTTGATATCGACTTTTCACTTTATATGACATAAATACTTGTCATATAAAGTGAAAGTGAGATTTTTAAAATTGAGTACAGAACGTTTCATATACCACAAGGACTTATGATTTATAAATTTTTAATAAAAAAATTATATACTTTTTCAGAATTCCTGTTATTAAACTAAAATGACAACTTTAAAGATATTCAACTACCAATTACGCATTTATACTTCATTTCGAGGGTAAGTACAATATAATTAACTTATTTATTCAACACTCATTTTTAAAACTGTCATTTCATTAAATTGCAATTGTAATTATCTGTTAAAAGTTCAACTAATGATAAAGTACTCATTTCATGTAAAAGAGTTTTTCAAATCTATTTGTTGCAAACAATTTTCTATTTGTTTTTCAATTTAATACTGAATAACCAAATTGCAGTTGTTCTATATAAACATTCGAATAACATATATATAAATTTAAACCCAATGGGAAATAGAGATGTAATTCGTATTGTATTTTTAGCCATAAAGATTTTTCATAGACAAGAGAAAGAGGGTTTCTTTATTAATATTTTAAAATAGTCAAGATTTTGAAAATTCGAAAACTATTGAGTTTTTCCTTAAATTTAAAATTTCCAATTGGGTTAGAAAATATCTCCTTTTTTTCTGCTCACTTAGGGAAATTTATTAGCTTTTGTATTATGGCATAACAACAACAACAACAAGAACATAACTGATCTAAAGGTTTAACGCAGTTTCACGACAAGTTTCAAATTTTTATACATAAATAAGTGTGTTTGTATGTATGTGTGTATATTTCATATGTACTTGCCTGAGTGTGAGTGCGTAATAAAAATGAATTCAAAGGAAATCGATTGTCGTTTTTGTTGAAATTAACCATAAATACTTAACTCATTGCTCAATGACTATAAGGATGATGACAACTAGATGAGAAGAAGAATAGCAACAACCAACACTACAGTTTTAGCTGCGACAGTCATAATAACGATAATAATGCTGATGATGATTATTGCCAATAAATGATGGAAACGGAAATTAAACACAGCTAAAGATAGACAAACTTATTACGCAGACACACATATATAAATATACATATTTTCAATTTCAAAGAAATGGAATTTTGTAAAATATAACTAAAAATATATAAATGTATTCATTCAATTCTATATGTATGTATGTATGAATGTATGTATGTATGTATGTATGTATGTATGTATGTATGTATGTATGTATGTATGTATGTATGTATGTGCGCTTGAATGTATAAAAAAATTAATGTATTTTCTTTTTGTGGAATTACGAACCATAAATAACCCAAAATGAAAAGTGTTAAATTTAGATGTCATTTTGTTTGAGTTTTTCTTTCTTTTTCAGGGTTATTCAGCTTTCTCTTTCACTGTTTGCTATTTTTTTTTCTATTTTGGCTTTTTTATATTTTTTTTATTTAATGAAAAATCTTTTATAATTTAAGAAATTTTAGTGCTTAACAATTTCTTTGTATTTCCAACTATAGATAATATATCATGTCTTGTTAACGCAAACTGAAAGTGAAAACATTTCAAAATTTTTATGAAAAACTTTTTTCTCTACTTTTTTTCGAAACCACTTAAATGTGTCGAAATTCAAGTTTATAAATAAAAAAAGGTCAAAAGTTTTCTTATTTTCCGTTTGATTTTATTCATTTTTTTCATCAAACTTGTCGCATGGGTTCTTAACTACCACTCGATAATACAATGAAAGAAAGAAGAAATCTAAAAAATAAAAAAAAAAACGAAAATTCAAACCAAATGTCGCATAAACAATTTCTTGTGTTGAATTTTAAATTATTTTAATATTATGTGAAAAAAAGAAAGATTCTAAAATTTTTTATTATTACAAGAACAAAAAAAATAAATTTATTTATTTTCTACATGTTTGCTAAAATAGAAAATATACACGCTTATACTCGAATATACAAACGAAAAAAGAATTTTACCACAAAAGTACAGTATGTTGTAATGTCTTTATGTCTTTGGGTTTCTTTAGCGTTATAGGGTGTCCTTAAAAACGAATTGTTTATATTCAATAAAGTACTAAATCTAAGTCTTTTTAATAAATTTTCAAAAATATTAAAAATTATTATTAAATTTGTGTAAAATATTGATATAGTAGTCTTTAATAGAGAGCTTTACAAAGTTTCCGAAATACAAAAAATTTAAAAACGGGAAAACTTAAATTCAAAATATGAATACTTTCAGTAATAATCAGAAACATCATTTCCAATTAGCGAAATTTAGTTAGAGCAAGTGGCGGGAGTGCTTTCACCAAATCACTCAGATTTTTTACAGAAATTTACGCTAAGAATTTTTCAGTATTAGAGAAACGTAGTCTATATAGATTTTAAAAAATTTTACTTTTAAAAAGTCTTTTTATTAACTTAAAATAATATAACTTTTTATCGGAACCGCATAGAGAGATATGATTCTGACTCAGAATTCTGTAATGAAAGCAGACAATACTTTCATTTCTTGCCAAAAAAAGAGTCAACAATATAAGATATCACACGCTTATATACTTTTTAAGAAAATTTTACATGTCGATATATAATTCGACTTTTGTTCACTTTGTTCATTCGAAGGAACCCTCTTCATTTTAATGTATAATATAACCGCAAAGAAAGATTAGGTGTATAAATGTTGGTGGTAGTAAGAAATAAAAGACAAATGTACAAATTCGCTATAAATCTTTAACAGTTTTACACGCCTCTTGTACATAAATATGCTACATAAAAATACAAGTTGTTTGTTTAGGAGTTAATGCACCAACACAAATGTATAACACAAAGAAATGAAACTACAATATGGCGACATTTTTACCAACACAAGACAATGTTTACTATAATCACTATAGTCACTACTACAACTAAGCGACGACCACAAATACAGCTACCATTACTTTTATTAAAAAAAAACTATTTGGAAACAACTACAAATACAACTATAGTAGTACTAGTAGTTATAGTACTTACTATCACCATTTCATTTCTATGACTTAGACTTTTTTTAGAAAAAAGAAGTAGTTTTTATTTCTTTACATTTATTTGTATGTATGTGTGTATTCTTCAAGGATACTTAGCGTAAAACATAATGCAAAGTATCACAGTTATTTATATATTTTGTTGTTTCTACAACACTCATATGCACATATATATAAAATTTTGAAAATATATATATGCATAACATACACATATACACATTTTTAAGAATATTTCGTATAAATATTTTACAATCTGAAGGTTTATATATTAAAACTAATACAAAGTGCTGTTTTATACGTAATAAAAACGCGAGTAAAACTAAGTGTTTGTTTTAAAGGGAAATAAGCAAAAAGAAAAAAATCTAGATACTAAACAAAAAATAACTCAACATATATATAAACAAATACTGTATCTTTGCTAAGTAAACATACATATACATCTAATAGATTGTTAGTTTAATACATTATACTCAAATTGTATTAACCCTCTAGTGAATGAAAAAAATATTACAAATATATGTATAGGTTTGTAATTGTGTTTGAAAAAAAAATCAAATTCTTGTGTTGTACCTACATGTCTAAAGTGTTGCCACATTATATTATATATAAAATCTTTGATTAAAAAAATAACACTCACAAGTATACTTCATATTATTTCTATCTCTTAAATTTTCCTGCTATTGCTTTGTATTATGTTCTCGTTAATATTGTATAAGTACTATTAAATATAAAAACAAGGTCATTTTGATAACTAATAGAAAAATATAACCACAAACGTATGATTAATAATTTTTAATATCACTCATACGTAATATGATCTACCAACATATTGTTAATTATTATGATTTTTTTATGTCCTTTTAACAGAGAAAAGCTAAGGGTTTTTAAATTAAAATTATAGAAATTTAATTTAATTTTTTTTTGTTTTTAAATTCCCTTAATAAACAGAACACCTGGCAACACTTTTGGCTTTTTTTAGAAATGCTTGTTTTAGTTTTAATATCTTTTGTTGTTTGCATATATATTTTCTAAACAAAAAATTGTTATATACTAATAAATATCAAGTATTAAGTCAACACAATAGAAAATTTAATTTAGACTTGTTGAGCGATTTTTTATTATTATTAAAAAAACAACTTAAATATAATTTGTTTTACAAATTTAAAAAAAAGCGATTTTTAGTTCAATTTTGTTATAGAGTACAAGGCTCTTTACAGGAGAACTTTTGTGTACCATAGAAATAGGAAATATATTTTGCTTGAAAGAAATCATTAAAACAAGAGAAAATCTCTAAAATGTGATTAAAAGTTGCTATAATTGAAATCATAGATTTCTTTTAATTTCAAATTAAGCTTAAAAAGATTAAAGGATTCAATTTTTACTTCCTACAATTACGAAACCACAAAATATATAATCTATTATTAGGGAGAAATTAGTTTAGGGAATTAAGTTAATAACCGCATATGGGTAATTCCTATTTTATTTCAACTTTTAAAAAAATGTAAACAAAAATAAAAGTATTAAAAAAAATTTTGATTTTTTTAGAAAAAAAAAGACAAGAAATAAAGATTTCAAGTTAAATTTGAACGTAATTGCATTACTAACAAATTAATTAATTAGAACACAATTAGGGTATCCTATAAATATGATACTACTAAATACTACAATAAAAGTAAATTTCATTGTGTTTTTGTATTTCTTTCGAATACTAGAACTTTAAGGAACTACCCATATATGATATTTATTACATTATTCTCACTGTTTTCATTTTGTATAAAAAAATAATGAAATAAAACAAAGCTCTGTAATAACAGTTACAGTATTATCTCTCTACTGGAAGCCTTTAAATAAATCTTTAGAAGAAAAATTTCATATCCATGTTATTTACAACAAAAAACAATAATGTTTCACCCCCAAAAAATCGATAAACAAACATAATTATTCGCGTGTGTAAGTGTATCATATGTATGTGTATGTGAGTGCTTTTTTTATTATTAGTATGTAAGTCTATATTTATGATTAAACAAGAGAAACTGAGCCTATTGACATGTCAATTTGTTGACATATACACATAAATTTATGTTTACACTTCTCCTACACATTAGAGGTTATACATACATACATATATTTATATTTTTGATTGATTACAAGACCATTTCATTATAGGAAAAATGAATCGATCTCTGTGTGTTACACTAAAAACATGATTCATTAAATAAGAAAATAGTGTGTGGGAGTCTCTGGGTAAACATTTTGGTACATTTTGCCTTAAGTTTTCCTAATCGAGAAAAACTAGATTTCCCTTCTCAACTGACTTTTTGCAAAGTTAAACAAAATTTGTAAAAATTTTTATTTTACAACAAACATCCTTTAACTGTCAAATTATATTTTCTATGATTCGTTGTGCGTTTTAAATGAAAATTAACATGATGTCACACATTAAACTGTTGACTAACGACTTTTCAATGATAAACAAACAAATGAGCAATAACAAAACCTTACAGAAGAAAACAGAAAATAAAGAAAACTGCGGAAAATGGCTGGATGGGTTTATTTGGGTTCTATGAGTTATCCGCTTATAAAAATGTTTTAAGGATAAAAAGACAAGCATTTTGTTTGTTATGATGTTTTTTTTAGCTTAAATATGCTTTAACAATCATTTCCCATTTTGATAGTCCTACAAGGATTCATAAAATGTCAAGAGCCTATAACGACTACTACTACCGTTGCTACTGTTTCCTTAGGTTTTACCATCACTGTTTGTGCTAAAGTCTCTTACTTTTAAACGCTTTAAACAACGGTATAGAAAATCCTTTAGATTTTAGAAAAACCCTAGTAAAAGAAATCCTAGAAATCTTATGTTTGCATTTACTAAAACTTGTTATACTCTATGAGACAACAAGAACAACAAAAAAGATGAGAAACAAAAAATTCATATGTTGAAATACTTAACTACACAACCGTTAAAATGAGTTAATAAAATATTTAAATATATCTCCTAATCACACATACATAGATAGGATACTTCTATAGAATAGATATATGTGTATGTGTGTAAAACATGTACAAACATCCACTCAAATTTCCATATGTGTTTTAGAAGAGACATAATGAAATTATGTCAAGTGTCATGGCATTAGTATAACGTTCTTGTTTTTGTTGTTGGTTTGGTTTGGCTTGACTTGGCCTGACTCGACTCAACTCAACTCGTTTCGTCTGTTATTTGTGTAGTAAGTAAGATATATGGATAAATACATACATACATATATAGATATACATTACAAAGAATAGACAAAGTGAGAAGGAGTTTGCCTGCAATTTTTTCAGTGGGTGTATTCGGTAGGCTGTCTGCATGGCTGGTCGTTTGTTCGGTTTGTTAGGTAGATATTAGGATAATGACTGATTTGATACTGTCAAAGACTAACCAACATTAACATAATACAATGATATTTTATTACCAGTTTCTATTTTAAATACAAAAATCATATAAAAACACCCATGAATTCTCAGTCAGCAGCACATTAACATCAACAGTAATTCAGTCCATTATTGAAAAACAGTTACAAAAATTCCTTTAATGTTAATGATGAAAGTTATACTTATGTGGATGATATTAATATATTGTGTATTTTATGTGTTTATATGTGAAATTGCTTATATTTCAAAAACTGTATAAACATAGTTTGTTCCTTAATTATTGAGACGAGTGTGAAGGTGTTTTTGGAAAATACATAAATATGAAAAGGATTATATATTTTTCGTGGTGGAAAGTTTTGAATATGTTCCGTTCTATTGTAGGGTTAACATATCGCTCATTTGCAGTAAGGTCGCCATAACTCATAATTTGCAAAAATCGCCTTAATATCATGGACGTGAATAAATCTTTCATATATCAGACAGGATTTCAACAAGTATGACTTTAATTGCTCATTCTTTGGAACAAACGGTAGTCCAGTTGCTCACCGGTTATTGACATGACCGTCTTGCAGAAAATGAGGGTTATGTGTATATATATGAGTTTTAGATAGAATTAAACATCAAGTTGAAATTCAAGTTTAATGACTTAACGAAGCATTTAACCAAATCTTTTTAACTCTTAAACATATAATTTTTCTTTATTTCTTCCATTCTCAAAATTTTTACTCAGTCCTTTATTTCAAATTAATATAGGGTCTGTCTCATTTTATTCTTTTTTAATTAAACATAAATAAAAAGTTCAAGTCTATTTACTTTTTGCCTTTAAGCAAAGTGTATAATTTGTATTTGATGATTTGAAATATTTGATAAGGACTGTTTTATTAAAAAAAAAAAAAAAAAAAAAAAAAAAAAAAAAACTTCTCTATTTTTTATTCAAATATTTGCATAAACATGATGTAAAAGAATCAGGATAAACAAATGATCATATATGGCGTATGAGTAATATGCAATTGTTTCAAATGAATTTGCTAACTTTGATTATGACATTTCACATAAGATTTTGTCAGATAAAAGTATATTGAATGACTTTCTCCCCTTTCTTCTCCTTTCTCTTTCGAAGAAACTCCACTTGTAGAGCATTTTTTTGATTTTATATAAAATCAATTGCAAAAGCAAAAGGTGTTATATAAAATCCTTGGGAAAAAAGGAGGAAAGAACTTTATGCATTATTCATTGCAAAATGTGGAAAGAAATATTTTGATATAGAATCAAATTCAATATGTAAAAAATCCAGCTATAGAAATTTCAAACAGACTTTTTGTTATTTACAGATTAAATATTATTTCTTCTTTTTTGTCTAAATTTTTTTTATACTTGTTTTTCCTTAACATGATATTTGTTTAAAGGAAGAGCCATATCTATGCAATGAGGTTTCGAGATTTCTGTAGAAAAATATAACAAAACTCTTAAAATGAATTTATTAATATGAGAAATGAAATGCGCAGTAAAATAACACAAATCGAAATCGTAATTGAAACAAATACAAATACAAACAAAAAGTTATTTATTTTTATAAATACTTTTTTATTTTTATAAATATCAAAATAAATAAATATTTCTACTTAAGTAAAACTAAAAAATATTACCTAAATAAATAATTAAATAAAAGAAAATTATGTTCTTTAAATTGTCAAATTCATTTAAATAAAATCCACCACAAAAAATTTATGGACAAAATCGTCTTAAATGAAAAATGATGACCCTTTGTAATTTTTTAATAATATTAAAATTAATTTAAAAATACTTTTCTCCAGATATAATGTTTTTTTTTCCATTTTCACCTTGGTCAAATATGTAGATGAAAAATGCAATATAAGCTGTTTTTTGTGCTCTTAAGCTTGAGAACAAAAAACATGACAAGTCATGTGAAAACATAAAACGCACTCATCATTTAATGAAGTTATAAAAAATATATACTTATTATTTTCAGGTGAAAAAGTTAAAAGAGGGAATATGAAATGTTTTCATTAAATCGGTATCTTTTTATTTCATATTATTGAGGTATACAAAAAACGTATATTTATGGTTTTGTACCCAGCACTAGTAATGAAAAAAGAGGATTTATATGATTTGTCATTCCATCAGTGACCCTATGAAGAACACATTCAGTGTTCTAGAAAATATAAAAAATTTCGTCTTGTCAAAACCTAAGCGATCTTGTATTTTTTCTAACCCTACACTTCCATATATTATTGGAGAGTTTTGTCGATGACTCAGTTGCAATTTTAAAGATGTCTCCTTAATTTTAGTGGTGATAGATCAATTGTTTCATTTTGTTCCTATACAATTGTTAACCGATTATAAGGTTTAAAGCTTCTCAATATAAAAATATTTTAAAGAAATTTAATCATCTGTTCGATTCATAATATCTCATAGTTTTTAGAAAGAACCACTTACGGGTGTCGGTCCATCCGTTCCCATTGCTTCCATATAAATAATTTTTAAGGCACAAATCTCTCATATCGATCATTTTCTGCAAAGTCGTCATAACTATAAATACTTTGAAATAGAGTCTTAGATTTTACATTGAAAAACTTTACAAAAAGTAAATATTTTGGAGTGATCCTTGCTTCAAGTCCATTCGTATTTAATGAACACATTAATTATGTATAACTCACGATTTTGGCGATTAAAAATAATATTAAGAGATTATTATCCTCTACATCCCTAACCAGTTGTGACCTAGTACTCCTACAAATTAAGAATTTATGAACACCTCAGCTCTAACCTCGTGATATTTGATTAAGATATCTTAAGATATATTCAACAATAACCAGTAGAATAATTTCCAATAAGAAATTGTTTGGGAAATACTGTGTCTTCTTAAACAAAATATACTGTATTTCAAAAACATACAATGATATCTTACATTTTTGAATCACTGTTCGTCAACGAAAAAAGCTGCGTAGTACATTCAACAAGTAGATCAAAGAAGGAGAATGTTCATTATATTTTACACGCTAATAATGTACACTAAAAATAATTAAATAAAATTGCAATGACCACTTAAAGCGTTTAAAAGTCATAAATGAGTTTTTGCTTCATAAAAAAATAATATATAAATATGAAAAAAAAGAACATAAAAAGGCAAATTATTAATTTTTAAAATGAATCCGCTTAAAAGTAAAGAAACGTAAAACCAACCCTCAGAATATTACATTAATAAAATGAATATATTTCTGACATTGGGGGAAATCTGTTGCTGATACAGCGAATATAAAAAAAAACCAGAAGGAAAAGATTTTCAATCATAATAAACTACTACAAACTTAAAGAAAAAACAAACATACTATAGTTAAACAAAGTTATGATAAAACCAAAGGTAAACTTAGAAATTGTTTGCTTAAAAAACCAATACAATAACTACAAAAAAAAACTTACAAAATGAAATTGATTTTTATTATAGTTTTTTTCTCCGGTTATCTCTAAATAATGATTTTTACCATAAGACTACATATGAAATCTCTTCAAAAGCAATTGCTTTAAGTTTCTTAATTCATCTAACTAACTAAGAAACCAAATACAAATAATTTCTCAATAAACAGTAGGGAAAAGGAGATATATACATATGAAATAGATATATATATCATCTGGCAAAAATCCAATAAACTAAAAAGAAGATCAAGAAACCATTATCTACTTAGACCATCATCTATCAAAACAAAACATACATATAACCATACATATAGATTATTAAAGCAAATACTTAAAACCGGAAGAGGTCGAATTTAACTAAGAAAAAATAAATAAACTAAATAAATAACAAGTCTATACAAGAAAGTACTATAAAACATACAACACGTCATCACCATTGGCCAAAAGCAACAACAATAACTAAATTGTTAACTATATGAAGAGCAACAGCGATAAAAAAGTGTGCATTTCGTTATAAATAAAAAATTACAAAAATATAAACTAAATAACTAAAGGTGGCTTCGATACCCAAAAGAACACCAGTATTGTTGTATGTATGTGTTTGTTATTTATAAACTAACATTGTTGGCACATTTTGTTTATGTTTTCCTTTTCTTATGTTTCGTTTCCTATTCTTTATATTATCATTGTTTCTACACTACAACTAGTGTAAGCGAGCATTCAAAGGCCAAAGGGAATTTAGCAAAGATTTTAAAGTTTCATATTTATATGTTTGTTTACAAAAATACATACAACAATTCACTATAACTCTAGGAAAGCGTATGAAGTAAAAGAATCGGAAGAAGTCAAAGTAAAAGCAAAAGAAAAGGAAATAGAAAAACAAGAAACCAATACAATACAATTGCAATCACAAATGAAAACAATAACATGTTGCTATTGCAGCATATCACACATTTATACTCACACAAGTAAAATTTGAATAAAATAAAACAAAGATCTGCATTGGAAGAAAGAAAAATATGAAAAATTTTTTAAAATCACAGACAAAAACAAAAAATGCATATATTTCAAATCTCTATACATTCTTTGGAGTTTAGAGAAAAAAATGCAAAAATGTAGTTATGGAAAAAGCGAATTTCATGTAGACAGGAGACGCATAATTAGATTCTGGTTTTATTTTACCGCTAAAAATATATGAATATGAATTTTAATTTAAAAATAATAATACATATTTATTGCACTTAAGAAATGACCTTGATTAAATTTTCACTACTTAAAAAAAACTGTTTGTTAAAATTACGTATTATTAGGCACTTCATAGCGACCATCGATGATTATAAATATATTTATCCTTTTTTGATTCAGTTTAGTACTTTTTTTTAATACTATAATGTACATTGTTGTAAAATTACGTTCGTTGGCGCAAAGCATGCTTTAAAAATACGGTCGTATATAAAAAGTGTACTTAGAAAATTCGGCGAAATTTTTACTTCAGCAAACGCACTATGCAAACAATCACTTTACTTCGTTTAGTAGTTTAACACACAGCACACTTTGAAAGAACGACCGTACGTTTAGAGCACACTTTTTGCGCACGACCATACAGATTTTTTTTGCAAACAATTTACTTTCACAGCACACTTTTTGCAAAAAAAAAAGTATTTTTAAAACACGACCGTCCGTTTATAGCACACTTTTTGTGAACGACCATACTTTCACAGCACACTTTTTGGGAATGACCGTACATTCACAGCACACTTTTTTCAAACGGACGTATTTTCACAGCACACTTTTTTGCGAACTTTTACAGCACACTTGTTGTGAACGACCATACATTCACAGCACACTTTTTTTGCTAACGACCGTACAAGTTCGATTTTTCAAAAATTTTCAAAACATTTTAAAATAAATTCTATACCAGTTATCCGATGTGGATTTTAATAAATTAAAAAAAACACACAAAGATGATTGTCATTAATGTAAACCGTGAGTAAAAATATTGCAAAAAAATAATTACATTACATGGATATTATTATCAATTTTAAATTTTAATTTTTTACAATTTTAACTATTGTCAAAAAATATTTTGTTATATTTTACAAATTTCTACAAAAAAATACCTTTATTTAAAAATTGAAATATAGTAACTTGAAAATTGCTCATAATAATTTTCGATTGAAATAAAAAACAGAGTATAAATTAAATTTTCAAAATAATATTTTCTTGTGAAAGAAAATGCGAAATCTTAATATTTCCTTTCTTAAATAGGAATTTCCTATTCAAATCTTCAAATATGGAAAATATTATTATTTAAAAACAAACACGTTTTCTACTTATATCGAAAATAAATTTTTAAGACATAACTTAATTTTATGGTTGACTCAGCGAATTTAAAAAAATCCTTTGATATTAGCACATATATATGTTTATATGTAAGAATAATTTTACCTGATGTAATATTTTTGCTCTACTTATGGAATTCTAAGATGTGGTGGTACTTTATTAAAAAAAAATACCATCTCATGAGAGAACATAAAATCCTATTTATTTAACATTAAAATATTAAAACCAATAGGGGAACATTACACTAATATGTGAAGCTTTACTTATTTCTTTTTTCTTTATTTTCATAACAAATCTTATGACAAGGAATATAGGCCAGGTAAAATATAAATTATAAATTAATGATTTTTGGTTTATTTTATAAAAAAATATTTGTTCTTAAGGTTGATTTCTTAAAACAGATATTCACTTTAACATATATGTCCGCTTTATAAAAAACAACAAGAATTGAATTGTAGAGCTAAGAATTATATTTGATTTATTTGTCGACGATGAAGAAACAAAGAACAACAACAAAAAAGAATGCATTTTAAATTCTCTGTCTCTGTGTTTATGTGTTTGCAGGAACTTTCTTTGTTGATTTAGTATTCTTGCCCCTGGCAACATTTTAATATACAACTTTTATTTTTTTGCAACGAGAAAACAAAAAAAAAAAATGAGAAAATATTTCTTTTCCTTATTTTTGTTTCTCGAAATAAAATAACAATAATATTTAAGTAAAAAATGACAAAACAACAAAAAAGTTTTTCAAAAACACACAAGTTCCTTTGTGTATACCAATTTAAACACTTAAAATCTTCTCTAGTATTCTTTTATAATACGTCCTTCAATTGTTCAAAATAATATAAAATAGTGGAACTAAAACAATTAAAGCAAGTAAGAATGCACGAATACGTAAATACATTATGTTTTATTCATACACACTCACAAATAAACTCACGCACTTATACAATATATAAAGGTTTTTCTTATATATAACACGGAACAGTTAATGAGTCATAAAATTAGTTATAGTTTTGGATATAACTTTTTTGCTACTGAACCGATTTTGACCATTAAACGGTAATGAAATAGTTGTATCTTAATATTATGGGAAAATTTCTTTCTAATTTGACGATTTACAATTGAAAATTTAACTAAAGTTTGTTGTTTGAACTTAGAGATTGCCTCAGATATCGGTCTATATCCATAATATACTGAACCGATTTTACAGGTTTTGAATAGGAAAGTTCTCAGGCTATTGCAAATACTCAGGCCAAATTTCATTGATCTCTGTCAATTATTGTGCGAACAACAGACAGACAGACAGGCAGACGGACGGACATAGCTAAATCGAATTGGATTTTGATTTGATGCTGGAATATATATACATTATGGGGTCTGAGATGATTCCTTGTTAGCGTTACACAAGGAATGACAAACTTAATATATCCTCTTCAGCACTTGTGGTGGTGGAAGGTATAAAAATGCCAACAATTCATTGTAAAATTATTATAATGTCAAGAGTTTTTTTGTTCATAATTTCGAAAAAAACGTTAGTCGTTTATTAAAGTCATTAAAACAACTTTTTTTTAATGGCAAATGTCAAATTTTAATAAGAAATTTAAGATTGGGGAAAATATTAAACCATTAAGACATCTTTTCAGATTAGATGAAGGTGTTTTTATATTAATAAAATTGAAAAATGATAATATCTACAAAATAAAATATTAAAAATGAATTTAATATTTAAAAAAAATCTAAAACTTTTATTTCCGGTGCAATCTGATGATTTTTATTATTATAATAATAAAGAAATAAATTTATTTTTATAAACTTCACTTTCATTTCTAAAAATACTAAAGATTTTAATTCAGTTTCGGTGACTATACGTTCAGAAGAGTCTTCGGTGACTCTCCAAAGAATGTCACCTCGAGTAAACTGATTTATTTTTAAATTCGCCAAAAATGAATATCTATATAGATTTCCAAAAGTGTATAATTCAGTCCTTATGTTAACCATAGTGTTTCACAAATCATAATTTTATTTTAATTTGTTTTAAATAAAAATTTCTTTTCATCCATTGTTTTTATTGCAATTTATTAAATGTTTATTACCATTTAATTT
Organism: Cochliomyia hominivorax; assembly: GCA_004302925.2. NCBI lineage: Eukaryota > Metazoa > Arthropoda > Insecta > Diptera > Calliphoridae > Cochliomyia > Cochliomyia hominivorax. The sequence goes on from PYHX02000495.1 coordinate 93,396,529, forward strand.
CTGTATTAATAATTTATCAAAAAGCAACAACAAAATATACATATATGAATTGTATACGAATAAAAATAATAAAGTTGAAAACTTTGTCAACTCTAGATGCGCTGTTATTGTGTATATTATAGGTTGAAAATTTTACACATGGACTTGACCACATATCCGTATTTATATTCACATTCACATGGTATGTTGAGTGAAATTTTGTTTTATACATTGGCCAGTTTAAAGTTTCGGTCTCTATTTCATTCTCACTCTTGTACTCTGTTTTCTGCTTTCCATAGTTGGCATATCAAATGCGTGGTTTTTGAAACAAATTAAGGTCATTTAGCGCTCAATATGCGGTATATTGAACACATTCACAGTCACTATGGTCAACAATGTTAATTTTTTACTATTCACAAACGTGAAAAAAATAAACAAAATATTTAAAATACATAGCAACATTTAAGCATACAGATATACGAGTAGAGAGTCAGCCGCATCATCAATATTATTAAAAATAAAAATAAGCACAAAAGTTTCGATTCCCAATGAATCGTAACTCAATACAAAAACATTCATTTATACAACAACTACTACTACAACAATAATAATAATGTGTATAAATGTGTGTGTTTTGTAACAGCGAGGGGCAATGACATGATGTTATATATGTGTTTGGGTTAACGTTAACACTTTCCACAAGTACAGACATATGAACGGAAAAATATAAAGAACAATCGTAAATTGTATGTGAGTAATCCTGTTTGGGTTAAACAATTTTTCTCTCTCAATCATTGTATAACAACAGAGTGTGTAAGTGAGCATATCATAGGGAATTGTATGTGTGTGTTGGTTAGACTGTTTATATCCGTTTATATATTAGATTTGATGTGTATGTATTTGAATATAGTATTACATCCTTCTGTTTTTGTATATGTCGGTGTTTCACACCATTTTACGTTTGTATTTGTAAGTCTGCAGTATTTGTAAAGAAATGCTTATTTATAATATTTTTGTTCACTGGATTTTTCTTTATATGAAATATATATGTTCGTGTTAAATCCTTTTCCCGTTTTTTTTTTTTTTTTCTTTTGACTATGCCCTCTCATGTGTACATTAAATCTCCTTATAAACTCCAAAAATGAAATTGTTTATGGACTCTAGCTCATTCAAACAATATGTAGTAGTTTTTTCCTTTCAATCTTTTTTTCTTCCTTTCTTAAAATTTTCCTCGATTCTTCTTTCGTTATATTTTATTGTTGAAATACATTGATGACATGTATGTTGCAATATAGAATTGATTCGATATGAATACAATGGGCAGTTCAGCAAACTGTTATGTATATGTATGAACTTGAATGAGTGAGAGTATATTTATACAGTTTTAATACTATTACATTTTGTACAAATTTTTTTTAAATTTTCTTGGTATAAAAATACTCACTGTCTCGACTGACTAAATAACAGAATGACTGAATGACTGGCTGGTAATTTTCTGTGGGCTTTTGTGTGTATTTGCCTATATGTATACGAGTATGTTTGTGTGAATAAGTATGGAATTGTAATCATTATGTTCAATTTGTTGCTTTTTTCTTATAACCGTTACATTTACCAATCAACCACTCTAACCGAATGAAATTCATTCGAAATCTAACCAAAAAACATTATGTAGGCGATCAAAATTTAACCAAATTGTTATGTGTGTATGAGTGTATTGCTAAAGGTAAAAAATGAAACGAATGAAAGCAATCATCATTTTGGTTTAACCTAAAAATTATTTTTTCGTGAAAAAAAAAGATGGAATAAAATGTAATTAATTTTTATTTTAAATATAGAGTACAGATTTGTTGATACAACCCGTAATTATTGAATAGTAAAAACAGAAATTTTTCTAAAATACTAGCTATAACAAATTAACGTTATTTAAAAAGAAAAATATATATTTTCAAAAATATAATTATCAGATGTTTGCTATTCAACTTGTTAAATTGTTAGAAATAAAATTTTCTAATTCATATTATTTTAAATAAATGAACAAGATTTCTATTTAAGATTTTACAGAATTTTGATTTAAAAATTAATTGAAGTGTTGAATATTGATAACAATATTAAATTTAATAGGATTATTTTATGTTACATACAATTACAAAAAAAACTCAATATAACTAACAAAAATCTTCTATCAAAATTTAATGTAACAAGAAATATCACATGACGTATAATTTTTTTGATGCATTGTAATCACTCATGATACTAATTTATAATGCCTTTGAAAATTCTTATTTTAAACTTCTAAACGTTTTGTATTTTTTTTTTAATATTCTTACATTAAATCTTTTGTATCTTCTTATGTTTGTTAGCAAAATAAATCTTAATAATCTTAGATTTTACTTGTTAAACTAAAATGCTTTTTTATTATCTCTTTTGTTACCAAACTTGTCATTTTAAATTAATTTCTCCTTCTTTTGTCTTTTTTTTTCGTAAAAAATTATCATCTTCTCTACGTCATAAGAAAAAAGAGTCACATTTAAAAAAAGCAATGACAATAAAATGCCTAAAACAAAAATTGATTAACAATACGAAATTATGCCATTTTTAGGCAAAACACAAATACGCTTATTTTACCCAAAAGTCGAAGAAAAGAAGGCAATAAAAATAATTGAGCAAACTCGAACAGAAAACAGAATAACAAACGTATAAAGAAACGCATGACAAAAAGAAAACGAGGAAAAAGAAATTTTGGAAATTATGTTGACGCAGATTAACGTAGTGGCTGCTCGTAGACTTTAGTACTTTGGCCACAAGACAGTCATGAAGGCAACAAAAAAATATAAATTCATAGAAGAAATATAAGAGGCTTTTAAGACTCTAGTAAGTATGAGTTTTATAAAGGCTATTAAGTGCTTAATTCATGTTTTCTTTTTTCTCTTTTTTTTGTATTTACTTTTAATACGTTTCTTTTTGCTATTAACAGGCTGAATTTCTGTTTTAATATCTTTTATGTTTGGGATCTCAGAATTTCGATTTGCTATTTGCAACTTTAATTCAATCCTGTTTTAATTTAAATATGATTTTTTAATATTAAGAAACACTATTAAGACTCACCAATTTCTAAGCTTTTAATCAATTCATTGATTAAATTAAAGGAACCAGATAAGGAAGATCGATTGTTTTTTATTTTAATCTAGTTCCGAATAATTCAATGTAGAGAATTAAATTTTTAAATCGAATATTATTATTTTTTCGATCGTTGGTTAAAATGGTAATTAACCAAAAAGAATGAAGTATGTACAAATTGTTTTGGAGTCGTGTGTGTATAGGTGTCAATAAGAATAAAATTAATTAAAACAGTTCGACGTTTACAAACATATATATATGTTACATGTTTTATGTCACACATCTTTGTTGCACTACTACTTTTTTGTTCTTCAACTAATAATGTAAAAAATTATTTGTATTATATTTCAAACCTAATTGAAAAACAAAGATAATAATTTCAACCTTTCAAAGGTTGTTTTTTCAATCTTTTTTTATTATTTATCTAATGAGCGAAAAAAATTTATTTGTTTATTATTAAAAATTATGATAACAAATTTAATCCAAAAATTACTTCAGTTTTTATATTATCTTGGAAAACGATTTTGAAAAAGAAAATAATCCAAAAATAAAGATTTTATATCGAACTTTTCCGCACTATTGTCTCTAACACAACATATAGATATGTTATATAGTAACAGAATGTTGTAGTTGCGGCAAGATTGTGTATTTTTGTATGAATGTATATTGGAATTGACCATCTTTTTATAGCTATTACTTGTCTGTGTATTGATTGTTAGGATTTTTGTATATTTTTTTGCACTTCATCATTGCTGTCTTCACTGTGTTGGCAAGTCATTCAATTTTCATTCATTTTCCCTTTTTTCTTATTTTCTGCTGTCTATCTTTGTCTGCCTGTTTTGATTTTTCCTAGATGTATTTGGTTTAACTTATAAAGATTGCAATTCAATTTTCTTTACATTTTGCCTCTTTTGCCTTCACTTGAATGTATTTGCTTTTACTTATAAAGATTGCAAAAAAAAAAAAAGATTGAAAGTTTAGTATTTTCTAATTTTCCTTAAGCAATTTCTTTCGAGTTAAATTTTAGAATTTCTCTTTGCTTCATTTCGTTTTATCTTCGATTGAGTAGCAATTTCATCAACATCAGCAACTTCTCCTCATATCTGTAAAATGCAATTTACTATTGCTATGTTTATTTTGTTTATGTTTTTTTTTTCATGTTTTACTGAAAGCAAAGTCATGACATTATTCCCATTTATAGGGTGGCAATATAAATATTTTTTTGTAAATTAATTTTATTTAAAAATTCTTTCTCTTTTTATAGATTTTTTTGGTGATTTGATGTAAACAAACAGAAATTATTTCTATCCTGTCTAACGAAGTGAAAAAAGTACTACTTTCTACATTAATTCTCGAAAGGTAAGAAAAACATTCCTTTCTTTTGCTTATTTTTTTAACAAATTATATAAAATCAATCATTTTGTTGTTATTTTGTTAAAAACATTTAATTGATTTATGAACGTCTGCCAAATGATTTGTTAATTTTTTAAAGTTCATATACCTTTTTGTTAGTATAATTAGATTACATATGTTTTCAAATATTATTCACGGATTCATTAGGAGATTTTTGTTGTGTTTTTAGCATGTTTTGTTAATAATTGGCAACGGGACTGAAGGTATACATAAATATACATTATGTCGTTTTAATATTATTTTTGTATTTGGCCCTTTATTATGGGTGTGTATGTTTCAGCACTTGTTGTTATCTATTTAAAATTTTACACACGATTTGTAAGATTCTTTTGCGGCAACGTGTGTCATTTACTTGATTTAAAAATAAAAATAAATAAGTTAGAAATAAAGATAACGAAAAAAATTCAACAGGATATACAAAATGGTTGCTAAGCATAGACAAGTATGGCAGATGAGCTAAATAAAAAAACATTAGTGTCAGTCAAGAGATTCGTTTGCATTGAAAGGTTCAGTAATCATATATTTTAAAATGAAAATGTAAAAACTTTTAACTAGGAAAAATGCTAAAGTGTAAGTTGGTAGCGCATGATTAATATTTGAATTACATACTAACAGAAATCACTCATACATATTGATTTATATAATTAAGGAAAAATTAATTTAGTAATAATTTTCGCTTTAAAGCCCAAATATATACAAAATATTTGTTATCCTCTAAACATTGCCGATATACATTCTGAAGGGTGTATGTGCTAATTCACATACTACAACTGTTTGTTAATAAGGAACTCAAGATTAAAAGACTTAATTAAACTTTAAATCATTATTTTTTCTCTTGAATTTTCCTTCTTGATTTTACTTTTTTACTTTTCCTTGTGTTATTATTTCTTATCTTTCTTATTTCTTATATTGGTTTGCTGACTTCCATTGATACGAACACTGTCATTTACACGTGTACAAACTTTTAAGGTTTAATTTATTTTTCAAAAAAAAAAAACTTCATTTTAAGGGAAACAAAAATAACAGGGAATCGATTTTTATTCATTTATTAGCCACCATACAGCTACAATTAGTTGTTATGAGTTGAGAGAATCAAAAAAATTTTAGAAATTTTATTTTTAAAAATAGAAACAACCTAAAAGTCTGCATGTGAATAATGATGTTTGTTATAGCTTATCATAAATGTTGTAATAACAATGTTCTTTTCCACTTTTCCCCATTTTTATAGAAATTATTAAAAAGAATAGGAAAATGGTATCAAAGTTTTTACTACCTTACAATATTTTTTATACAATTTTTAATATGAAAAAAAAAAAAACGAACGAAAGGACGGATATAAATTGGCACGTAAAAATATACTTAAAACATACATACGCACTTTTATATACATATGCACATACTTGAAATGGTATAAGTGAGCAAACTGATATATATATACACTAAAGTACTCATGCAAACATGTGGGTATGGGGGCAACAGTTATGTTTAATAATTCCATACAACATCTCATATATTTACTGGTTGAGCGACAACGTTAACAGCTTGCTATCAGCTATCCTGCAGTCAGCCAAACCTTGCTGCCAGTCAGACTTCATCAATACCTTTTTTACTGTCTTCTTACATTGTATTTAAACATAAGAAGGAATGAGACGGAAAAATTCTAAAGATATATAAAATTCAATAACTTTGCCGAAAAGAGAAGGACCTGTCTGACACTTTTTGGACTTTGTATACGTTTATATCACGGCTTTGCTTTCCTACCATATAAAATTGAAATATGCTCTAAATTCAAATTTCAGGGTTGTTCTGTATACAGTTTTTCAAAATGAGTGTTAAGATTGATTCACTCTCACTAGTTGAGTTCTTAAAATTGGTAACCATATCACAGTTTAAACATTAAAGACTATTACAAATATGGCTTAAAAAGAAAACATAGTATCGGTTTTCTCTTCTTTGATGCTTTGGTTGTCTTCAATGTTGTTGATAAGTTTTTCTTTTTGTTGTTAAGATTATATTTTTCATAATAATACTTTTTTCTTGAGCAAGACACTGTTCTGGCTACATACACTGCATATATAATATATAAAATTGATTTCAAAGCATTGGTTCAATATAATCTAAATATATATATTTTCTGGTTATAACATTCAACACAAGATAACATATATGATAATCATAAAAAAGTTTCTCTAAATTCTGTGTGTATAGAAAAGAAAGATAAAAATGCAAATAAAAACTGAATAAAATAAAATCGGAAGCAGGACACTAAAATGGGGAATATATATTGATTGATTTTGAATAAAAATAACAAATCTGAAATAAAACACTCACACGGTCTGTTATCCTCAGTACAAAATAAAAAGAAAAAAAGTACATCCAAGTTTTATGTAACTTGAAATGTGAGCATATTTTGCTTTGTTTTTTCTTAACTTTTGTAAGACAAGGATAACCGACTTTAAGTGCCAAATTGATTTTTTGTCATCGTTTATTTTTTGTCTTGTCTTATAATAGTTATTTAGCTTAAATTGCATTTTTGTGATAGCTTTGCCTTATTTTCCACACAAATTGTTTTAATGTTGAAAAGAAGTTGAATTAAAAAATTTTGTCTAATAGTTTTTCTTTTGTTTTGCTGCATCGAATAATAAACAATATTTTGCTAGTTAAATTTGCATTTTAATTAAAAATTATTCACCTTTAATTATAAAATTATAATTCGTGTATGTTAAGGAATATTAATGACAACTTTTCAACAATCTTGTGTATTATGAAAATTCAAAATTTATACCATAATTTGGATCTTCCCCTGTTTTTATTGCATTTCGAACTGTCTTAAAGCTAAAAAATAATATCTTAGTTTGTTTAGACGTTTGTTACCAGTTTTACCAGCAACCACATATGTGTATGTATATACATAAGTGCAAATGTATATAAATATAAAGGCTGCATATATTATTATTATCCATATTCAAACACACTCATAGAAACATACATATTAATGTATGAACTCCTTACATTCTTTTGAAGGTAAAACTTTTGATTTTATGCTGCAATAAGTTAAAATTTGAACGAACAGCAGGCAAAAAAAAAACACGCAAAATAATAAAAGAAAACTAAGAAAAAACGTATGAACGCCTACTGTGCTATAAAACCTTTAGCTGTACAAATAAAAGTGCTTTATTGAAACTAAGGAAAATAGTAGAAAGAAGTATAACTAAACTAAAACATGAATAAATGTCGTATACTTTGAAATACACCAACACACACGCACGTTATATAAATACTTACAACTACCACAATTACATACCACTAAACTCATACACATACACTTACACTTACACTTACACCTACACATACCTTTGTATTCACATATGTGACATAAAGAACTCTTGTCTTTAGACTCTTAAATGTTAAAAACTTCAAGTAGCAAAAAAGAAATAAAAAAGTCCTATAAAAAAACTGAAAAAAAGAGAAATAGAAATAATTCTATAATAGCACAAGCGACTTGTTGTTGTTGTTGTTGGTGTATGAAGAATAGTCGAAAGAATCAAAAAGAAAATTGTAAGTTAAGCCAAGGTGCGACTTGAATAGTAATCATTATGCGACTTTGAACTTATTTTTCTTTAATTTTTGTTTTTAGTTCAGTTTGTTTTCTATTTTTATTTTAGTTGATGTTGAATCTGATGCTAATGCCTTTTCATTACAAACCTCATACACATATATATGTATTAAAAACATCATACATGTAGGTGTAATAGTGTTTGTTGTAATACTTTTTAGTGTTTGAGAGAGAAAGAATTTCGTTTTTATAGGTTTCTGGTACTGTTTTTTATTTTCTTTCAATTTTTACGCTCTTTGGTAAAGGAAATCTTTATGTTGGCATACAATATTTTGAGATAAAGTAACAAGAGTTTATACATGGTTTTGGATAAATATATAATGTATTTTATATGCATATACATATATGAGTTTTCCACGATAATTTATAAATGGAACCGACAAATATAAAATTGTTACAGAAAATAAAAGCTTAAAGTACGAATAAATTCGGAAACGAGTTCTTGTTGTGTTTGGGATTATTAAATATTAAACAACTTTGGAATTTAAGCTAAAAAACACTTTATAATAAATAACTATATTTTGAATTCATATCGCGAATATTATGCAAACAATTAATTGATTTTGAATTTTAGGTAAAGAACAACAAACTGAATGGATTTTTCGATTCTTAATGAAGAACAAAAAATTGAATAAATAAAAACATGAAGTATAGATCAGAAAACAGTGATAATAATCTTTTTCAATTTTACTCAAAACAGCTTAAGCGAATTATTTTATTTTTTTACACGATTTAGGATTTGTTATAATTTTTGAATTTTTATTATTTTTTAATTTAACTTATTTTGAAAAAAGAAAAAAACCTTTTTAAAATTAAATCATTCGGAATAAAATCCCAAGAGAATTAACATTTCAAGCTTTTAAAATTAAGGATATAAATGACCAAATATTTTGAACTGTTGAAATAACTTTCATGTATCATAAAATCTGATATTTAACAATTTCAGCAATTTGTTATGAACTGTCAATGGGAATATTTTTGAGTATTAGCAGTACATCTTATTTATTTTACTTTAAAATTGCTACAAATATCTCTTTTGCAAAAATGCAAACTTTTTAAAATTTAATTTCTTGACAATAAAATTCCAAAATTTCCTCATAAAAAAATAAAATCACATATTAAGATTTTCTTAAGTTGGTCACATCTTCTAGAAACGAGAACTTATCTAGTTAGTTTTAAGATAGTTATGTTTGTATAAGTAACTTTATTTCGATATATACATGTTTGTCAGTTTGTATGTTTCTGTTCGCTTTAGTGTGACTGTGAGTAGTAAACGACATCATTTTTTATGACCTCAATATTATAACATTTTATGTTGCAACTAGACTAATACAACTAAAAATAAACACCAAGATAATTTCAAACTAATACACACAGACACATCTCTAAAGATGAATCTAAATATTTATAAATTGTGAAAAAAAAAAAAAAACAAAAGCAGTTGGATATAAAATAAGTAAAAAATAAAATCTAGATAAGATATGAAATTATTACAATTAGGATTATAGAAAAGCATAATATTTTAAGAATAAATTTAGTTTAAAATTCAAATATGTTTTAATTTATTATCTATTTAATAGTATGAAAGAAATAAAAGTATAAATAGTATAAAAGAGATTAAATAAATTAAAGACATAAATTTTGAGGAAAATTTGAATTTTGTCGGTTTATTAAAAATAAATTTATTGTTTGCTGTAATAAATATATATATTTTTCTTTCAAATTTTCTTATTAGACAATTATTTTGCTATAATTTTTCTCTTTACTTTATAGTTAAATATACTAACTATTTATGTTAAATACTTACTCTCAATAATATGTTAACATTAAACACGTAGTTGTTGTAGCCATTATTGTCATAGTTTTTCTTTTTGTTGTTGTTGAGCATCGCTTGTAAAGCGTATAACCTTTTAACAAACATATTTACAAATGCTTTTTCTGGTTTACAATACTCATCAATTGTATTTAAGGGGCATGGAAGTATTTCCATTTATTCTTTGTTGCAAAATATTTTAGTCGAGTAGGTATGTGTGTATAAGTGAGTGTTTGTTATTTTTATTGTTAGTATTATTTCGTGTCTGAATTTAAATTGTTTTCGTTAATTTTCAATTATGTGTGCAGCAAAAAAATATAAGAATTTTTCTCTCTTCTATGAAAAACTAAACGTATAAACAAGTAAAAGAAGAAACTTTCGAAGGCAGTAAATATATAAAATTTAGGTTATATAAACTTGGCTAAAATCAAAAAATAAACAACGTTTAGCAGATATAAAGTTTGTTTAAAATATACAAACAATAATAATGTTAACAACTATTAAAAAGGAATTTGTTAAAAGGTCACCAGGCGTATACTTGTTATTTGATATTTTATGAGCCATATTAAATATTAATCATACGCATTTAGCCGACTTACACAATATTATTTCACATTTCAAATAGCGTTTTATTGTTATTTGCAAAATTATATGACTTTAACTATAAACATTTAATTTAAATTTATTATAATTTTATAGGTCTTTAAAACTAAGCGGATGTGTGTGTAGAAGCTAAATTTGCTTAGTTTTGACTTTGAAAAATTATTACTTTTAGTCTACACAAAAATTTGGGTTAAATACTAAACATACTTAAAAAAAATAAATAAACAAAAAATAGTAGTTTATAAATAAACAAGAATTACTACTGCTTAGCACTTTTTAGTATTACTAGGGTTCCTACGTTAAATGGTTTTCGGTTTTCAAAAACTAGTAACAACTAAAACAGTTTTTATCTGTATCTAGATGCTATTAAAGCTAAAATAGTAATAGAAAAAAATATAGAAGAAAAAGAAATACGATGTAGCTGTTAATGCTGGTGTTTATGTTAAGAAGATATTTTTTATATTCACACACACACACATACATACATTTTTATAAATACAATCAAGGCAAACATTAAACTGAAACTATTTTCTGTTGTTTGTTAATGTTTTCGTTTTTTTTTTTAAACATTTCATAAACAAAACTAAACTGAAAATACATATAACAAACATATACATAGAACATTCATTCATTCATTCATTCATTCATTCATTCACTCATTCATGTAACAGGCTTTAGTTTAAGTCTACACTCAAAGGCAATGTAAATTTACTAATACTAATACAAGAATTATTTAAAATATATTCACATAGAAAACATAAATGAAAGAATGAAAGTAAAATGATTTAAAACGTTTTTATATTTTATCTATTTAAATTCTTCTTGGCTTTGTGTGTTTAACTAAATGAAAAAGTTAAAAAAGGAAAATTAACACACAAAAAAGGTTAAGTTTACCTTTATCGTTAACCTCGACATATTTAATAATATTAATTTATAATGGCTATTTTTTCAATTGAAAAAATTTAAACACACATTTTCCATAAAGTTACACAGAGTTTTTTCTCATTTTCAAGAGATTCATTCAATGATTCATTTACTCATTAAAAAAAACGTAAAATAAAGGAAAAAATCATTTATAATGATAAATTTGTGTTCATTTAAAACACTAACACATGCCAACATTTGAAATCATGCATTAATAAGCACCATTTGTAGGTTTGTATGTTTAAATATTTTGAAAGAGATCTTTTTTTCTCTCTCTATATTTTTACATTATTATTTCCTTTTCGCATATGTGTTTGTATGTTTATTTTTTAACGAGCATTGTATTGAATATAGTGTGAACAAACACACAAAAATTATTTATAAAAAAAATAAACGTGTTTAATGAAAAATGTTGATAAATAATTAATTGCAATTGCAATGTTATTTATATATATAAAATGCAGAAGTTTTTAATTTTCATTTTATAATAAATTTCACCATAAATATTTTTAAACATTGAAACAAAATTTACAACAACAAACATAAATAAACATATTTAAACTGTTATAGTCAAAAGCAAAAACAAAAATATAAACACAACAAAACCAACCAAAAACAAGTATTTATAACAAATTTATATGCCAATTTATTTGAAAATGCCATGACCACCAATAGAGACAAGAAAATGTTAAATGTTAGAGGAAAATTTTATTGCACTTAAAAAAAATATTTCTATATTTTAGTGCATTTATTTATTTTAATTATAATTCTAATAAAATTGATTGGTTATAAGCTTATAATTTTAATTAAGCCAAAGGGTATTTTTATTTTTGCACAGTGTTTCCAAAACAATTTTTAGGAAATGAAAAATTGAAGATGTCTACGAATCTTTTGGCAACAGAAAACCTAATTTAAGTTAGATTTCGTGCCGACTTAATTATATATTTGTACTAACATTTCGTATCGAAAAAAAAAATTGAAACATAGAAATTGAAATTCTGTAAAAAATTATTTATCGATGAGATTAAAATGCATTTGTTTATAATATTTCAATTAATATGTCTACAATAACGGCGCTCCAAAAAGTATTGATGTAGTACGTATAATATATACAAACATGTCTTTGAATTATAGACTTTAAAAAATTCCCACTTAGCCACTAACCCAAATTCCTTATCCGTATAAAACTTGTCTTAACACTTGCCATTTTTGGAAAATGTACATTTTTTTAAACCGCTTGAGAAATCGTAATGAAATTTTAGGTAGTTAAGGTTCACTTAAATAATTAAATTTGACTAGAGTTAAGTAGATTTTCAGAGAAGATATGTACGTCTGTAATAAATATTTGGAATTTAGAAAACGCATGAACTTGATTTGTTATGTAAAATTAAGTGAACTGTAATTTGCTGTAAAAAATTTATGAAGAAATAAAAAAGTTATTTTGTTTAATCAATCAATATTGAAGCTTTAAAAAAATATAAAATGAACAATAATATTATTTCAATAGCATTTATACAGACTAGTCGAGAAATAAAAGAAATTAAAACGATTTCTACTTTTCTATGCGGTAATATCCAAAATGCCAATCCGTATTTATACATTTGCACTTATTTTTTTTCAGTCATTTTAAGGGCAGTTAGACAGTAATGTATCCTTTTTAACTGACAAAATTAGAATTTCATTTGGTGTTAAGATTTCTTTATAAAACTATAAAATGTATAAAGTTCATAACAAAATGAATGGTTTTATCAGTGAATAAATTTTGCGACCTTTTGGAAAAAAACAATAAAAAATTATACCTTTTTTTGAAAGATCCACATAATGATTATTGCATTAATATTGTTTAAAATTTTATAGGGAATATGACACAAGACAATGTTAAAAATGGTTTAATTAAATTAAAATTAAATTAAATTTAAATTTTCTCGACTTAAACTGTAAAATAAAACCGACACAAGTAACATTATTTTTATATATATAAAAATTCTTGTGTCATAATTCACAAATAAAATTTTTAGCGAATTTTGAGAAAATCAACACTTTTGACGTAGACAACTTTGGTGAGTCACCGACTACAATGCTTACTGGAAAGGGGTATGAACTCCTCCAGAGAATTTAAAAACACCTCAACTCTAGATATCGGAAATTTCATTAAGATATCTCTTACGGTTCAAATTAAAAAAAATCGGTTTGAACGATTTGTGCGATGCTTTTATCATTCATCTTTATTTGAAAGAATTCCACATGAAACTTAAAACTGAACTTAGAAACTTAAAATTTTAATTTATTACATTATTTTAGGGAACACTCGAATTATCAAATTTGAATTACTTCCATAATTCGATAAAGACATTATTCAAGCAAATTATTCACTAAAATTTTAACTTCATAACTTTTCTTAATAATTGCATTCTTTTGAATTCTTGGTTGGCTTAAAGGGAGCATGTCAAATAAGCGAAATGTAAAAAGGTTTACAGTTTTCCAGTTTTTTACTTTACTTAATAAATTAAAATCTTTGTAGTGATTTTAAATTCCTTTTCTGTTTATTCTTTTCCCATTTTTTCTTTCATTTATCTACTTTGTTTCCTTTTTGTTGGTTATAGTTGCTATTCATACTAACTTAAAAATTTATAAATAAAAACTTTGTCAAAGTATGAATTAAATTTTTCATTAGATGCCACATAGTTTTAAGTGTTGCTATGTACAAATCCTTTTCATTTCAAACCGCCTGACACTATACTCTAGATGCAACAGCCTGAAATTTATGCAAAAATATAAAGTGAAATAAATAAGAAATAAAAAACTGAAAAATGTTACTAACACCAACTAAGTAAGAATTTATTACTTTTTTAATTTAAACGAAAAGACGGAAACTTTTAATATTTCATTTTTCTTAAAATTTTAAAAAACAATTCACATTTCATTCATTTTAGTTAAAACTAAAATAATTATTATTACATTAATAAACTGTTTAGCCTTGAATGAATAAAAATTATTCAATTAGAAGAAAAATTTAATAAATAAGATTTCTCTAGTTTATATAATTCTCTCGTCTTTTTTTAAGTATTTAAACGTATTTTATTTTTATCGTCCTGTTAGCCAGTTCAGATTTGTTTCTTTTTTTATTACGTTTTACAAAAAAATAACATGATTTTTCAATTTCATCTTGGCAATTTGCTGTAATTTTATGGTGTCAGGGGTATAATTTGCAGTGCCACATAAATTCTATAATATTCATAATCTTTATCAGGAGTAGAATATCTTTTATTATCCTTAACCAACAACAAAATAAAGTAGAAATAGAATAGCATACACAAACACACACACACAAAACACAGTTATAAATACTCCATACAGGGAATATAAACGAAAAAATGTAAAAACCAAAACAGAACGAAAAAAAAACAAAAGAAAAAATAAAATAAAATGAAACTAACAAACAACAAAACAAGTTAGTTGACTACTGTTTAAAACCAACAATAGGGAGTACAAATTTTAAAGCCATAAACTTGAGCTTCCCTCTCTCTCTGTTCTCCTCAGCGCTCTTCGATAAATGTTTTTACTATATGTTTGCAAGATAATGGTATGCAGATTCATACTTTCTTTAGAATATGACGGCCTCTTCTGTGTGCCTGTGTGCGTGACTCTGTTTTTTTTTTTTTTTTTTTTTGTTTTTGTTCCTTAAGTTTCGATAAAAATCTTTAATGTCTAAAAATTTACAAGATTTTCCTTTGTTTATCTTCCTCTCACTCTACAAATATATAACAACATTTTCACATAACTTAAAATCGTATATAAATATATGAAATATTTTCTTCATAAATACAAACACACTTTCATACAAATATACAAACAAAAAAATTCAAATGGCTGACAGTTTGAGTTTAAGTAGATGTTAGTTAGTTGATGCTGGTTGATGTAGTTCTTGTTAAGAACAATATCTAGAGAATTGACTGTTAGGAGTTTTAGGGAAGTTTCACATTTCTTCTAAGAAATAACTTAAATCTTTCAAGTTCAAATTAAATACCTGAGAGTGTTAATACCTAAAATTTTTATATTTATACCCCATCACGTCTTTATAAAGAGTATTGCTTTAGTTTTTTATATATTCATCATTGAAGTTTTTTTTAAGTTTTTAGTTTAGAATTTATGATCCTACAAGATCAAGGTAGAAAATTTGAATCAACAAATATTCGACTTTTATTAAAAATTTAAAAAAATTCGAGACTTTAAACCAGAGTATGGAATTTTTCATATTTCATAAATCCGATTTTCTTACACGTTAATTTCTTTTGCAGTTTATTTTTTTATACATTTTAAATAAAAATGTACGTTAACCTTAAGGTTGCATACATTTGTTGGTTCAAAATCCTTTAAATAAAAGCTAAATTTTCTTTAGGAGATTTATAATTGAAAACAATATTTTTTTTTTAGAATTACATTATTTTAGTTGAGTATAAAATATATTTTATAAAGTAAAAGAAAACTATTTTTGATCTTCTAGTCAATATTTTGTAGGAGAATAAACTAATTTGAAGTTATGAGATTTAAATACAATAAATATTTTTTTAAATGAATCAATTAAAATAAAATTCATTTAATGTTAAAAGGAGATCATTAACTCTATTACACAAATTTAATTTCTCACTTTATACAAATAAAATTCACTATACTAATATTGAATATTTACTAAATAATAAATGCAATTTATTTCAAATATTCATCATAGGTTTTTGTTTAAAGAATTTCATTAAATAATTTAAACATTTAAATAATTTATTCAATAGCTAAATGATTAATAAAATCTATCTGTATATGTATCTATGAATCTATCTCCCAAAGGCAAACATAGCAACACTTATCAGTACAATTGATATAAAACCAAATTTAATTAACACAAAATTTTAATTAAATTTTCTTAAAGTCAAACATTTGCTATTTTAAATAATTTTTAATTATTTATGTGTATTTTCAATAATAATTAAAATTGTGTGTATAGCAATTTTATAATAAATATTTTACGAAATATTAAAATTTTATTATTGCTTGTCTTAAGTTATACTTAAATCTCAATTATATTTTTGGTCAGCCATGCATTCAACCAAAACTCATATAATTATGTGAAATAATTATATTTTTTCTATAAACAAAATATTCATATATGTAAAGGTAAAATATACGGTAGTTTTGTACATGTCTATGTAAATGTGTGTAAAATCGTAAAATATTATATTTTATCAGACAAACAACATGTGGATACTAGTGACATTTGGTATAAAATAAAATGTACAATTTACTATAATAAATGAATAAATGGATGAACAAACGTTGTGCAAGAATCAAGACAGGCAAGTGGAAGGAGGTGAAAACAACGTTTTTACGTGAAAGAAGACAGTTTATATAAACAACATTCAATCGAAATCCGTTTGACAAATATTGTGCGAGAACGTGTAAATATTTATAACAATCTGATACAAAGTTTAGCAAATATAACTGCATACGGATACTTACAACTTTCAAACACTCTTGCAAATTACACACTCACACCCACATTTATAACAAATACTAATAGTAGTAACTTACACATGTATTTGTTTCATTTTGAGACGACACAGCAATAAAGCAATTTTTCATATTTACTCATATGAATATACAAATAAGACAACGAGACAAAAATATCATACATACATATACACATTTATATGTATATAGCACACATGGAATTTTTGTAGATTGTAGATTATTCGCATAAACAATTCATAACATATGGAGAACTATATTTGAAAAGCAAACAAAGAAAAAATTCAAAAAAAAAAATTATTATTGAAATTATGCTAAGTGAAACTACAAAAGTGACTAAATGTATGTGACCATAACTAACTAAAAATCATTGAAAGTTTAGGGAAATTATATGTATTTGAAAATATATTCGATCACAAAATTTGAACATTATGTTATAGAACATTTACAACATTAGTAAATTCATGTGTGAAAGTCTAATATACTTGTGGATGCATCTACTTTGCCCACCCCCTTATTCAGAGACATATTTACAAAAACTTTTTTCCATTCTTTTAAATTTCCTGAAAAAAGATCTATTGATTCATGTTTTATAAAGAGAACTAAATGTTTTATATGTTGTGTGGCCAAAAGCCCAAATGACAAAATTTCTGTTGAAAATAGCAGTAGCAGTAAGTTAAATTTATGATTCCCTCTTTATTTTTTAAAACTACTCAATGTTATGTCTACTCCGACTTACCATATGAATAATGACAGCATATATGACTGTATGTATGTATGCATACATGGTTCCATTAGTACTTGTAATGCTTTTAAGTTTCCAATAAAATTCAACAATAATGTTTATTTTTAGATTTCGACATAAATTTAAAAATAAAATAATTTTATATGAAATAATATTATTTTTTTAATAAAAAATGATTTTATATTAAAATTTAGTAAGAATGCTCATTCAAATTTTTAGAAAATAATAATTAAAATTTATTAAAATAATTGTGAATGTTGGTCACAACAACAAAAAATGAAATTCGAAGAATATTAGTTTGAGAGAAATGAACAAATGATAAAAATCGAAATAAAATCTTTAGTTTTTTATTATCTTCATCATCGGGATCGTTTGCAAAGATTAAAATTAGTTTTTTTTTGTATTAAAATGAAAATTCTTTATTTTCAATTGAGAGCATAATCAAAATCAAGGAATGGGAAAAATCTGTATAAAATAATAATTTGTTATCTTACCCGATTTGGATAATGTGATAAAACAGTTCTTATCTTATCTCCACTTTCACATGCGAATAATTTTATTTCAACTTAAAAAATAATTTCAATTTAAAAATATTTTATTTTAAAAATGTCAGTTAAAAAAATTAATAGAATTATTTTGGATTTATTAATTTTATTTTTTTTTAATATCAAATTATCCGAAATTTGACTTTCCATTTTACATATTTTTATAATTAAACCGGGACTTATTTTAAATATCTTCGAAAATTTTTAAGAATCCTTTATCTACTTTTCTGCGACAACACCATTGACTCTGAATATCGAAATGCCAACAGTTTTTTGTTTTTCAATTTTCTGCTTTACTTTTGCCCTTGACAACAGTTTGTTTTCTTATTTTATTTTATACATTATAGTTACATTGTGGTGACCATTATAATGAAAGGAGTCCTTGGCACTTAACATGTTTGTAAATGCATACTCACACGCATACATATACATTCAAAAAACTGACAAATGACTAACAAATAAATAAAAGTGAACAGCAGAAGAATGAAAATAAAAAATTAGGAAGTTTTTTTTTCGTTTGTTTCATTTTCTATGAGTATCTATATTTGTAAAACAAAAAAAGCTTTTAAAATTTTAGACAAACCAAAAAAAAAAAAAAGGATAGAAAAAAAGGATGTATTCAAGTGTCACAATGTTGACATTGTATACAAGAAAAACCAAATGAATGAAGAAGATGAAAACAAAAAAAAAACAAAACATTAATACAATTTGCATCAAAAAACATTAGCTTAAACTACAAACAACATTTACAACATCTAACTGTTTGAAATTGTTTTTGGAATATAAATTTGAAAATCCCTGACAACCAAGAACAAACAGAGAATTACAAGAAACTAAAGAATAAACGAACGAACGGCTCTATTAGACGCAAATTTTTGTAGACAAAATTTTAACGAACTTAAAAGGAATTTTCTTTTTATTAAAATATAAAACTAAAATATAACAAAGTAACTATATTTTTAAGTTATATTTTATTTTTCTGTTCCATTTTCCTTGTAAACACAAAAACAGAAAAAAACAACTTTATTTTTATATTTAATAGTTGGAATATTTTCTCTCCGTTTTTTTTTTTTTTTTTTGTAACTCGATAAACAAGAATGTAAAAAATTTATATATAATTTTTTTGTTCTTTTTAAAACAAAAGGCAATAAAACTCACACTGAGTTGTTTGCAAAATTTTCATTCATATAAAATTATGTACATATGTATAAGTGAGTGTACATGTGTTTATATTAAAAAATGACAGAACAGAAAAATATGTGCAGTCATACAAAAATTTTGCTGTTTATTGCAATTTTTAAATGTAGTCACTGCGTGTATAAAATTTATTCATATCAAATAGAATAACAAACAGTTTGAAACGAATCTCAATATTACAAAATACATGAGAATTATTTGAGAAATTGAAAATGAAGAGTTTCCTGTGAAAAGCTAAATTTAGAAAAAAAAAACTGTTTTTAATAACACAAAATGTTTTATTAATTCCTAATTGAAGAAGCAAAAAAAGACTAACAAAGCAATTTTTGCTCATATTGGCACAACCTACGGCAACTTGTTAATCTAACCCAAATTATTACTTCAGTTAAAGAAACAAAAAAAACGTATTTTCATTTACCCATTTTATATTTCTGCTGGCAGTAGTGTACCAAATAACATCAAAAAAATATAAACATAAACTTTAAATATAGACAAAGTAAAAATATTATATATGAATACAAAGTTATACAAATACATAAAATTTTCTCTTTTTATTATATATTTTATTTTGTTATCAAGCTATTCATCACATTTTTTTCAATGTTTAATATTTATTTTTCCCCCGCATTGTTTATTTCTCCCTTTCACTGCTTTCAACAGATTATTGCTAAAAAAAAATAAAATAAACAAAAAAAATCGTCGACATAAATTTATCTAACAATATTTAACTTTAAGTGAAACAAAGGGCACACACACTTGTACAAAAAAACACAAAATGTTCTGATTTACACGTGGAAAAGTTGAAATTTATTTACAAAATATTTAAAAATTTAAATATTTTTTATTTTTTAACTTATTTTTTTAGATTTTCTATTTCTATTATTTTACATAATTATTTATGACGTATACTTTATATAATAATATTTGCATTTAAATATTAATCATACGTCTGCATTACCACAACACTTTTAAGGTTATTTTGTATAATAATTTTAATTATACTTTTGTTTAAAACTAATTATGTTTTATAAACTTGAATGTTACACATTTGTAACTGCAAAAGTGTGCATGTAGTAGTAGTAGTAGTAGTAGTTGCATTAACTCTATATTCCTGTAAGTGTAAATATCAAATATATAAATATGATGCTACTTAAACATGTCCTTAAGCTGTTAAAGCACTTTGAGTTTTAATTCACTTAAAAGATTTGTTTGCTTTACTTTTTTTCTTTCATTTCTTTCGTTTATATTTTCCTACATTTGCTCTTTTATGTAGAAGCTTTCGTGAAGTGTATATATTTATATTTGTGTTTGTAATACTCTACATGCATTTGGATTATATTTAACCTATTACGTACATACATATACACTTAAAAGTACCGTGAATTATATTTGTATGAATGTGTGGGTGTGTGTCATAATAATACATTTCCTACAGTTAAGATTTGGAAGAAAGCTGGAGAAAAAAAGTAAAAGTTAATAATATTAAGCATAATAAGTTTTAACGAAATTCTAAGAAATCGATATAATTTTTTGGTTTTTGATCGAAAATATAAATCGAAAATTATTTTGAAAAAATTTTATTTAAATAAATTATATATTTTCAAATAATTCCGGGAAATGTGTTAAAAAGTAATAAAAAAAGGCTTTAATCTACAAAACAAAGATATGAACAAAATTGATAAGTTAACACTGTTGCATGCATGAACCTTTTTTATAATTGGTGCCATGTATGCATGTGTGTGAGTGTCGATTTTTTTTAATTGGTTTAGTATGCAACAATAAGCTTTAGGTGTCAGTGTTTTGATGTGATACTTTGTACAGCAAAACTAAATACACAATGCATATGTGTGTGCGTGCGTGTATTATCATCCAGTTCTTGTTTTCTCCATAAGTGAATGAGGTAGTTTTTCATTTTTATTTTGGCGAAAAGTGAAAAAATTTAATGGATTTTGGTAAGAGAGTTTAATACCTACAAGTATCATATGGTAGGTGTTAATTTATCACTGTCGTTTGTGTTACACACGAAAGAGTCGTATTCTTTACACAATGAAAACACGACAATGATGTGAAGTAATGTTGAAAATGCTGTTGAAACTGATGACAAGCATGATGGTGGCAATGTTTTCTCAACTAAATATTGCAACCACGAAAAATATGCATTCTCATCAGCATCTCCAGCGGCAATATCACTGCTACTACTTCCACCACCATCATCATTACTATTAACATCACAAACTTTACACAACTCAATGTCTTTTGCAGTAAATGAAGGCAGCCGGAAAATCACTTTAGCCTTTTGCATAAATGCATTAGCCACACACGCACACATTCACATCAAACGCATTGTCATAGTGTAAAAAGCCAAATGTCAAAAAACAAATTCTCTCTTATTTTCCTATACGCCGACACACACACACACACAAATATAGAAAGGAAAAAGTGGTAGTAGAAAGGAAAAAAAGTAAATTGTAAAGTGAAAGAGCCAATGGCTGTCTTACGGATGTTGTAAATGTGTATCAAGTGATTTATAGATAAAGGACATTCACGTTATTGCATGTTAACTTGGGTTATATGGCCACCATATGTTTGATGTATTATAAATACAAAACGGACACATACACACATCTATATACAAATGCATGTACATGTGTCATTCTGTAATATTTACGGAAATAGGAAACTGTTGCAAGTTGCTAGGCGAACCAACGTAAAGTTTGTTCATACGTTTCTTTTTAATTTTTTTTTTTTTGTTTTTAATATTTCATATTCATTAGTAGTTACAGTAAACCGCTTAAAAGTTTTATTCCAACGCTACGAATATTTTATTTCCGTAAGTTTTTAGCGGAAATGCAAATGGGAAACAAGCAGGATGAGAGTTGGAAATTGTTCACTCGTCGAAAGATCAACATCCTATAAACAAAACCAAAAACTGCAACAGCAACAGCAACAACAGCAGCAACATCAACAAGAAAAAAGTGGAAATGCCTATATAACACAAATAAATGTAATAATAACAATAATATTAAACCTTTTCCCCTTGACGCTGATGTTGACTCATTTAATGTGTTTGTTGTTAGCAGCCCTAAGAAAATAACTTTAATTGTTTTGATTTTTCTCTCTCCCTCTCTTTATTTTAATATACAAAAGCAACACTAACATAAATAATAAAACTCCCACAAGCATATATTAACACTCTCTCACGTTCAACAAAAGTTAAGCGAAACATTTTCACATGTTTATACAAGAATAAATACATAAACATATACATATATATGTTTGAATGTATGTGAGTATTTAATAAAAACAAAAAACTCAACCAAGTTGAAGAGTATTTTTGTGTTTTGCTTTGAAGTGTGCTTCATATGAGCCTATGTGTGTGTGTGTGTGTGTTTGTCTGTCTGTCTGTGTTCATGACTGTTTATGGCAACCTCATGATTAAAACTAGCAAATTTTGCTAATGAATGTCGTCACACAACACAAATACAAAAAGATCTAATATGAAATAAAAAATCGTTATAAAATAAGCAACACATGATGTTTTTCACAGTTTATACACATTTGCGGCTTTGCTACAAAAAGCTCGTGTTGCATGTTTTAGTTCAAACATCAAAAGACTAAATAAATGTTGATTTTTTTTATAACAAAATTCACGCATAAATAGATTTTTGTGGTATAATTTCCACGCTGTCATTAGTTTAAAACTCATAAATCGAATAAAACTACTTTGATGAAAATAGTTTTAGGTTAAAACATAAAGAGTTTTAGTCTTCTCAAACTTAGAAATTATTTTTTAACTTTAAGAAATTTTACATTCATTTGCATTAAATTTATTTAAAAGTATAATTTTCATATTCACTTGAATGTATTTAATTAAGATCTGTTTTCATTTCCTATTAAAATTTATTTAATATGCAGTTTTAAATTATGTTTTAATTAATTAAATCAAACATTTAATTATTCTTTGTTTCTCTCTTTTCAGAGTGATTAGCAGACTGGATTTATTTTGAATAGTAAAAATCTGTATAACGAATCAAAAATTTCCTGTGACTAAGAACCTCGCCAAAAAGGAAAATGAGAAAAAACTGTATTAATTAAAATTTTCACGTAAAAATTTTATTTAAAAATTAAAAAAAATTGAAAATTAAAAAAAAAAAAAAAACTAAAAATAAAACTTTGATTTATTAAAAAATACAAAATCGTTTTTTATTTAAAAAAATTATAGAAAATGAAATTTATTTGATTAGAAACATTTGGCAAATTTTTAGTCAAGCCAAAATGTTTCCAAGAAATTCATCGTATCAAAACTTTGAGTTCATTTTCAGATTCAACAGGTGGGGTTACAGTAAATAAGGGTTTCTAGCCAAATCAGACGGCAAATGGTTAAAACAAAAAAATTAAATTGGCAAATTTTGCAAACATTTTAAAATGTCTTTGCTAAAATTTAGTCTAGTTAAAAATTTTACATACCATGGCAAATATTTAGTCAAGACACCATACAGGGTTGTATTTTCAATAAATTTTTGTATGGAATTTTAAATAAAAAATCATCGTATCAAAATTTGGACTTCATTTTCGGATTCAGCGGGTGGGGTTACGGTAAATAGGGGTTTCCAGCCGAATCGGCCGGCAAATTTAGAAGAAAAATGGAAAAAACCGAAAATATGAAATTGGCAAATTTTGCAAAATATATTTTAGATGACTTGGCTAACACTTAGCCAAAACCATTTTAGTCGAGTCACCCATAATATGATTTGCAAAAATTGTCAATTTCATATTTTCGGTTTTTTCTATTTTTCTTCTAAATTTGCCGGCCGATTCGGCTGGAAACCCCTATTTACCGTAACCCCACCCGCTGAATTCGAAAATGAACTCAAAATTTTGATACGATGATTTTTTATTTAAAATTACATACAAAAATTTATTGAAAATACAACCCTGTATTGTGTCTTGGAAAGTTTTGCAAAAAATTACGATGTCGTAGTTAAAATTTAGTCAAGTCTCAAACCTCAGGGACTATGACTAAAATTTAGTCAAGACACAATACAGGGTTGTATTTTCATAAAATTTTTGTATGGAATTTAAAAAAAAAAATCATCGTATCAAAATTTGGACTTCATTTTCGGATTCAGCGGGTGGGGTTACGGTAAATAGGGGTTTCCAGCCGAATCGGCCGGCAAATTTGGAAGAAAAATGGAAAAAACCGAAAATATGAAATTGGCAAATTTTGCAAAATATATTTTAGATGACTTGGCTAACACTTAGCCAAAACCATTTTAGTCGAGTCACCCATAATATGATTTGCGAAAATTGTCAATTTCATATTTTCGGTTTTTTCCATTTTTCTTCTAAATTTGCCGGCCGATTCGGCTGGAAACCCCTATTTACCGTAACCCCACCCGCTGAATCCGAAAATGAAGTCCAAATTTTGATACGATGATTTTTTTTTTTAAATTCCATACAAAAATTTATTAAAAATACAACCCTGTATGGTGTCTTGGAAAGTTTTGCAAAAAAATAATATGTCTTAGATGAAATTTAGTCAAGTCTTGAATCTTAGGAACCGATTATATCATTATTAAAATTGAAGTTCGCCATTTAGCTTTTCAGTTTTTTTTCCTTTTTTCTTCTAAATTAGTCGTCACATTCTGCTAGAGTACTTTGCTTTCTGTAACCCCACCCGCAAAGACCGAAAATGAACTCAAAATTTTAATTAAAAATCTCTAGTCAATTTAATAAAGCGTACAATCCTGTATAGAGAGCTGTATCTAAAATAAGTTTAGAAAAATTTTCCAATTTTGATTTTTGGTTTCTTCATATTTTTCTCTATTTAGCAAAGCTACAAATAAAGTTGCATAACATTTATTAATTTAAATGAAATGATTATAAATTCTTTTTTATTTAACAATTATAAGTAACATAGAATTGATTTATTTTACAGTATCAGACAAATGGAACTTATTTTAAGATTTCAATATCCAGCAAGTTGGGATAAAGGCACCTTTAGTAAGAGATCGTAGGATTTCCACATGAAAGATCTGTAATAAAAAAAGAAAAATAATAATTCAATTAATATTTACAATAACTATAGAGAGACTTAGTCAATTCATATTGACAAAATTGCTGTAGTATAAAAGGAGAACAATTTTAAATAACATTTTTTTTAAATTAGATTAAACTGGACAGTTTTAAGAATAATACGTCATGTTTCGTACATACAAACTCACACTTACAGTCACAAACGTATACAAAATATGTAAACGCGTTTCTTAAATATATCCTTCGCATGAAGGAAACTGTTTAGCACTACATATGTATATATTTTATTGAGTTCTGTCAATTATTGTGGATGTGAGCGTGCCAAAAACAGGCAGACAGACGAACACAGAAAATCGACTCAGATTTTTATATGATGCAAAAATATATATTTCTTCTTAGCGTTACACACGCAATGAGAAATTTAACATACCCTATTCACCGCTTGTGGTGGTGGAGGGTATAAATTTGTTAGTTTTTTTTTTAAGTACAAAAATAAGTTCACTTATTAAATCTTTAATTTTAATTTGCAGACTTATATTTTAACTCATGAAATGTAATTACTGACATGTTATCTATAGAGACAAGAAACCCCGAAAACGTGACATACACACTGTACATACTTCATGAGCATATATAAAAGTGTTAGTGCGTTAATGAAGGCATATGTGTAAATATGTAAGCCTATACATACACAAGTGAAAGTGTAATACTGCTGTAACAACAACAACAACAACAACATGAGTAAGTAAGTATTTTTCTGCTTTAACACTTCGCTGATAATATTTGCTTCATATAAGAGAAAAAACTCGTAAGTATTTGAATTGTATGTACCCAACCGAAATACACACATACATACTTTTCGACTTCTTTTACTATATTTGTGGTTGTTGTTGTTTTTATTTTTTATGGCTTTTCGTATTTACCAAACGTCTTTGATGTTCAATGTTCTTCATGAATACAAATTGTTAAATTATTTAACTTTGGAAATAGAGATCTTTATACAAAAAAAAATTCCGAACAAAATATGGCTGTTTTTGGAAAAAATAACAAAAAATATAAAGAAGCGAAACAGTGTGTAAGCAAAAGTGTTGTTGATTGCACTTTGCCAAAAGAAATAATTTGTTTACTTGTTAACAAAGGATCTGCTGTTATGCGGCAAACGACGGCATCACTAACAGATATTTTTCATTTATTTCTCTCATCTCTTTTTTAGAAAATTAAAATGTGGATGTCTGATGATTTCCTATATATATTCTTTTTTTGTTCATTTTCACTTGGAAGGTTTAATTTTTTCTTTTTCAGGTTATGTGTTTGTATTGAGGCTTTTTTGAAATGATTTGAAGGTTAAGGTCATTTAACATTCAACAGGATATAAATTAAAATATTTTGTTTGATATTTCTGATTTAAAATATTAAAATATTATATTTTTTTATTATGTAGGTCAAAAGCAGAGAATAAAACTAGGGAATCAATACTTTTCGATGGTTAAGTAAAATAAATATAATAAACTTGTTAGGACGAAACATGTTTTTGATTACAAATATTAAAATTTTAGCACCCTCCGCTACTAGAAATGGTAAAAAGGATCATCTAGGACCCATAATGTATATATATCTTCTTAAAATCTGAGTCAATTTAGATATGTCGTCTGTCTGTTGTTGACATGTTCACATCCACAAAAATTTACATAAATCAATGACAACAAACAAGCGAAATCTTATATCTGGGTCAATCAATTCAAGCAAAGAACTTTTTTCAAATGTTTAATTATAAATCAAAAAATTGGAATAAAATTTTGCCATTATATTAAGTTTAATGTACCTCATTACCATTCCTTAAATTATCGGAATCGGTTCAGTAGAAAATGAGTTATATGCAGAAATATAAATAATCTGATTCCTCATTATATGTTCCTGTCTTGTATTAAAGAAAAACGTTCATATATTGTATGGTGTATATGTGTGTTTGTATGTATGTGTGGGAGTTTCTTCATATGCTGTTCGGTATAGCCGAATATAGTATTCTTACTTGTTTTTTGTTCGGAGAAAAAGAGAGCTTTCATTTTATATGTTATTTTTTAATAACTGTGCTAAAGCTAATATAACCATGGATCGAAAGTTAATGTTGTTTTAGATATTTTGAGTGAGAAAGAGCATATCCATATATCAAACAATATCCTTAGTAAACCATTTTGATCCTTATTGTTTCCACTATCAAAAAACTTAATACTTAAGAGCATTTTGTTCAAAATGTAATGAAAATGAGAAGAAAATTAATGATATAATCAAATCAGAATATCACTGCCCTTTGTTATGTATATTTATCGTAGAACTTCATGTATTTGCGAATGTAAGGTTATATCGCACATTTGCTTCAAAATACTAAAATTCAGAATTCGCAAGTTTCAGCTTAAAATAAGTAGTATTTAATAATTAATTTAATTTAAATAATTTTATAAAGCGTCATTCAGCAGAGCATTAGTATTTGTGAAAATCATATTATATTAATTAATTAAATTTATAAAAGTTTGTGTTAAAAAATGATTTAAAAATATTTTTTCTTTTTGTTTGAATAAAAATAAATAACAATTTCTATTTTTGCTCGAAACAAATTTAAATCAATAATTTTCATTTGTTTTTTATTCTAAAAGTCATAAGAATTGTGCTGCCTGACTAAAACTCTTTTATTTCGAATTCAGTTTTAATTATTTCTAAGATTCTTTTCTTTATATATATAATACCATTTAACTCATCATTTCATTATCTTAATTATATATTTAAACCGTTTTTATTCCTTTGTAATGAGCTGCTGTTGGGCACGTTTATCTTTTTCCTCCAACAGCAGCTGTTAATGAAAAATATGCGCGAAAAAATAATTTACTTCATGTTTTTTCTTTCTCATAAATTAGAAAAATACGTTTAGAAATGCATAAAAAGTATATTAATAATTCATGACAATTTAAAAGTGAATGCAATATCGGCAGTAATGTAAAATACTATTTTAAGTTACAAAAACTCATGAAAGAAACTTTCTTGATCAAATTATATTTCTTTCTTATTAAATTGAGCACATTTAGAAATTTGTATAGAAGTGTCTCAAATCGTATAACAAACTAAATTAAGAATATTTTTTTAATATCCTGCACGAGATATTAATTAAAACTAAAAAAAGATATTAAGAAAACCTTTTTTTCATAAAAATGAAGAACATTTTAATCAACTTATGCATTTAATTCATTTAGTGTTGTTCATTTTTGGTCATGAAAGTGTTATAAATTGAAATGAATCCATTTAACGCTATGCTTTAGGATTTAAGTAAAATATGCACCTAAACTAATTGAGAATGTACATTGTGGGCATTTTAAATAAATGCAAATAGAAACTATTTTACACTTAAGGGTATTTGAATAAAATTATTTTCAATTTAAATGAATTTTTGGAAGCTTATCAAAGCTAAAACAATGATCCATTTCTTTGACATCTTTATCGGTATTAGCGCCTTAGTAAACATCTCATATAAATAACAAATTATTTTATTCAAATAAAATTTATATTTCATCAAAGTTTTCATTTCAATCCTATTAAAATAAACGTTAGAATATAAAGTAATATTGTGTTTATAAAAACGCATACATGTGTATACACATATATATATGCATATGATTTTTATTACCATATACATATGCAAGTTGATGTCAGTCATATGTATTTTGATTTTCTCATTCTTGTTGATATGTGACTGTCTTCTCAAGTATGTGTGCGTGTGTACAAATATGTAAATGTATGTTAGCATAAATGTTTGTTTGTATATTCATGTAGTTTTAAGTCAATAACAATCATGTACCAAAATGTCCAATTAAAAAGTTCTCTCGGGCACTAAAAACATAACGGTGACATTTTGTAAATTCATAAATACACACACAAATTCAAAGACATTCACCCACATATACATATACCTCAAATACGTTCATTTCAACACTTTCGCACTCATACCAATGCAATATAGTATGTAAATGTGTATGTAACAACTAGACAATAATCTCGTTATAATATAAACGTTTATACGTAAATATTTTTTTTTGCAGTTGTTCACGCTATTATTGTTTTTGTTGTTTCTTTTTTTCTCTGTGTGTAACACTTTCCCAAGTAAGCAGTTGTTGTGGGAAAAAGAATGAGAGTGATTTCATTTTTTTTTGAAAAGTATATTCGAACTTATTGTTTTTGTTTTGCCTACATATTGTATCTAAGGAGAGGCATACATCCAAACACTATGTAGCACCACATCAATGTCAAATACTGAGGTTCGTTAGTATATTTGTTTATAGGTATGTGTGTAAATACAAATATTTCCATGTGCCTGAACTAGTGACTTCATGTATATGTGCGGATTTCACCATTCCTTCATTATGTATCGATGTATTGATTGTAAAACAAAACAAAAAAAAAAACTATTTTAAAAACTGGGAAAATACTAAATAAAATGAAAACAAAAACGAAAAACAGTTACATGAATTTTGTTGTTTGCAGTAAAAAAAATCAATTTATTTGTTTCAATTAAAAAATGTATTGTTCATTTTATAACGCACTCACTCACTCTCCACCAAAAAAAAAAAAGAAAAAAGATGTATCAAGATCAAATACTCCTCTGCCTATTCAATTTCTACAACGTTTTTTTAGGATTGTGGCATTCACATAATTCTGCATAAAATGCCAATTTCATGTGCAATATTGTATCAATGTAGTAACGTTGAAATTTATTTGAATTGATTTTATGTTCTCCCATGGCATAAAATTGACTTTCATATCCCTCAAACTTATAAGTGACATTCACTGGATAATCGTAAGGCAGCAAATGACTTACATTAATTTCAAAATAAACTTTTGCAACAGCCAAAGGATTGGGACATTTTGGTGTTGGTTTTGAAAAATGAGCCTCTACAAAATATCTTTCACCAAAGGGATAACAATGTTCAACTTTATCCAAAGCTATAACGACAAATTTGGTAGCTGGTGTCAATTCCCAGGAGTGTATAAACTCACTTATTTGTCTTACAGCTAAGGAAAATTCAAAATTTTCTAATAGCACCCAGGACTCAGATAACAATTCTTCATCTTCATCACTAGAAGTTGAAGAGCTGGGCTTTTGAAAAGATATTGAACTACTGCTGTAACTAAAGCGTTTTAAAGAAGTCTCTCTTGCCTTTATTAATTTTTGTTCATATTTCTTCTTCCAGCCATTCGGATTTTTATATAGAAATTCTTGTTTGTAATCGGAATTTATAAGAGTGGCTGCTTCCTGAGCAATATCTTCCAAAAATTGTGCCAAAGCTTCAGTGTTAATAGAAGGTTCTATAGGTTTTACTATACGTTCAGAATGTTTAACAAGATCCAAAGGATCTAATGCTGAATCCATTTTCAGCCTTAATGTTTGACATCAAAATTTTTATAAAACAAGTATGTCAAAAATGTTTCAAATGTTTTCAATGCTTTTGGAATACAGGCACTTTAGAATTTTCGAAAAGAATTATGTATGTATGAGTATTGAAAAAAAAACTCCCAGTTGACTACAAATTTCAATTTCGTTCATTGTAAGTAAGTTCACTTTAAAAGTTTTCTGGAAAATATCTTATTTATTGCAGGTCTATCTGTTTCCTATAATTTCGCACTCAACCTAATGATACAAGCTTAAAACAGTTTTTCACTTTATTATTTGCAGATGACATTTGTCGTACAAACCATCAAAATGGATTCAAACAAAAACAAACGGTAATACGAGCAACCCTCAACTCTTTATACTTTCCAGAAGACATGTAAAGCATTAGTTACAAAAAACACAAAATATACTGTTTTGTTTTTGTTTTAAGAACATTGTTCCTTTTCCGCCTGAATTGAGCCAAAAAATTCAAAATATCTAAAAGAAAACATGTGCTAAAAATTAGTCTAAATTTTACTTTGATGCTAATATTTTCTAAATTTTAAGAGATATTTAATACTTTAAATTTGTGATCGAGGTGGCAAGTTCTACTACTTCCAGCCCTTGGAGCCACTATGAACTTGTGCTAATCTAAATCATTCCAAATTTCCATGTAAAATTTCATTAACTATTTTCAGTAGCTCCAGAGTTTTATAGCGGAATATAAGATAACAGTTTTTTTTGTAAATTTTGCATACAAATATTATTTAAGACTTTAACACTTAATTTGTTAAAAGTTAAACGAAGCATAAGTGTTTAAGATTTTTTGTAAATAATTTGATCACTCACCAAAAATATCGATCTTTATATAAATTATAATGCACTTGATGAAAATAGAAGCAAATCTATAGCTTTATTATCATATTTTTTTTAATTGTTGCCAATTCAAAAATAAATATTTTATTCGACTTATTTATTTTTTAAATCACTGTCTTCAAATTTACATCTTAGTAAAATTCTTAAAAAAAACATTCGGTTTAATTGTAAATTTCTTTTTGCACTTAAACTTTTAAATTAATATAATTAATTTTTATGGATCACGTGTTTTTTTTATATTTTTTCACTTGTTAATTGCTGATAATTATTTTTCGGTCATTGCTCTTTGTGCTTTATACGTAAACAACATAAATACAAATGCACAGCTGCATTTAAGAGGGAGTAGAAAACAACGTTGCTATTTTTATGTATTACAGATGCTAAATTAATCGTTAATTTAAATTAGTAAACAATAAAAGTAAAATTGTTAAATTTTCTAAAATTAAATTATTTTTAGGTTTTCTTGAAATTAACAAATTACAACAATTTCTTTGTTTATGTATTTTAATTGTACTTCGTTCCAGAAGCTCAAAGTTTTTGTGGTTTAGTAATTTATTACAAAGCTTACAAAGATTTTACTTGGTCTCAAATAAAATTCTTATCCTTAAAAAAAGGTGAATGTTCTTTCTAGGGTATTTCTTCTTACTTTATTTTTTGGTTCGGTTGAATTTAATTCATTTGTATATTGAATGAAACCATTTTAAACATATGGCGTTCAACTCCCCTTAAAAAATGTATTCCAGAGAAATAAAACCAAAGATTCAAATACTGTGAACAAACAACTTTACCTGTATTAACACATACTACAACACAAATATCAATATAACAAACACACCGATATAGATATTCATTTATTGTAAAATAACAATTATTTTATTTTATTTTTTCTCTCTCTCTCTCTCGTTAGCTTGTTGTTATTGTTGTTATTGTCGTAATTTTAAAAGCAATAATACCTTTAACAAATAATAATGGTAGAAAAGTAGTTGTTGGATATTGCTCTTGCTGTTGCTATATATGACTGTAATGCGTACCAACATTTTCCTTATAAACATATACATATGTACATAAACGCATATTGTTTTATCAATATATGTATATAATAACCAGCAAGTAAGAATGTTAAAGCCGGTCAAGGTCGACTATCTAATACCCTACAATACAATATTGGTTATAAAGGGTAGCTACGATCCTCGTATAATTTTATTTTCTGATTTATTGAAAAAATGTAAATTACATTATTGTGATACTAATATTTATATGAAATTAAAGCATTTCAAAGGGATTTTTTTTTGATAATGAATGATGGGGCGACCCTCGAATAATTTTAGATATTATTTAAATTAATTTGACCAGCTGTTGTTACAATATTAATGTAGATGTGAGAGAGGGGCTTGAAAGCACATATAATACTATAGGACTCATTTTCGACTCAGAAAGTGATTCTAAACGGTATTCTTTAAAGTGGGCATTACACTATTTTTTCTGTATGTTACGAACATCAGTAAAAACGCATACTACCCCCAAGTACCTAAGGTAGTGTAGGGTATAAATATGTATATAAAATTGTTCTTGCACATTTATTTATATATAGTATTTATACATTAAATAAAAAAGCAACAACAAATATTATGTTTTTGTATGAAGCACATTTTGGTAATAAAAATTCTTGTTTGCAGTTTAGTAAAAGAAAGAGAGCAAAAAAAAAAAAAAATACAAACCTATACAACCTATAAAAAAAATTAAATATATTTAACAAAATGTTATACCTTCTCTTCGAAAAGTATACAAAACGCATTGAAAATGGTAAAACATTGTAACCTCCTACCAGTCTCATGACAATTGTTTCACAAAAACTCAACAAATACAATAAAGTAACATGAACATTTTTCCATTTGGGAAAATAACAGCATCAAATTTGTGGCAAAACGCATCTGATTGTAATCAACAAAATTGTGCAGAATTTTATGTGATAAACGTGCATTTCGTATCGGATCCATATTAAAATATGAAAAGTTGTTAGTAAAAATAACAAAGTTAGAAAACAACTTAAAAGAATTTAAAAATAAATTTTAATAATTAATATCTATGAAATACTGATAAATCTATACAAATGGCGACTTATTTAAATTTTGAACATTCTGCAAATAAAGTGCGACCACAAACATTTACACTATATTATGGAATTTTGGTAAACAAACTTGTATATTTGTAATTTATGGATTCTATAAAATATAATGTAATGTTTTCTTAATTTATGTTTTTATATAATAACAATACTAAAGGCAGCTGATTCGAATTAGTAATACCCTCTTCGTTTAGGATATAATTTTGAATTGAATTGTCGATTTTAAATATTTCTAAAGGACCGATTATACTGGTTCAAAAAAGTGTATCAAATTTTCAGTTTTTGTTTGGATATAAAGTCGAAGAATAATGGAAACTATGGCACTATAAAACGACATACTGAGTATACCTATCATTTCTGATCATTTCTGATACAGTGATTCTAAAAAGCATGTTTTTTGTAGAGTATTATCTTCCTTATATACCTCTTTAAGATATTTTTTCAATCAAGCCAAGACATAAATGAACATTTTTTGTTTATTTTATTTTTTATTAATTTCAATACCTGTGGTAACCAAATTTGAAGATCTGCCCACCGTCTTCAGAATCTACTAAGAACTTGTACTTTTTCAAATACATAAAATATGTAAATGTAAAATTTCCCATTTTCAAAGAAAAAAACACATTTGTGTAGTGGTGTAAAATATTAAATGCCAATTTTTTTGGTAACTTTTTTTTTGTATTTTTTCCAAAATTTACAACCTAAACCTCTCCAAGACTTTTTCGGAATTCAAATTGTGTATACGTGTAAAAAGTTTAGCTAAAAATGTTTATGTTATTTTTTATTTCATTACTGATTAAAATTTTAATACACCAACATTCAAACACATACACAAAGTGAATATTCTTATGTCCTTCGAGTTGTCCTGCGTGCGTGTTTTTTTCTAAATTTTGTTATATCTGTTTTTTTTTTTGCTCCTGTCTTTCCTTGGGAGGCGTTTTCAATATTTGTTATGATTAAATATATTTTTTGTTTTGTTTTTTTTTTGTTATTAAATAATATGATAATTTTTTGGTCACCTCTGTTGTCTATAACAAACACAAGTAACGTTAAATGATTTTTTTGAGAATTAAACTTTTTCAAAGATTTTTTGTTCGAATAATAATACATAAATTAATTTTTAGATTTTTATATTTACAAAATTTTAATTATGATTAAAAGAACTGATATTGGGGTTCTCAAATATCGTTTAGCTTGTTTCAATTATAAAACAGAAAAGTGTAAATATAATTTTTAAGGGTAAAGTTCTAAATATAGAGAATTTGAATACGAAAAGAAATTTAAAAGCATTAAGATTTTCTTGTACATAATTATCAAATAAAGTACCAAATGTTAAAAAGATTTTATTGAAAAAAATTTCCATAATGATGAGCAAATTGAGAAATAAAACTTAAAGAACTTAACATTTGTCTCAAGTCTTTTTTTGTATTAAAATTAAGAAACTATAAATATGTTAACGGTTTTTTATTATACCTGAAACTGTTAAAGAACAGTCACAGTTATCTGCATGCTTTTTTCCTTGCAGAACTGTAGTTACATAAATTTTCATTTTAATAAACAACATTGCCAACATTATGATGGGAAATATTCCATCATTCTAAAAACACACATACATTTGCAAACATTGATATAAGAGTAAAAAAGTAAAACAACAAAGTAAGTTGTTTCCATATTTCTTTTGTTTGTCGGTCGTTTAGTTGTTGGTTGGTTGGTTGGTTGTATATTTGTTTGCTTCTAAATGTGGTTCTGTAATGGGCTTATATTTTAAGTCATTCTGTTTTAAAGTTTTTGTAGCTCCTACAGTTTTTTTGTGTTGAAATTTAATTAATAATTGTTGTACCGCCCCCCAAAAAAGCAGACACATTCGCTCATATTTAAATACGTTTACAAAAAAAAAAAAAAAAAAAAAAAAAAACTAAAGCATATATTTTGTGTTTGAACCTTAGAGTTTTATGTTAACAAAACAAAAACATTTACAACAACTATAGCAATATTTTGTTGTAACAAAGCAAAAACACGAGGCAAAGTATGTTTATTATGTGCTCTCTTTAGTAATTGTAACTTCCTGTTTTAATGGAACCCAACTTAACAAAATGTTAAATATACGATGACTAAGTTTGTGTGTGTGTGTGTGTGAATATGATAAAGAGCGTGATAGAGTGTAAGTGTGTATGTTCATTCATGTTTTATGATACAATGAGTACGAGTACATTCATACAAGCATGAGAATGTGCTAAACTAAATGTGGTTATTACGGAAGCAACAAACGAACTTCATAATATAATTTTGTTACCTTTTTTGTTCTTTTCGTAGAAATTTTTTCATGTTGTTCTTATTGTTGTGTTTGCTACTGTTGCTGATGTTTTATATATATACGTGTTGTAGAGTTAAGTAAAATAAAAAGGCAACATATTTTATTACGTTTTCTTAATTTTTTTGTTGGCTCAATGTTGTAAATATTTCTTTGTTGTCCTTTTTTAAAAAATTGTTACTTTCAAAGGTGTCCTAAATAAAGGTATATACGTATGTTTGCATATTTAAAACAAAACCAATGTTCTTCCCCGAAAAGGGAAGAAAAAAAAACACCAGGTTAAGATTAAATAATGCCGCATACAAGAGACATTTTTTAAATTATTGTTTTACGTAGATTATTCAAAAATTAATTTAAATAACACAACATTAAAATGTTACTACGTACAACAACATAAAATACATTTAAACAGCAATAAAAAAACGAACAAAAAGGGGAGAGACAATATTAAAAATCTCTCACACGCACACAATTATTAAAAATCGTAAATATTAAAAGGTGTTTACAAAAAATATATACATTCTGTATATATCGGGGAAAATGGAAACAAAAAACATTTATAGTAATTATTTTCAAAATCTTTAGGAGACAATAAATAGTTTAAAATTATTAGAATTAATTAGGAATTTTACTATTATTTACAACTAAGCATTATTATTTAAGTGTACTTTATAAGGTTGACTTTACTGTTTGAGTAGGCTTTCAACGTTTAGCACTTTATTTTTATTACTTTTTTGGAGTTTAAGTACAACAAAAAATGCAAAATTAAACATATTATACTTTTAATTTTAGTCTTTACTTCTTGACATGCTTCTAACATCTCAACGCATTCGTAAAATGTATTGCCAAAAAATATTTTTCCCTAAATCAACAAATTTAGCTTAATTTTAAATGTTCAGTTTTCATTTTATTTCACATTTTTTTTTTCATTACAAACATGTTGCTATAAAAAGTTTTATTACTTGAAATTGACGAGGCATATTCATGTACATTTTGTACTACAGCATTCACACACTCACATACATTCAAGATGAGATGGTTATAGTTATAGTTGCAGTAATGTTGGTAGTGGTAAGTAAATAGCACTCAAAAATACTATGTTGCAATTCCCTAAAGGGAGTTACAATAAGTTGAATATATGATAAAAAAAAAAACAATTTTGATGTATATAAATGAAAAAACGTTTCAATGTGTAGGTGTAGCTGTATATGTGTACACACAAATAAAAAACTATATGTATTTACGAATGTAACCATGTGTGTTAATTTTACTTCGCTTATCAACAACTCATAAAAATAAAATACTTTTTTAAAACTTAATTTTTTGTGGTCTCTTTTATTTTCGTAAACTAATTTTTATATCTTAAGGAAATAAAAGAAAAAGTTTGATTTTTCTTATTGTTATTATTATTATTATTATTTTTAATTTTCTATGGCAACCAT
This sequence comes from Cochliomyia hominivorax, assembly GCA_004302925.2. Classification (NCBI taxonomy): domain Eukaryota; kingdom Metazoa; phylum Arthropoda; class Insecta; order Diptera; family Calliphoridae; genus Cochliomyia; species Cochliomyia hominivorax. Next base: position 93,434,204 of record PYHX02000495.1, read on the forward strand.
TTATAAGAATAGATAAATAAAAAAATATATATATTTTTTTGAATTTAATGAAAAAGTAGGGGTTTTTTACAAATCTAACAAAAAAGTTTCTTTTTATATTAAAACCGACATATTTTAATAATAAATTTTATATTTTTTTCTTTTGCCTTTTAAATATTTAAGTTTAAAAATATATATAGATGTGTGTATGTGTGTGAATGAATAGACGTTGTCATGTGTCTATATGTCTTCTGTTAAAAGATTTTTTGAAATTCTTGTAACTGATTGTTAAGGGATCATTTTGAGCACATTAGAAATAAACCGATATTTGACAATGTATAGATAAATGATTGTATTTGCGTATGTGTTTGTTTATTGAGTTTGTTAACACATAACCATAACCCATACTTGAAACAACAAAATCTGTTTATTAAATATTTTATATTAAAATATTTCATTCGTTATGGGGGTTATTACATTATTCTTTAGAAAATATCGTTTAAATTTTAATATTGGTTGGAGAAAAAGATATGTTTTTGGGAAGAAATAAAAATATATTAAAATTTGATGAATTGATTAAATGAAATATAGGGGAGTTGTATTTAAATAAATACGAATTTATAATTATATTTATAATATTGACATGTAGGCGTATACTTATTTTTATAAATATCACACATACACTCCAAATATATCATACATTTATTTGATTAATTGCTTTTTTAAGAAAACACTTTTACCCTGAATTAATATTATTTCATTTGCATACACATTTTAGTTCCATTAATAGTTAAAATACTTATGATGATTTGTTTTGTTTTTGTTAAGCATATTCCTAACTTGATTATTTAATGTGCTTAGAAAATAAACATACACATACACACATATATATTTATACTAATACTAAAAAAAACATAAAAGCAAATGTTATTTCCTATTTTTATAAACATATTCACACACACTCATATATAAAGAAATTAACAACAATACCGCGATGAACATAAAACTTGACCTGATTTTTAAATGAATTCAATGATATTTAGAAAAATTCATTGAAAATAAAAGCAGACATTAACAACTAAATATATAGTGTATGGTGCAATACAGCAACACATCGAAATGTTAACATATGAACAAAAATAATAATATTTTTCATCTGATTTCCATACTACTCAATACAAAAGCACACACCCTCACACTCACACACTTTTGCATTTGCTTCTCACAAAATGATGTTCAATTCAAAAAGAGAGTAAGAGAATAATATGTAGTAGGAGTAGTAGAAGTAGGAGGTAAAGTATAAGCGATATTTGTCTTCCTTTACAAGAAACTATAGGTGGGTGAGTGTGAGTATTTGAAGCTTATTTTAACGTTATTTTCTGTAAAGTGAGCGGAAATGATTTATTTCACCACAAATTAAACAACTAAGCAATGTACTTATAATAATTATATTTAGCAAATAATAAAATTTCGTTGGTAACCATATGTATGTAAATGTTAGTGTGTGAGTTACACATTAACTACAATAGCATCAGTTATAGCAGTAAAAATTTTACCCACAAACTCTCATTGAAGTTTTTAAACATATGAGAATATACATTTGTGTGAATACGCTGTAATTGTGTTGATTAAAAGTGAAAAAAACATTTCTTGAAGCTACAAGTCATATATTTTCTACTTGGCCAAGGAAGGAAGTAAGAAAATTCCATATGAAATATTAAAAATAAAAAGAAGAATGAAATTCAAAATGAGTGTGAGTGTAAGCAAGGAAATTTTAATAATCAAATTAACATGTATATTAACGTTAAACAAACAACCTCAAAAAAATATAAATATATAATAAATAAATAAAATATTAGCATAACATGTTGAACACAACACAAAAGGTAAATGGCCTAAATGGAGTAGAGCGGGAGGTGAGTAAAATATAAAAAAGTAAGGGAAGTAGGAAATGGAAGCAGGAGAATAAAAATATAATTAAAAAATAAAGCACAATGGCAATAATAAATAATAACAACAATTAAGGCTTTCACAGTTGTATTTCATTAAATAATTCCTAAGGGAACATTTGTAAGCTCTATTAATATCAAATGTTTAAGTATAAACTTAACAATAAAAAAATAAAACAATTAGCTTACTTAGAGGTATTAATTATAAAAGCTTTTCAAGAAAAACTGTGAATTCCTTAATGCTTCTTTTGTTGTTTGTGTTATATGAATTCAATTAATATTTTTTATTGAACATGTTGATGTATACATAAATTTTTTTGCTAAATATATTAACGGAAACTGTGGTCAATTTCCTTTCAGTCTCATATTTCCGTTATCTGTGGGTTTTAAACGTGTTTGGCCTAAGTAATTTTCCGCACACATAGACATTTGTTTATCAATTTTTAATTATTATGTTTATTGTCATAGTTAAGTGTATCCTTTTTTACATTATTATTATTATTTTTCTATGGCACCCTGTCCCTAGAAACCTTAAATTATTAACAATTTCTAACCTTATTAAATATCAATGTCATTTTTATGTTTTATTTTTGTTGTTTTTTTTCTGCGTTTTTAGAATTCATCCCTTAGGAGCTGTTTTGTTGCGGTTAAGTTTTCGTGTACATTGTTAACTGAACTTTTGTTGTCATTTATGTGTTTGGAATTTTGATTTGAGTTTTATGAGGAAATTTCTAAAATAATGTTTCAAAAATAAGTTTTAACAATTGGAGTACACAAATAAAATCAACAACACATACACAATTTTGAAAACATGTACAAGATACATAAAATAAGTTTATTTAAGATAATTATGATGACATTTGATAAAATGGAAAAATATATTTGCCTTTTGTTTGAAACAAGCTACTTTATCGACTCTTTTTCCACTCTTTGAAAAAGCTAATCTTTTAAGGAATTTAATTTTAATTTTTAAAATTAATTTTATATTTTATCACCCTTTGAAACTAGAGAAATCTTTGCAAATGAATATTAAAAATTAAGATCATCTGAAAATAAGGATTTCAATCCGAGGTTTTCCCTGCTCTAATTTAAATATTCTATTGTACTGAACAGACTGCCTAACAAATTGTAGTTTACACATTTCAAAACTAAACATATTTACTTCAAGGAATTATTACCAGAATAAAAATGTAGTAATTTTTTTCCAAAAATTTTGTGCGGTTGGAAGATTTAAACAATTAAGTTACGTTGAAAAGTAATCAATTAAATTTTAATTACATGGAGAATTTCACTTTTATTATAATTTGTTCACACGTTTTTTGTTGATTATTTTTTTAATATTTCTTTTTTTTCATATCTAACAGACTGACTACTTAATGGTCTCTAGAAAAAGGAGGAGTCAGAATATTTTATTTATTCAGTTTTATTTAAAATATGTATGTTTCAATTACATGATCAAAATGTGTGAAAACAAAAGTTTTTGCGTTATTTTTTGTAGTTTCTGTACTGTGTGTTTGTTTGTAGTGCGTGTTTAAGTTTGTATATGTGTATGTGAGAATGTCCTTTTTATTCTGTTGTTGTCCCTGATTTTTTTTTATTATTTTTTAAATTCAGTCTGCTGTTGTTTTGTTTGTGAAATGTGTTTTTCATAAAAATATATGTCAATGTAAAAGTAAAAAAATATATTTTTATACATATTTTCTTTTTTTAGTTTTAAATGTTGGTGTTGGTGGTGGTCCAATGGTGTTCCAGTCAGTAAGTATATTTTTTTATTGTTGATTTCCTTTTTGTATTTTAAGGTTTATTTTATATTTGTCTCTCCCTTTCCCCTTTGTATGATGAGTTTGTTTTTTTTATTGAAAATACGAAAAATGTTGGCTTAATTTCTGATATTGTGTTTTTAATTTCAAGTCAACTGACATTGTTCAATTCAATGTTAAAATAAGTAGACATTTTCAATTATTTTAATATAAAAGAAATAATTTTGATTTCCGTTTAGTTTAGCTAGAAATGGCTTAAATGAATATTAATGTTTCTAAGTTTTACTTCTTTTCTATTCTTTGTATACAATTTGCTTTAGTTTCAATTTTAATTTCCAATTCTACTATTTTTATCCTTCTTCTTTGTGTTTTCCAAAGTGCAGTTTGTTCATGTGATGGATTGAATTTTTCGCGTACTTTCCTATTATTCGTTTCATTTCCTGCTTCTGTTGCTACTGACAATTAAAAAAAAAGAGTATAAAGAGCGCAAACTTGTTTGTCCTCTTTTGCTTTCCGTGTCATGTCATTGATTTCTTAAACTGTATGACACAGTTCATTTGTCTTAGTACTTGCTGTTATTGTATTTATAGTGATGTTTTATGCCGCCTTTACCAATTTAAATTTTATTGCTGCAAGTGTAATGGGATACTTTACATCTTAGCATTTTCTCAACTTTTCTAAATGTTTTGTATGGAAAAGCTCTAAGTAAAAACTATACACACACATGCACTATATATTGTACACACAATTAAGATCCGGTATCATTGAGTTCTTTTAGATAAGGATGTCCCTGGACCAATTTTTAAAATCTACTAAAAATTACAAAATTGTATTATTTTGAAGTTTAATGTAAAGCATACATTTTAAAATCATTTCTTATTTTAGCGACATAAAGGTTTAAATAAATTTAAAAATTTTGTTAAACTGCAAACCCTTTTTGCTTTAAAATCTTTATGATTATTTACCATGAGATTTTTTAATATTGTTTCTTTAACTTTGGTGTATAAAAGCCATAATAATAAAAATGAACACCAAAATTGTTCAATAAGTATTAAAGGATATTTTAAAAGAGCTATAAGGCCATTTAAATTCTTCACTTAATAATAACAATTTCTTCAACAAACCGTTTTTCTTTTGTATAGAAATATAATTTTATTGGTATTTTCTTTCATTTCTTCTCAAGATGAAAAAAAAAGAAAATAAAGAAACCAACGAAAAGAAAAAAAATAAGTAAACAAAACATATGTATTTTCCTCTTTTTATATGTATTTCCATTTGATTTGAGTTTAAAAGAGTTATGGTGCATAAACAACAGCAGTAGCAAAAACCAAACAACAACAAAATGAACATTAAACTAGTGAACAAAACCAAATAAATAGCTACAGCAAAAATAAACAAACTCATATAAAAATAATTTCTTTAAAACAAATACTTGTAGATACTACATATATACATACATTGTGTTTTTTTTTTTTTTTTTTTTGTACATATACACATACATAGAGCATAGTTTTTGCACAAGCTTAACAACATACAAGTTCGAATGACTCCTACGTTCCTTTACATAGTTGAACGTTTACTTATAAAAATATATATAAATGTTTATAGGTATGTATATATGTATATGCATGTACATATATATTTATGTGTATTTACAGTCGCCACCATTGACGTGGAGTATGATTAATTACCTCTTTCTCGGTTAAACAACACATACCAGCACCTACTAGTAGCACACTTACACATACATTATTCTTCTTCCTGCAAGAGTAAATGTGTAAACTGCAAAATGTACAAAATACTGTTATACACATTAAGACAAACTCACACACGTATATTTTTTTGTGATATATACTTGTCGGTTATTATCTGGCTTTTCTTTTTTCTCATTTTTTTAATTTTTTGTTCCTTGTTTTTTCGTAAAACTTTCATACGGCTGACTATGTGACTTTTCTTTACTTTAGTTTTTGTATACGATATTATACATACATACATACATTCATATATGAAAAAAAATCATACACATCTACAAGAACACTCCAATCTATTTAAGGAACCATAAATACAATTAAATCAAATGAATTCCGTTTTAATTATCCTTAAGGTTTTGTTAAAATCCTATCGTTCTCACTCTCTTCGTAAAATGTACTTTGTCATTATTTTCACGCTGCATCCTAGATTTTGTTTGTAACCAGGAATAAAGTTTCTTTGTTGCAATTCTATTAGTTGACTGTAATTATTTCTAATATGATTGAATTTCTGTAGGAATTTTAGTTTTCTCAAAGGCTGATAAAAAGTTAAAGTTACCAAAGTGATATTTGTTTTTTTTTTTTGCATTTATAACAAAATAATTTTTTAATATTCCCCCTAAAACCTAAAAAAAAACTTAAAATCTTTCTACCACTATGACAATATTTTAACTGTTTAGCATGGATCAAAACTTTTTCTGGTTCTATCTTTATTCCATTAAAAGAGACATTTAATGAAAATGACAAAAGTCTTTTGCTTTTTGTCTTTCTGTGAAACTTTTTTTCTTTCTGAAACTTCAAATTTATTCGTACATAAAATATTGTTCATTGCCAGCTCAGAGTGAAGTAGAAACAAATACATTTTTTTATTTCAATATATTTTAAATTATTTAATTAAGTAAAAAGGCCAGCTAATCAAATGATCTCTACAGCAAAAAATGGGTTAAAACTTTTTTTTCGTCTATTTTTTCTTTTACACATTTAATTCATTAATTTAATTCAGTTTGGAAGTGCCCACATTTCCCAATCCATCACAACAACCCAAATGGTTGCTTGATGGTGTTATTATGAGTGTTATTAAAGTTGTTTTTGTTTGTTTGTTTGTGTTAGTCCTTTTTTAAGCCCATAAAGTATTTGTCCTTTTTTTGTTTGTACTTTATTTCGTAACATCGCATTAAGTCTATGTGCAACATGTTGCGCAGCATTTTAATAGCCAAGAGTTGCTATTAAAATATGTTTATGATAGGTTCAATGGCAGTCTGACTAAGTGAATTAACTTAGAGACAGACTGACTGACTCACTGACTGACGCACCAACTGTTATTTTTAAGTTATTTGCCCTTCTAATAACTTTGACTACACAGCTCGGACTAGCTTATGGTCATTTTAATTTAAAAGAAAAATATGTGATTTTTTATAGCTTCTCAAGCACCAAAGATTTTAATAGCTTTTTTGAAATGAAAAGAATCACATAAAAGATTAAAATTTATAATTATTTTTAAGAGCATCTAAAATTTAAAAACCATCTTAAATGAAACGCATACATTAACGATTCAACATTGCAAAGAAGTTACAAACATTTTTCTCTTATTCTCTTCTTTACTTTGTAACAAATATTTTATTTCTATTACAATTTAGTTTTTACTCGCCGTTTTCATTTTTGTTTTTCATTTGTTCTTTTACTTTTTTATTTTTTCTAATAATTTTTGTTTTATTATTGAAACGCAACAAAAACTTTGATGGTGTGTATAAATTCAATGTATGTAAGTGTGTGTTAGTATAGTCTTTGTCTGCCTTCTGCTCTTATAATAATCCTGAGCATAGATTTAGAGATGAGTTGTTGCTACATAACGACAGTGGCACATTACTAACTCATTTCTTTTTCTCACAGATTTATTTATTTTTTATAGCGGTCAGTGTGTTAGCCAGATTCGGTTTTAATGTCTGCTTTTCTTTGTTGTTGTTCCTCTTTAATCTTTTCAAAAAATTTCAATGTCTAAAGAGGATTTCTGTTTAGCGCTTGCGCTGAAGTTGTTATTTATTTTAAAGCATCAAATGATGGAGACTGGAACTATAATGTTATTAACATGACAGTTGTGTATGGAAAATTTAAATAAAAAACAAAGATTGACGTTCTGAAACATTTTCATTGAGTGAGACGTTATGGAAGCACACAGATATGCAATTTTTTGAAAATTTATTATAGTACATATATAAACCTATTTTATACACTATTTTGGCAAAAGTACACGATAGCGAATTCTAAACCCATGAAATTGTATGAAATTTCAATTATACATATTTTTATAGGAAATATGTTAAAAAAAACTTTAATTACAAATAAATTTTTTTATTCAAATAGTAACATACATTATAAATAACTCACCTTAAATTCGTCACTTTAACAGCAAATTTGTCTGAAAGTAAATCCAAAAATATAAATTGTATAATTAGTAAAATTTAATTGGAAAATGTGACTTATTAAATATATCTTAAGTAATAAATATAAAAATATGGAAAAGAGTATTATTTATCTTAAGTTGAAGGACATTGCCACCTCAAATTGCTGTCTTATCTTTCATTTTATTTTAGCTAAGACAAAAACCTTAATGTTTTACAAAACTTAAAGAAACTTTAAGAACGCTTTTTATGTTAAATTGTTACAAATTATTCTTGCTATGACAGTAAGGACCTCATATTCTGTTCATTACATAAAGATTGCATGAAGTTTTAAGCCGTTACATATTATCCTTACTAAATAAAAGAAGTTAAAACAGCTAGGACCTCATATGTTTTTTAAATACCTCACATCCTATTAAGCAAAGACATGAATCAATATATACTTTTGCCTTTAATACGAAAAATGTGTTGTTGATAAAAGAAACATTTTGCAATGTTGGAACGCAAAATGTAAAAGCTTTAGCACAAAATTGAATTGTGTTCAAAGATTTGTTTAAGTTGAATTTTCATTTAAAATTAATTTTTAGTTTGTTGTACTAAATTTTCTAATAAATAATCAATAAACAAAAAACTAAATTTCCCAATAATAATTGGAAATAATATCTATCTCCTTGAAAAAAAGCTATGTAAATTGAAAATAAAATAAAATTGGATTCAAAAAATATATCTATTGGCTTCAATTCTTATTTAATTTTCAATATTTACTTAAAAAATGTATGTAATCGCATAAAGCTTCAATTAAAATTTGACAAAATGTGAAAAAAACTGAAAATTCAGTATTTATCTGTGATGTTTCTTGTATACTGATCTTCACACACTTTAATAATAAATACTTGAAAAATTATCAATTGCATAAAAATTAAAAAATATATATATTGAAAAAAATAAAATATTAAAATATTAAATAGTAAACGAGTAAAATTACTAAGTAAAACAACATTATTATGGTTTTCTAATAATTGTTTCTTTTATTTCTATGTATGAACTTCTAAAAACTATACAATACAATTTATGTTTTGTATTTATGTTATATTTTTAAATAATATTTTTATTTTTCTTTTATCATTAATATTGTTATGTTTTTATTATTTTTTATTAATAATTATCGTTTTAATATGTTTAATTTATTTTTTTGTATGTATAATATTATCATATTGTTAATAATTGTTATTAATATGTTTGTTGTTATTTCTTGTTTGGAAATGTATATACTTATTTTATATACTTGTATAATGTGTTCTTGTTTTCATTTAAAACAATTATTTTTTTATTTATTTTAAAACACAATTTAAACATTAAAACTAAAAAAATACGAAGTAAAAATTTTCAAATAACAACCAAAAGAATTATTGCACTTATGAATTGCATAATAAAAGTTAAATATTGGCAAAAGAAATAGAATATTTGTATCGAATAGAAAAACAAACTAATTAATTTTAAATTATTGTTTGGCACACATAACTCTAAACTAAAAGAGAATTAGAACAGAATAATAAGAGTAATAATAAAAAATATATATTGCACTTAAAGAATAAACGTTAAAAAAAACGTTACCATAAAACTAAAAAAGTTTTATTACACATAAGTATTTAGCAAAACACAAATACATACGCATACACACCCACAATAGTAGTGGTATGTATGTAAGTGTTGCACTAAATATATTTTAGTTTAAGAACATAAAATTGGTATAGCTTATAGTTTTTGCTCTTTGAGAGGCTTTTTATGTATTTTGTCTTTAATTTAATAATAATAATAATTAGTATTTTAAGCTGTTTACATAAAATTAATCAACAAAGTTTAATTTTGTCATCGTTACTCTTTTGAATTACTTTATTAAATATTAACGATCTGAAATATCATTATTTTAGTTTATTAGAAAGCAAAACTCTACAAAGAAAATATTTTCAAATTAAATAAATATTCAATTCAAAAATCAAACAAATATTTAGAGTTCTTAGAATCCTCAAATTATTTTCAAAAGGAAAAAAAACTCTTAGCTTTTATTAAACAAGGAAAATACAAGATAAATTAATCATCTAAAATTTTATTAATATCTTTTATCAGTAAAACAATCAAATTTATTGTTTGTTAACATAACAAACAAAAATTAGTAGAAGAAGAAGATATTTTTATTTGCTTTCAAAATTTTCTTAAGATGCTTCAGTGTTTTCTAACATTAAGTTTGTATTTATATATGAAAGAGTGAGTGCGTTAGTTTTGTTTATATATTTTTTGTTGTTTGTTTGTTTTTATGTAAAAGTATATAGTTCTACGATAACTGGAAGATATATGTATGTTTATGTTACTTTTATAAATCATTGTTAAGAATGCTTGTTTGAATAGTGGTATATTTTATATGAGAGTACTTTTAAAGTAATTGGGCAATAACGGGCTCTATTAAGCACATATGTTCGGCACCTCTCACCGGCAAACGATTGAGGCAAAAATGTCTTATCATATCTGGTACCGTTTCGAACGGACGACTAAATTGACCCAAAATATATTGTCCACATTCATTACGTTGAATACGCATGTGCATAAAGCCTTTAGCTCCTCTGGAAATACGAAATAAAATAAACAACTGAATATATTCCCATTAAAAAATACTCACTTTAATGATAAAGAATAATCTTGTTTTGTTGATTCACAGTTGCGCACTAAAAAGCTGCCTTCACTTAAGGGTCTCAATGTAGTTTCGGCATCAATACGTGTTATGGAACCATGATACCAACTGTATGAATAAAAATACAAAAACCATCAACATAAAATGCATTTTCTTAATTACAGTAATTTTTAAATAACATCTTACCCCTGCCTCTCCAAAGGTATTGAGACGTCAATCAGATCGACTGCTGTAGAAAAGGCTGTTGCATTCAAATTCAAATTGAGTTCTTTGTTGTTGGTAAGACCACGTAAATCCAAACTACCGAATTTATTGTTCGATTGTCGCGGTTCATTGAGATTCAAGGTGAGATTTTGACGGAATATTGCAGAATCTAAAAAACAGTTTCACAAACAAAAGAAATTTCATTCATTTATTTTTTTCTCATACTCAATTTCTCTTATTGGCTTTTGTTATAACCGGAGTATATGTATATCTATAGGTAAATAAGCCGTATGTTGCATCTATTTATGTTTATATGTTATAACCAATTGTTCAACAACATGTGGTGCTTGATGGTATTGAAGTAGAATGAGGTTAATTAAAAATGTTAACACAAATGGCTGATCAAAACTGATTGCAACATACAGCTTTTGTAATAAATAAAAAATCGGAGAAAAAACACCAAACAAAAACAAACTTGTATCCCATTTAACCCAACACCTACCAAGTTTTATTGCAGTTTTATTGTCATCTCTCATAGAGTGACTGGATGAAGCTTGAGAAATACCACTTGATTCAGTGCTATGCATCATAAGATTATTAATTTCAGCCTGATTGGCTCTTAAACGTCTTCTTAGTTTGGGCATGTCGAATGGTAAATCGCCCAAATCAACTGATGTTGCACTACCCGAAGTACAAGCATCCTAGAAAAAGTACAATAATAATATTAATTAAGTCACTTTGGTGCTTCCCAACAGTAATAAACTATTACCTGTTGCAAAGTTTTTCTTCGTCTCAATTTTGGCATATCAAACGGAAGATCTCTTAAATCTTGCGGTAAGCCCACACTGTTACTCATGGCTCCTACCGCACTTATATCACTATGATTGTTTCCCTTATCATTTGGCGGGAAATTTAACTTTGGCAGCGTAAACTTTTGCAAGCCTAATAAGGGCTTACCATCTTCTCTTGAATGCAAAGAAATGCCACTATCCGACCCCAATATTTCATCTGTAAGCTGCATGAGAGTTTTATTAGCCGGTGGTCTTCGTTTTTTCAAGGCATCGATTTGTAGCTGAGGAGTGGGGCGTACATTCTCTGTATCGCCTGAATGCAGCTGAAGCTGTTGTTGCTGCTGTTGTTGGTGTAATTGTAGCTGTTGATTATTTGCATTTGTTTGTAGGGCAGCGCCATCTTCAGGAGAAGCATTCTGTGTTTTATTTTGTTCGGACAGTTCAGAGCCCGGCTCTTGAGAGGACTTGTCCGATATAGGACTAAGGATATGCAATTTGGAATGTATGACCACTGGTGCTCTTAGGGGAAAAGCAACGCTCGAGCTACCAGATTCAGAGCTATGTGAACTCAACGAGGTCGAGTGCCTTGACTCTGAACTGGACGTACTGCGATTTCCCTCGCTAGTGCTCGAGCGTAGCGATTCCATGCTACCACCACTACTCGATGTTGCTATGCTCTCGGTCGAGGAATAATTATGCGGCCTTCGACTGCCATTACCAACATGGTGGTGGTGGTGAGAGGCGTGGCTTTTGCGCAGCTCCAGCACCCGCCCCGACTCAAGAACAAATGATCGTGGTCGGCTGCGGGATCTAGAGCCACCTGTGACATTATTCGTGCCTGTGTGGTGTGATGACATGTGATGGTGATGATGACTGTTATGATTGTGATGGAGACTGGAAGATGGTGGATTCACGTACGCGCTATCGGTAAGACTGTTCTCATTGCTGGTCGCCATTGAGGAACCAGTTTGCTGTTGTTGTCGCAAATTTGATTGTAGTGGAAGACGAAGGTCACGTAAACGCGGATGGGCCGGATTCGATGATGGCAGGTTTGGTGCACTTCTTATGCTGTTCATAAAAAAACGTTCATGTTTACCGGGGAATTTCATAGGCAACGGTGCTGTAGATGGCGGAGAAGGTGTGTAACCACGCATAGGTAGTTGTGAACTGGACGTAGTAGGATTATTTTGTTGATCTACTTCCTGATCTCTTATATGGACATTGCTTAACTCAGTCGACAGCCCTGATACAGTACTTGGCACCTGTTCTGCCGTACGATTGGCGATAGCTCCCACGGTAAGTGGTGACCCACTACCACTATTATTTCCCCCAGAATTGCTACCTTGTTCTTGTATAGCCTGATTCTTAGAGTTTTTTAGACGTTTGCCCTCCAAACGACTCTTCGATGACTTGGAGTTGCGGGACTCTGACTTAGTTGGTGGTAAATTGCCATTATTAAGCTGCAGTAATACAGAGTGGTTTGTTATACGATCTACTTCATCTAAATCATCATCTGATTTGGCAATTTTACAATCGAATGCCGTCTCATATATCTGACGAGTACGACCTGACATTTCGTCGTCTTCGTCACCAACTACAGAAATTTCGTCAAGAGCGTTATCGGACTGTGCTAGACTCTGACCGTCTAATACACTATGGGAACTAGTATTTGTGTTTAAGTTTTTTGTATCGGGAGCACAGTCAACACATTCATGAACTCCATGTGGGTGCACGTAGAAGATGCTGCGAGGACGAAAATATTCATCTAAATCATCACCAATAGCGGGAGCAACACAGGCACAAACTGTTGGACCTAGCAGTCTATGTGGTGGCATTGACGGCGATTCTTCTGGTAGATTACCACAATTTAATTCCACTGATCCTTCTTGACAAATATTACCGTAATCGGTAGCGGCTGTCGGTATTAAAGGCTGAACGTTACAAGTCTTTCTTACCAAAGCCAATGCTCTTGCATGCCATTCACGCCGTTTCAAGCATTCGCTGCAATCAGACTCTTCTGAAGTGGTAGTTGAAGGTGAGTCACAACGTATTATGTGTACACCTTCTTCGGTAAATGAATAACGTTTTGGTGTATCTAGGGGACCAGGAAGTACAGTACTATTTGTTGGCTCAGTTTCATCAAAATCGTCTTCTTGTTCCTCACGTTCTTCCGAACGTTCGGGAACGTCAAGACTTGTGCTTTTTCGATAAGGACCTGGAGCTTGTGGTAAAGTCTGGGTAGTCTGAGGAGGTTCCGAAACAGTAGACTGGCGACTCTTTTGTTTAGCCTCCTTATCGTTAGCTCCTACCGAAGTATCTTTAGATTTTAGTAAATCTGAATAATAGTACGGAGACGGATTACGTTTGCTGTGCTCTGATTGAGAAGCTGTTAACTTGCGTGGACTCCTATTAGTTTGTGGTGGCAAAGGCCTCACCAAATCATCTGAGATACTATCTGGAGAATTCAGATCAGGAACTTTAACTGATTGATTGTCTTCTTCGTCATCTGATGACTTGGGAGCTGATGAATCTACAAAATTGAATAAGAAAACAAAAGTTTGTTTAAAGTTGAAATATCTATTTCATGCTTGATAGCTTTTCGTTTTTTGCTATTGTTTCAATGTAGTGGTAAAGAAAATAATTATTTTGTGAAGAGTTTTTGCTGTCTACATTTGCATTGAATAAAGCTTAATATTTTTTTTCGTTTTGTTTTTTATTTTTTCTTCCAACTTCCAATGTTTCATTTGAGATAGATAAACAACTGGTAGGACTTTTCTATTTGCGAATGGTTTAAAAGTTAATTTATATCATGCAGTTGTTGTCGAGAGTAAGTGAAAGTTGATTAAAATCGTTTAAACTTTGTTAAAGAGTTTAGTAGCAGAAAAAACTCTGGCAGATTAGTTATTCTTTAGAGAAAAAAATTATATAGAACCCTTGTGATAAAGTGGAAAAAGGATAGAAAATAATGGAAAAAATAAAAAAAGAAAACGACTGGACCCCATGTGTAACTAATTGCCAATTGTTAAATATACATGCGGATGATTCAATCTCTATGTCTGTCCGGTATTATGTTCATTCAACTGTTTTTTATCCTAAGTGGAGACTGTCGATAGTGATTTTCTTTTTACGACAGGGATGATTTCTGCCCACCACTCACCTGAATTGTAATTGCTGCGTTTATCTTTCTCTTTGGTTTGAGCAGCTGTTGTTAACGTTTGCGAATTATTAGATTGTTGCTGATTATTCTGTTGTTTTTCCTCCTCCTGCTGTTGCTGTTGTTGTTGTTGCTGCTGCTGTTCTTGTTGTTGTTGCAGTTGATGGCGATTTTTATGACCACGTCTCTTAGCCTTCTTGTGATAGACTTTTTTATGACGCTTAGTATCTTTGGGATCTGAATAACCTTCAATAAGTTTGACTGATGCTTGTTTAATGTTAGAAATTTGACTTTGTAGATGCAAAGGTGGTGGCAGAGAGGCAATGGTAGCTGTCGATATTACAGCACTTGTCGGCTGTGGTAAACGTTGATGCGTCTGACTACGTATGCCATGTGACTTTTGCGTATGATGATGGTGATGTTGCTGTTGACTATGAACTGGTTGTTGAAGGGTTTGCAATGTTTGCTGTTGTTGTTGCTGATGCTGCAAAGTACCGACTGTTTGAGTTGGTAAAGTACTATTATGAACTGATGTTGTTGCTGTTTCCTGAACTAAAGCATTTAGATTCGCATTTGCTCTGGAGGGTAAAGTCGATAAAGGGGCCGGAGGTGGTGGTGCTTGAGATTCAGCCTGCTGCTGTTGATGTTCAGCAAATGTTGCCTATGAAAAATTAATAAAAAATTGTTTTAGAATTAAGTTTTCATTTAATTAATCTTAAAATTAAAAAGTCATTAATAAAATTCAATTATAGTTAATAAGATTATTAGTCACTTCTTTTGCATATTTTGGATGGAACTCACACGAAATAATTTTGCCAAAAGCATCTCATTATAATCTAAAAAATTGCATTAAACAACCAATAGTCTAACGTTGAAAAGGGAAACATTTTTTTATAGAATTCAATTTCACTGAAAATTAAATCCATATTCTAAATATAGATTTCCTTACGAAAATCTCTTGAACCGTACATCTTTAATTAAAATGTTGCTTTTGGTTTTTGTAAATATTTTCCAAAATATCATAATTTTGTTAATAAAAACAACTTATGTGTTAAAACTTACATCACATTGACAGTTGGGTGTGCAACAACGACAACTGTTTTAAATAAGCGGGAAAATTAAAAACGAAAAGGCCAACCGTTGTATTATAGTTACAAGCACATCCTTAATTTTTTGCAAAAGGTTGAGTGTTTTTCTATAAATACCAAGGAGTCAGTTAGTCAACCATTTAAGCAGCCAAAACTTCAATGTTTTTGTAATTTATAGCAGCCCAACTGAACTCCATACCTGCATATATTTTTATTTTTGTAAAAAAATATGTATGCAGATACATATTGAAAGCAGAAAAATTGAAATGACGTCTAATTTTTGTGGTGTGAAGAAAATTTTTCTTTGAACCACAAATGTGAACGTGTTTTGTAAAACATTTAAATAACATTTTGTTTGTAAAACCTTCTAGAAAAATGCTATAGGATTTTTAAATAATTAATGAATTTTAATAATTAATGAATAATGAATAAAAATTGGAAGCTAAACAGAAATTTATAAAATATACTTATATATAAAAGAAAATCATTTAAATATATAAATATTTTAAAAGTCAAATAAATACTTTGATATTTCATATATTCACTTAAATTCGTACATAAATCTAGAATTTATGTTTTACGTTCATATCTAAAAGTACATAAGAAATTTTGAACTTATGCTGACAATTCTGGTATATAGTGAATAAGAAGGACGTTCATTAAAGTTTATGTATGTTTAAAAATTATTCTATGTAAATCATAAATACATACAATGTTAAATAATATGTAATACTGTAAATAAATAAAATGAACAATGGCAGCAACAACAACAACAACAACCTCAGCAACATACAAAAGCAACAACTCACCTTTTCTGTATCTCACAGACAACCATTATTATATATATCACATACATAAGTATGTAAATATGTATAAGTAATGCTAGACAGACGTAGAGACTACTTAAATATTGTTTTCCATTATGTTGTAATATGAATAAAACTTTAGTCTCTATTGTTACCTTATAAATGACAAATGACATGATATTAATATTGACAACAATAAAAACTCATCTACCATCTCAAACCACTAAACTAAAATAATTTAAAAATAAAAATGATTGCCCAGCAACTCTAAAGTCTTTCATATTTATATGTTGACTTTTAGACATTATGAAAAAAAAACAAAAAAACAAAGATAAAATTACAATTTAAGTGAGAGTATGTGTCTATCCTCAACAATTCAGCCTATTTATAAATTGCTTATATAGCAGTCATTATTTTGACAGAACAAGTAGAATATCTATCTTTTTGCTTTGCATTTATGGGAATTTATAGGTAGTTGGTGTAAGTATCAATATCACAAAGTATCAGTTGGCTGTGGTTGTATGTAGCACGTTTCTGTCATTACTTAGATGTATTTGTGTATCTGTTAAAATGTATATCTATCATTCAGTCTGTCTGTGTAACTGTTTGCATTTGTTAGCCTGTTTAAATGTTTGTCGACGTCATTATATTCATTTAAAGATAGAAATGACAATATTTATTATTGTTTATTGTTAACCACAAACAATTGCACAAATATGTAATTCTGAACACAAAATCAACATTGTCATCACCATCACCATCAGCAGCAGCACCATCAATGTTATTATTATCGTTCTCATAAATTTATATCTCTAACTTCCCTCTCTTTATCTATAATATTTTACTCTTAATTTTGTTAAACAAAATTGAAAGTGATACTTTAATAATGTTGCCTACTTTAAGGGGATGGTAAACAAAATTTAATTGTAATTATTGGTATTCAATTTTACATAAAAATTTATTTTTGTGTAAATGAGACCGCATCATTATTATTAATATTATTTACATACAATTAAATTATATCTACAAAATTGCATAAATTTGCAAAATATTATGTAAATTGAAAAAAGTTCCTATTTACCGTAAATTCTACTCAAATTAATTAATAAAAAATGTAATTTTTATATAAATAATGTTCTTAATAAATGCAATTATTTTTAACTTGTTTTGTTTTTATACTTTTTATTCACATCCTTCTATGTGTCATGTAAGAATTTCATTTAATTTCCGAACACCTGTTTTGCTTTGTTCCTGATAAATTGAAGGTGTTTTTGCTGACTTTTGAACAACGTACAAAAATAGCAACACTTTTGCAATAAATTATTATTAAATGGTCATTTATTTTGGTAATAAATTAATGACATACTCAGTTGTAATAAACTACTAAATGACCATAAATATTAAGCTTAACAGATCTGTAACTATGAATTGATAATACATTTAAATAAGTCATAATGACAATAACAAAAACAAATTCAATTAATGCAAAAATATATGTTTTCGAAATTTTAAAGATCTTATTGATTTGTAGCCCATTATTTATATAATATTTATTTCTATTTTAATTTTTTTTAAATTGGAATCTTTTTCAAAGTATAAAAATTTATTAATTTTAAAAAATTTTTTACACAAATTTTATGATTTTTTTAATGTAGAAAATCATATAAGAACAAATGTTTCCATTGTATTGAGTATCAATTCAAACATTGATTTTCTTTCAATTTTCCTAAGGCTTCAATGTCATAAAGTCATAAATGTGTTTTCGTTTTCTATTTGAGCCCTTATTTAAGGGGCTGAGGTTTTTAGATATTGCAAAAATCATAAATGTTTCGTTTTTTTTTTTATATATATATTTTTTTCTGCAGCTTTTACAAGATTTAACGTCAATAATGGAATAAATAGTAAACGCGTGTGTAACAACGAGTACATGTGAGACATGTACTAATGTAAAAGAATCTGAGGAAGGTTAAGAGGGGGGACTATTTAAGAGATACCATATAAAATGAAGAGTTTAACAACTTGAGTCGCAAAAATATTAAAAATCTCAAAAATATGTTTTTAATAAATTGTGTTTTTTAACTAGAGGCTAAATACAGAAAGAATTCCTTAAAATGTCTAGATGAAATAATTTAAGGCAGAATTCGTTTTTATCCTTCCAAACCAAAATCAAATAAAAACTTATTAGATTTTAGATTATTTACATATAGAAATCTGTATTTTCCCTAATTCAGTGATTTCATTTAACTATGAATCATTATCGTTTACATATACATATATATCAAAAATCTTAAACAAATATAAAATAAACATAAATTATTATCCTTTAGATACAAAATTTGTTATTTGATTTTATTAAAAATCTAACAAACATACACATTCACACAAATACATGTAAATAAATGTTTGTTTTGTGTAGAATTTCATTTATTTATGTTGCTTTGTTTATTGAAATTAATAAAAACGGAAACCCTACTATTGTTACGTGCTAGACTTATTTCCTATTTTGTTGTTGTTGTAGCTCTTGTTAATATTTATATGTTTGTTTAAATGTATATTTTTTGCTTGGTTGGAACTCATATAGAAATAGAGAAGAAGAAGAAATGTATATCGAGTGAAATTTATATATACTGGCTTTTGCTTTTAAATGTCTATATTGTTGTTGTTGTTAGGATTTTTTAGATTATTTTGCCGGTTTGAATTTTTTCCATTTCTACTGTGGGCTGTTTTACTTGCTTATGGCACCCCATGGTGCTGCTATTATTTTCACCAATACCCATCAAACATTTAAGCCAACAATAAGCAACGTACCCAACAGTCACTGTGTCGGCCCCACCATTACAACCAACAAACCGTGTTGTACTATTCAACCATCTGTGCATGCACGTTTTAACTCTTGATGCTTTTTTTACGTAAATATTTACTACTACTCGTACTTGATTTTCTTTTCCTTCTTTTACAACAAAGATAAAATTACGCATATTTTAGTCTAACAATACAACTAAGTAGTAATATACAGTAAAAACAACAATAACCACATGTAGTCTATATTGTTGTTGTTCTTTTTTGTCAGGATTTACTACGCAACCATTATTAATAAAGACAAACAAAAAACAAGTTTCGGGGAAATAAAAAAGTAAAATATATTTACGCACTCATTGTTTCGAAGGCGTATAAGTGATACGCAGAAAAAAATATCAAGTAGTTATGTTGCCATTGTTGTTGTTATAGTCATTGTTGTTTTTGTTTTTTTTTATCTATTAAAGCTCTCACTCTGATTCATTTCATTTATACCAACATTACATTAATGAGAAAATGGCATAAAACTGTCATTGAGGTGGAATATATGAGGAAAGAAAAAATAATTGCAAATAAAATGAACTATTTTCACCATTTTCTATTAAAAGGTAATGATAAGATGGATTATCAGAATACCTAAAATCTGATGAATACAAAAGTACTAAATAAAACGTAGAAAAATAAAAATGATTTATTTAAATCGATTTTTTTAAATAAATTTTAAAATTCTTGAATAAGTTTATAACTAAAATATTAGGGTGTCATGCTTTTTAATAAAAAAAAAAACTCACGTAAAGTATGTAATATATTACATTAGTGTCTCATAAAAAAAGCAAACGGTTACTACGTGATTTTGAAAATGGAGTATTTTTAAAATCTTTGGAATTTTAATTAATTTTTGTAAAGAATTTTGAATATTTCGAGTATCATAAGTAGTAAAAATGAAACTAATCTTAGAATTTGATCAAAATGTAGTAAAAAAATAATATATATTATTTACTTTTATCTTATTCATATATCGCTCATTTGTTGCAAAGTAGACATTACTAAAGAAATATTTTTAAATTTGTTGTATTTTTATTTTTCTAAGACACATATTCCTTGGCTTCCATGGATGACAGTTTACACATTTTAGGAAAAATTTTTATAAAAACTAAACAATGAAACTTCTGATTTGGATAAAAACTAGCGTTTTTTTAAATATGACGAAATTTATTTTGACAGAATGGCAATTTGCGTACGCTTGTCCTTACACTCATTTGAAATGTGTCTTAAATACCGAGGTTTTATTCAAGAACAGAAACGTTGCTGTGCAACATTTTAGGCATATTGCAGGAAATAATTTCAGCTTAACGATAAAAAATTTAATACCTATAATTTGTACAATTTCTTTAATACATTTTACTTTATACTTACAAATTCCTGTTGTGGACTAGCAGCAGCTGCAGTTGCCCAATTTTCGGGATTTGTGGGTAATGCTTCTGCTAAACAGGGATCAAAACTGGACGGTCGTTTCTTAACAAAGTCCACAGGCAGACTATAATCATCACAGATGGCAATCTAGAAATCAAGAAAGAAAAAATTAGTTATTAGATTTATTTTTGTATTTTTCAATAAATTAAACAAAAATTCTTATTTTTGTTCTTCGATAACTTTTTTGTTTCAGAAATGAAAAAAAAAAGCAAAATTGGAAACCAACAATAAGTTATAAGACTTAAAAATACTTAACAGCCTCTTATAAACAATAGATAAAATGTTTTTTCCTTCATATTTTATTATTGTCTTGTGTGTTAAAAATAATCCAAAAATCTTACAAGTTAAGCACGCACTCTTACTCTCCACAATAAACAAATAATTTACCATTCAAAATAATACTCTAGCAGACCATAGAACAAAAAGCCTTAAGGATATACAAAATATATATGTATTCACAACACCCACCAAAAATAAAAACAAGAGAAGGTCAGCAAATGAGTCGTAATGATAAAAATGTTTCTGTTATATTAAGTGGGGGGGGGGATAAAAACAAAAAAAGAAAACTTAGAATCGATGTTTTTCATAAAACATAATTATTCGTTAAAAGTAAAAGTATTTTATAATTATCATAGTTAAATTTAAGCGCACTTTGGTAGGAGAGTCCTTTTTTAATGCATTGTTCTTTAGAAATAGCATCCAGTTTGCTTTTTATTATTTTCACATCATCATCATAATACAAACGTATATATTTTTTGTTTTTTATCATTGTGTTGAAATATTTTTCATTTTCTAAAAAGCATTTCCTTTTTTTTGGAGTATGGATTCTTGTTTTGTTCTTGTATGGGGTTTTTTTTGTGAGCCATTAAAAGCTGCCTTTCTAGAGGGCTTTTTTAATAGCTTCTTATGTTTTGGAGGGGGTAATTTTTTTCTATACTCGCTTTTTATTTTTTCACATTTTTGTAGATGAAGGAATAATTATCATTCTTTAAATGTAACTAACATTGAGTGAGGAAGAAATTAAAATTTAATATTGCCTTGGTATTTGTGTGTTGAATATATTTTTATGAATTAAAAATTATAATTGGATTGTATAAATTAATGAAAATTTAGAGCAGCTAACAATAGAATAAAACAAATTAAAGTTTCAGTTATGAATTTAACCTCAAATAATTACAAAATTTTGCTTTAAATGAAATTAATTATAATGTTTATCTAGCGCTGTTAAATATTTTGTAATTTTAATTGTATTATTATTTTTATTAAATTCTTGAAAATGTTTGTGGTTATAGAAGTATTTAAAATAATTCATATAAATCATATGCTCCCAAATCTATTGAATTCAAAATAGATTTTATTTCTAAGCATTTTTCTAGAATTTCAGATTTTCCTAGATTTAGTAAAATTTATTTTTAAACATACTATGTTCCTTATATTAATCACTTGTAAATTAAAACTAAAGGCATTTAAATCATGATTTTATTTTTCATTTTAATATGAACAAACATTTGTTTTGCTTTTTTGTTTAGCAGTAAAACACCTTAATATAGACACACCTTTTTGAAGACATTTTTCAAGTTGAAGGTCATTTCAATTTAGTGTTTTATTTTAAACGCTGTTTTTCTTTTATTTTATTCTATTTAGTCTTAAACATAAAATAATAATAAAAAGTATTTTACAAAAAAATGACTTTAAGTTTTAATGAGACTAAATGTCAAGGTTTCAGTTAAATATGAATCACAATATTTTTCATTATACAAACCTCAAAATACAATTGCAAACGATACAATTGACGACAGTGAAAACAATACCATTCTAATTCTTGATTTGCTAACATTTCGTGAGCCACAGCATCGGGCAAATCAACACAACGATTATGAAAGAACCAGGCACAAGGACCAGAACATTGTATGAAATGTTCATTTGGCTTAAAATCCAACCAACAGCGACGGCAAAACATTTCACAAAATTTCTTTTAATGATGTTACCAAATAAGTGTCTCAGGTGTGACCAAAAAGTATGAAGTGTCTTTTAAAACTGTTTAGCATAAAGTGTAAAAAGTATTAACGAACTAAACAGCAGCTTCCTCTATAACACTCTCAGGAGAGTCATTAAAAATTATGAAAAAAAGTCAAACGGCAGAATAATATTTGTTTTTCTTTATTCTTGTGTTCACTAAATAAAAAAAGATTGAAATAAAAATGACTTCAAGGATTTTATAATATTTACACAACATTTTGTTTTAGTATATTCCATTTTTGAAATGTGCCCTTAAGCTTGTCATCTGGGTTTTTCATCTTCTCTCCAGTTAGAAACAAACATTAAACCAAGAAACATAACATCCATTCATTGGCATTGAATAAGATTTATAAATATTTAAACACATCTTTAAAAAAAAACATGTTACATATACACACACAGAGTGTGTAAGTTCTTATATCTCCCACCAAATATGTGGTTTCTAGTTAGTTGCGGTGGTCTCGTTAAAACAGTTAACAACATATGGCTAACAAGGCATGCAACAAAATGAGGTATTCGAGAAGCGCAAGTAGAAAAAAATTCAATACAAAACACGAACAAAAACAACATCGTAGTTAGTTGAAGAGCATTGAAACATAAATTGTTTTGACACGATTTTTGGTTTGGATTTAAGCCAAATTACAATATATTTTGTAAAACTACATAAAAGTCGTAGTTTATAAATTTACTCATTCTCAATAAAAGTATTTCACAAACTGGTATGAATCATTACAGACTTATGAAATGAGAAAAGAAAAAAAAAGAACAAAGCTTGTTTGTATATTCATCTACTTTTAGTGTTTATCTGTGGCCAAATGGTAATAATGACAAACCATAAATGAATGTATGACTGAATGCATATAATTCTTTACAGGTTGCCAACACTGACACTCTTTCTAAAGACTTACAAATGCTGTTGAGCACTCACAATCTCGTGTCATTATATTATTATATATATTTTTGCAAGTGTAAAGGTCTTATTTGTACTTTTGTTTGCCACTACTGCTACTACAACAACAAGAAACTTCATTTAAAATTAATGAAAAAAAAATCTAGTTCTATGCCCAAGCTTAAAACCCTCTACAAGAGCAAAAGATCTAGGCGAATCTGTGCCAACACTTGTTACTATATGGCTGCTGGTTTCTTTCATTTTTATTTATGTATTTTTTTATTTTCTGTTCCAACTAAATAGATCAAGATTCACAATAGAACTACATGATGTTGTGAACAAAAAATGACCTAAGGGAATTTAAAAAAAGGTTTTGCAAAAGAACTAAATGTATGCAATATTTTGTATGTATTTTTCAGAACATTGTTGAATGTATTATCTGCCGAATAAATATTTCTCATCATATAAATTGAATAGATTAAAACTGAAAAAGAATCATTTATTTTAATTTGGTCATCTGTATAAGTTTTAGTTTAGTTTAGTTTTGTTTTCTTCTGATTAAATAAATAAATAATAAATTAAACCAATTTAATTTATATTAATAATATTTATTTTGAAATTCTATGAATCCATAAAATAAGCTCTTGTATGAGGTCTTAGCAAATCTTGGAAAATTACACTTTCTCCTCAATATAAACATTCTACGCAAAATAACTTATTATTCGGCTAATGTTTTTTACTGCCTCCAATTAATTACATATTAAATCCATCTCTAAACTAATATTGCAAACAAAATCAGATATGCCGGATTCATAAGCTTTTTAAAATAATATAGGTTTAAAGGTTTTTAACAACTTTTTCGATTTTTATGCCTTGATTTTGATTTTTTATCTTAAAAATGTTATAAAAATAAAAATCTTTTTTAAAAATTTAACTCTCTACATAAAGCTAATAGGAGTAAAATCTGAAAAAAATGTTGATCTTCCGCTTCTGTGAGATCTCCATTAATATTCGCTTCTGTTCATTAAATCACAGTAACGTTTACGTTTTTTTTGTCATCAAACACTAATTGTAAGATTTAAAATCTGTAAAAAATGATCTCCAGAGTCCAATATACTTCCATTCACATCCACTTTTTTAACTAAACCACAGTACGTATAAGTTTACTTTAATATTTATATAACACTCACACGCCACAATGCACAATTTCATTTACTTTTTTGTTTGTGAAGTTTACACAATGAAACCAAAATTTATTTACTACTCCCCCAATAATTTGTTTATATATGACAAAAAATACAACAACAATACTATTGCCTTTTTTTTCTTAATTGTTATAATACAACAAAATTATCAAATACTATACCATGAGTTTGAAACTGCAACTGATTGCCATATCAAGAGCAGACAACAATGTAGCGCTCAGTATGAAGTCTACATACAAAAAAGGATATTTTATACAAAAAAGTTAAAAATGAATTGTAAGGGATACAAGTAATAATATTTTTTAAAGGTTTAAAAAAATCATAAATTGTAGAGTTTGGCTTAAAGCCAAATACCAAAAAGAGACGAAATTTGGTATCCATGTAATATAAGTTTATAAATAAAATAACTATTTAAATAATAATAGAAATTGCTTTATATAAATTAGTTGATTTGCTTATATAATTATTGATATTATTTATTGTTATTGTATGGATTTTGGCTTACTAATTTTACCTTTTAGCCACAATTAATAAAAGATAGCAAAAACTTTTATTGTACGAAACCAAGAAATTATAACATAATTTTTAGTTTAATATTATGTTGGCTAACAATGATTACAGTTTTGAAAACTTTTAGCAAATTTGTTAAGGAAAAGTATCATTAAATACTTAATTTAAGTAGGTGTTTTATTATTACAACAATCTGGTTGTAGTTGTTGTTATGTGTGTAATATAACTAAAAGACAAGTACAAAAACACATTAACTTTAGCACTTTAGTAAACACAGAAACAAAATTAAAAGAAAAAAACTAAAATCTCCCCCTCTCAAATTATATATATATATCCAACTAAGTCTTATTTTATGCATTGAAATAGTGACCATGCGTGTCCTTTTGTTATTAAATTCTGTTATATTAAAAACTCTGTCACCCTCTTGTTGTTGTATTTAGTAGAACTTAATGTGGAAAATCATTTCAACAACTTAATGTGTTTTAAGTGCGTCTTGTTTTTGGTTTTGTAAAAATGTTTATAATTTGGTTTTTCTTTCATTTTGCTTAGAAAATTTAAGAAACTAAGAAAATTACACAATTTTCTTAAAAGTGCTTTATACTCCCATATGAAGCTTGTTTTCCGTTTATACGTATATTTTTTCTAAAGTTGTATGAGAGAAAAACTAAGTTTAATGTAGACAAAGTTGTATTTATGCTCGATTAAGTTTGAGTTTTTGTTTGGTTTCCATTCATTGCTTGGACAAATAAAAGAACATTTTAAATTGATTTTATCCCCTCTTAGAGTTTTGTTGTGTATTTTAAAAGTAATTTCAATTGTTAAAATTTACCTTTAATTGAAATCAGAAAACAACAATATTAAAATAAATGTAAAAAGAACAACAAGAATACAAAAGCCAGAACATTGTCTAGAAACTAATTAGTCTTCTACTTTAGGACAAAAGACAGGAAGTACTCAAGAAAACTTTAAAAGTCATTAGAAAGAGTGGAGGGGAAGTGAACATAAAGAAAAATTTTGTAATTAAAGATAAAACTTTAAATTTTGAAAAAGTTATAAAATGTAATTCATCAAGACGTATGTTTAATATATATTTAATCAAAAACAATCATACGTAATGTTAACCTACATAATTTCAAATATGGTTTTCGGTAGCGTTTACGATCATGTTATGTTTATCTTTAGCTTCAGCAACATAAAAATTTCTTAAAGATCACTTTACTAGAGATGCACCTTCTTTTATAGGTATTTTCTAAAAGAACCTTCATGCTCTCCACCAGTGCTTATGCCCTGTGTAATACCAAGAAAATATCACCCAACATTGCAGCAAATATTGCACATTCAAACTAATTACAGAGTTACAGCTCAGCGAGATTTTGCTTGATCATTTTTATTGTCATAAAAAGTTAAACTATTAAAAATTTGCAAAATCGGATCAGTTGATGAAGAGAAAAACAGTTTCCCCAGAATTTGAAAAAGTTATAAAAAAATATATGCAATATTTTCATACTATAAAACTTAACACAAATTTTTAATATGAAACGAATTAAACAATAAAAGTTGGAACAATGTGAAGACAGTTGTATAAATTCCCAAGTTTCAAAACTAAAGAGACTCGGATTAAGGTAAAGAAACGCTATTATTCCCTTTACACAATCACAATATTTTATAGCTGTAATCAACTTTAATTTCATACAATAGAACGAGATGTGCAATGTTATAGTCCTTCAATTATACTAAATTATAGTTTAGATTCAACAATAATTATTAAAATTTCCCTCTTTGCAAAAACACAACGTTGTATAAAACAATAAGAGCAATAAACATTAGGGAAGAAAAGGAGCAAAATTAAAAGATTAAGCAAATTTGCCATTACAAAAAAATAAAGACTTCCTTAATGAATTTCTCAAAACAATAAAACAAAACGTAAGAGAAAAACGGAAAAAAAGAAATAAATAAAAATGATCTAAATACAAATCAAACATAATGGAGAACAACACCTTTGGGATATTTATTGAAAAAAATCTAACTCTAAGAAAACCTGATACCTTCAAATAGCTATAGCTAAAGAGAATTGAAAACTTCCACTTTTAAATGGGCTGGAGTGTGTAATGTAATGTTATTTAAATGTCATTACATTTTGTTTGGCCTCAACGGAAGTTAACAATTGCTCTTTTGAGGGTAAAAGCAACAACGGCAACTTGATTGTCACCACAAATCAATTAAAAGGACAGTAAAAGAGTAATAACAAACACCCTTCATCCCCCAACCAAATAAGCAAAACCTTTAGGCCAAATTGATAACTAAACCTACCTACACATGTGTAAAGCTGCTTCAATTCCAACGCATGTCTATTTCCGTGTTTTATTAAAATTTATAAAATTTCATGAAACATTTTCTTCAGACAACGGAAGTTGTTAGTAATTACTTTTACAAAACGTCCCACCTAAGAGCTAAATCTTAACATCAGTTCCATCATCATGTATGTATTAATATATGTTCATATGTATTGCTTACTTCCTTTTCCCCAAAAAATTAATCCATCAATCAGTTGCATATGTCAAGTTTTAGCCAACGGCTGAGCAAAATTTATTAATATTAAAGAATTTGTAATATAAATCCCACACCACAGCGCTCCAGCCAAGAAGTTTTAATTTTTATCTTATAAATTAAACAAATATTTATCTCTTTTTTTCAATATTATTAATTTCTTAATCTTTCATAAGCACAAATTGTTAAAGGGAATAAAATTATTTATCAAATACAAAGAAAGGAAAAAGGTCAAATATTAAATATTCAGTCAGTCATTGTTTGATATCTGAGGGTTTACTTTTCGCTATTGTTGTTGCTGTAATTACAATCGTCTTTCTACCTCATTGATTTATGAAAATTTCAATTAAATTGAATCACGTTCAATCAATATGAGATTTTTACAGTTTTTTTTTCATTTTGTTTTTGGTTAGTGGTCTTTTGATATGCAGAAAAATAAAAAATGTTAATATTGAGGAATTTAATCAAAATGGGGAAAAACGAGATTAATTATGAAAATAAAATTCAAGTTATTTTTCACAAAGAAAGTTTTAAATTAAAAAAGAAAACCAATGCAAATGATATAATATTAATTTTTATTAAATAAAATTAAAAAAGACTAAGAAAAAAAGGTGATAATAAAGAACGAATTAAGGAGGGAATAATTATAGAAAAATCTGCATACAGTTTGATCATTCATATTTTTAAATGTTGCATATTTTTTTCAGAAATATTTGTACTTTTAAGAAAAATTTTATAATCTTGCTTTACCCAATGAAGTATCGAGTTTCTCTTAATATTTTCTAATTTTATATTCCATTTAAGTTTTTTTCAACTCTAATTTAAAACCTTTTAAAGGACTTTAAAAAGTCAAAAAAATACTAGAATCATTAGCACTAACAAATTTTTTAAATATTTATTTATGGTTTTTGTTACAATTTCCAAAGGGATATTTGAACGTGAATATAATTGTAAATGTCTAAAAAAACATGTTAGTGATACAAAGCATTTCACCAATTTCTTGCTCATTTTTTTAACAAAACTTCTGCCAAATCAATCCGATAACGGTTAAAAAATGAAAATAAAAGTGAAACCAGCAGACATGCAAAACAAACAAAAACACACCAAAAACTGACAACGACAGACTGATACAAGAGATATGGGATTGTGAAAAGGTTTTCTGATATGTGGAGGCTTAAATAAATGGACAGTTTTTATAGTACTTTTTGTTTAAAATTTGGTTGGTTGGAGATTCACATGGTTGTTGTTATGGTTAATGTTGCTGAATGTTAAACATAAATTTTAATTAAATATTTTAAAAGCCAAAAGAAAATCCCAAAATGTTACCGCACCATGGGGAGTAACATAACAAAACTTCCCCCATATTATATTAAACAAAAGACAGAAATAAGAAATGTCATTTGATTTTATTTTGGCGTAACGATATGTATACTTTTCAAAGAGTAAGAAGTATTCAAATCATCACAAAACAAATACAAATACACTCACAATAAAAAAGTATATAAACTTGAACATGAAAACATAATACATTTAGTTGAGACGAATCTTCAGTACCCTTCAACACATGCACATGTGAAAAAAGAACTTCAAAATATAAGACATTTATACATTAATACACTCACACATTTGTACTGCCACTAACATCATTAACACATCATTAAATTTAATTACTTTTTAAAAGCGAAAATACGATAAGAATCGTATTTTTAGATATAACATTTCTTTGCTAATCAGATTTTAATAATTTTTGTTACATTAACGAATTAAACTTTAACGATTTTTTGTTTAAAAATGATTTATTTTTAAATAAAAATGTTTTTGTTTGAATTTTGATATTTCTTTAAACATCGCCTTATAACACATATTTTAGAAAACTGATTTTGGTATAATATAATGATCTATTTTGAACACGATCGAAGAAATTGTTACAAGCGTAAATAGAATCCTAAATTATTTTTTCTTAGTGTTACACTTACAATGACAAAGTTAATAAACCTCTTCACCATTTGTGATGGTGTAGGATATGAAAAAAAGGGAAAAGGCAATATATTTATAACGTTATACAGATTCACAAACAGATCCATAACATTTTCAGCAACAACAACAACAAAAATAAATAAACAAATAAATATAATAGACTTGTAAGGTATGAATATCTAACGTTTTGTCCTGCCTTCTATTTGTTTTATATTTTACAAGTGTTTTTCTGAATACGATGCCGCTTCTGCTGCTATTTTTGCTTAGAATAATTTTTATTTGTTTGTTTGGTTTATTTTTAAACATTTAAGAGGGTTGTTTTTTAAAACATACAATTTTATAAAATAAGAAAAACACAAATGTTTTATTACTCGTATCTGAATTATTTTTAACTTCAAGTGTTTTAACAGAGGGGTTTTTTAGTTATAACTTTTTGCCATTTTCATTCGATTGCAATGAACACATTTTACCAAATGTTTGTATAACAATTAAAATTATGGTTGACATTGTTGTTGTTGCTGGCATTTGGTTACAATAAAGAAACAAATAAACAATAACAACAACAGTAAGGATTTTGAAATCCTTTTTTGTAGATTTTAGCCCCCCAAAAAATGAGGAATGATACATTGGTTGACAATCTATGCGTCTATCTTCAACGAATCTATGCGTCTTCAGTTCAATGAAATTTGGTCATATTTTTATATACCGATAGTTATACTAAGCAAAAGAGGATCAGAGGAAAATTTCTATTCTATTATAAGATTATAGTGCAGGGTATTTAATATTTATTAATCTTTTATATTATTGTTTAATGCTCAAGCGTATATTTTCAATCAAGAATATCCGAAAAATTCAAATTATTTAAGTCCAATTAAAATTTGTTTAAAATTTTTACTTATAAAAATATTTATTAATCTGTAAAGAAATTATGATTTAAAATTGAATATTTTCTTTCATCTTAACTTGAAGATTTATTTAAAAAGTATTTATGATTATTTTTATAACAGACCACTTGAAACTTTCCACCTCGTTAGAAAATATTTACCCCCTTAAGTCATGTTACTCTTCAATTCTTTACTTTTTTTTTTCAAAATATATTTTTTCTTAACTTCCTTGGAAATAATGTTGTGATATAATTTTGGTGTATTCAAGCATAAACTTGAATTTTTATGTTATTTTTTGTTTTTCTCACATTCTCTATTTTATATAACTTCTTTTTATTCTATTTCACTAATATACATTTTAATACCACCACTGTGAATTCGAGTAGATGCTTTTTAATATTTACACAGATTAAATACTGTGAATACTGATTTATGACTTTGGTTTGGGGAAAAAGTTTTTTCTTCAAATGGGGAGAAATTATAATAACTAATACTTTTTCTTACACTTTTTACTACTCTAAATGGAGGAAATAGATATGGTGATGACAACCATATTAAAGAAAGAAAATATTGTTTTTAGATATATGTAACAATCATGTTTTAAGCATAACATATTTGAGAAGCAACTATACATTTTGAAAAATATAATCATAATATGTTTGTTTTACCTTTATATTTCTGTCTTTGTATCTATAATATTTTTGTATTCTATAATATTATCAAATTTACATGTCAATATTTCCCTCCAACTTTGAAAAATTTATATTGATTTTATTTACTTTACAAAATTTATTATTTCAAAAATCTCACGGATATAAATTTTTTCTACCTCATATTTTAATAAATATTTGTGGTTTCAACCACAAGTTTGATACTAAAAGGTTGTCACATGAAGATGACGTTGATGACAACGACTCTTAACCAAGTGTAAATGATGAAAACTCATTATACTGGATTTTTGCCATAAATTAAGTTTTTAAATTGTGTTTTTTATTATTATTATTTTTTGAGAAAAACTACTTTTGAATTTACTGAGTTGAAAATGAAACTTTAAATTTAGTTTCTAGAGGTTACTACCATTTAAAACCTTGATCACAACAAATAGTTCATATTTAAAACATTACTATTATTTTTAATTTATTCCAATCCAAAAGCAAATATGATTGGAATACAGTTTTTTAAGATTTTGTATGAGAAACAGATTTTAATTGTCGCCAGTCATTGTGGCATAAAAGTTATTGATTTTTTTTCGAAAACATCTTATTGGTGTCATCTTGTGTGTTTAGGGAAGAATAAAAAAGGAAAATTCAAAAAATAGAAATAAGTATTGTTTTAATTGAAAATTTTTCTATTGTTTCTAATTTCTTAAAAAAAATGTTTTTTAGTTTTGTTTTTTGTTTTTTCCAAAAACTATGTACGTACAACTTACACCATTTTGTAAAATAGTTATGCACAAAAACTAAACAATTGAATGCTTGAAATGTTTTATAGTTTTGAATTTGTTTTTTTTTAGTTTTTCTCTGGATCTTTAAATGGAACAATGGTTGCTTAAATAAAATGAAATATAACCAAACTGTAGGTATTGTAATGCAATAAGGAAGTATTGTTGTGTTTTAGTTTTACTTTTTGTTCTATTTTACAATTTCTCCCTCTACTGCATTTAAGTATTTTTCTCGTTTTTTGCAAAAAGCAACAAAAAGTTTAAACAAATAATAATAAAAGTTTTTTAGAAGCTTTTTGTTTAACAAGGGAAATGAAGAGCAAAAAAGAAACAGAGTTTATTTTTATTTTAACCTAAATAACTGTATATGAAAAAGATGCTCTTAAAGGATCGTTTGTTAGAGATTAAATGTCAGGGAATTTTTAAGTATTCAGTTATAAAATGTATATATCTTAAAGCTATTAACCATGTAACTAATTCCTCCTTATTTCAAAACCTTTTACCAAAACAATCTTGTGGAATTAAAAACGAATTATTAAAAAATTTGAAAATTTTCTTTAAAACTGAATTTTAATTTCTAGATACTGATTTTCAATACTTTAGTACAGAAATATTAATTTTATTTAGGTAGACATCATATGTAATTTTATTCAGTCATGTGTTATTTATGGCCTTCAGTTACATCTTGTTTTTTGAAATAATTTTTTTAATAATTTTTTTAACATTCCTATATTTTTTTGAAAAAACCTACACCAACAAATACAATGTGTTTTCATTTTTCATGTTTTTTTACAAAACTTTGTTGCTGTTTCTATTTTTGGTCAGTCAATTTAATGGCTTTTTGTTGGACAAAATATCCCTTTTATACTCATACTTTGAAATGAAATTCAAAACTTACAATTATCATTATACCATTTTATTCATACATATACATATACATATACATATACATATACATATACATATACATATACATAACTAAGTGTAAGAGAATGAGAATTAAAAGTGCACAATTTTATATTTTACACACGCACATTTATACATATGCAAATTAAAACCGGAAAGATAGCCATGAATGCAAATTTTTGCTACACATATGAATTTATTTATATTTTGTTGTATTTGTATTGTCTGTAGATTTTTGGCCATTAAGATAAAGGTTTATTTATAGAATTTATTTTTCTTTCATTTATATGTATATATTGAGGAAAGGTGTCTATTTATACATGTATTTCCACAAGAGTTTATGTGTGAGTTAAGTAAAAAAATAAAGGATATCCTTTTTAAGTTTATATATCCTTTTGTTTAAATTGAAATATTTTCCTCCCTCCATAAATTTACAGAAAAAAATGGCATTTTTTTAGTATAAACTTTAATTACTTAAGCTTTTTTAAAGAAACTTCATACTTTAGCAATTAATTTGTAATCCTTGACACACTCTCATACACTCATCAGAGCTAAGTTTGTTTAAGATTTTAGACATAATGATAAAATTCTAAGTCATTTCATTTCCCATCAAATTAAGCCATTATTTTTTGTTTTTATTATCAAATCCAGAAATATTACTTCCTGTTTATACCAATAAAAGTTCATATTACAATCCTTTTTTTTGCAGTACAATAGCTCATATAGATGTTTATAGTTTTAAAAGGTATATTCGTCTATATTTCCCCTTCTATATTTTCTCTCATTCAATGGTTGATATTTACTAAGCTGATTTGCTAGTAATGAGCGACACGCTCCTTTAGTCGTCATGAACGAGTGCCAAGTCCATTTAGTTTCTATTTTTTTATTTTATTTTCTTATGTTTTCTGTGGCTACCATGGTTTGCCAAATTTTAATATACCAACATTTATTTACTACAATTACAACACCTCTCTTGCTCTTTACATTTATATGGTTAAACAAACATTCTTTACACCCCCTTCTTTTTCAGAGCTATTTTTCTCTTTTTACAGTTATGTTTTCTCTTAGCTAGTTTTAAGCACAATGACCTTTAGCCCGCTCTAGTGTTCCCTTTTCGATTTTTAATATTAAAACAACTGGGGAAAATTGTTGTTGTTCTTGTTGTTGCTGCTGTTGTGTGCTTGTTTCTTTTGGGGTTTTATGACATTTATTCTCTTAAGCTTTATGGCCAAGTGTCACTTTGATGTTTATTTTAATGTTGAGTTCGTTCACAAAACTGCCACAAAAATAATTCGAGCATATTTTTATCGTCATCCGGATTACTAGCTTTTGGTTTGTTTTTCTGTGTTGGCTACTTTATACCAAAGACTAACGGAATAATTTTACTGGTTTTTAGAAGGTTTTGATAGTTATAGTAACTATAAAAATAATCGTTATGATTTTTGAAAACATTAAGTATACTTAAATGTTGCATTTATTTGCTACAGTTACCAACTTAATTATAAGAGATTTTTAAGTAATAACGAATTTGGAGTATCGACCTTTTTGCTCAAGATGTTATGAAATAGTTTTTTTTAGAAATATATTTAAAAGACATTTTATAGAAAATTATTTGCAGCAAAATAGTCTTAACTCAAAGTAATACTCAATAACAACTGATCTGCATATCAGCGATATATTTTCACTATAAACAAAATGTTATTTTAAAGATTTTCTAGCAAAAAATATGAATTAAGAGAAAGTAACGATGGCCAATTTAAAATATTTATATTTTGTTATCTTAAACATTTCAAATACTTTTACTTTCTCAAAAAACATTTTTTAATTCTTTTATAAATCTTTTGTTTAGCAGGAAATTAAGTTAAATTTGAAAAATATTTTTATAATAAAACCTTATTGAAATCATTGAACATAATAAGTTTGTCTATCTTTAAACCCAAGAGATAAAAAATTAAACAAAACAAAACTATTATTATCTACCAGATCTATTGTAGACAAAATTTCTTCTTTTTCAAAAAACTTTCTTTGTTAACAAACTTGGAGTACCGCAAAAGTTTCAGAACAAAATAGAAGATACCCAGGAAACATGAAACTTATTCCTTTAACAAAAAAATCCTTCTTTTATTTCCTCCTCTGTCGCTGCTATTGTGGCTGTGGTTGTTGTTGTTATTAACAAATATACTATTAGCCAGTATTTATTTAAGAAATTTGTTACGTCGTTTTTTGGATTTTTTACGACAATAATAAGATTTTCAAAATAATCCTACTAAATTCATAACCAAGCTATTCTTCATTCATTGGCTCATCCATCCTTCTCTTTCATTTCCTTAAGCTCAAAATACAATTATACCAACAGAATGAAAGCAAATATTAAAACGTTGATAAATAATTTTTAACGTTTTGACAATTTTTGAAAAATTATTTTCTCCAGAGACTTGAAAAAAAACAAACAAAACAAACCAAAGAAAAATTAATAATATCAACGTGTTTATTAAACGGGGTATGAAAATTATAATTCTTCTTCTTCTCCTTACTGCTGTTTTATTCCTTTGTGGTGTCTAACTTCTATGACAGACAAATCATGGCAATGAAATATACGCAGCAGCTGTTGACAACCTGCCCTTTTTATTTTAAGAAAAACCCACTTTATATTACACATGTTTTAAAGAGCAACACAAATGACAAGTAAAAGCAGAGCAAAGATATTGTTTGTGGCATTATAAGCAAACTTATTCACAGTTAAAATAAGGACAATTTTAAAATACTCTTTTTCACAATTTAAATTTTTTTCAAATTACCAATCCTTTGAAGTGCTTTATTTTAAGCTGTAGGGTGTTTAAATATTGGTTTGAGTATTATGACAAATGCATTGGTGTGTTAATTTATAAAAAAACAGCCTATAATATCCTTCAGCTCTGTCCTTTGCAAATGTTAGAACAGACAAGGAGACAATGGAAATAAAAAGTTTTTAATAGAAAACAAAAAATGCCGACTAATACACACAAGAATGCACTTGATTAAAAAATACTGTCAGACATAATGAGTATTTTTCATTTCTTTGTATTTCTTTTTTTAGAAAAAAAAAAATAAAATAAGTGAATACAATACATGAACTTGAAAATGGAAAATAAAAACAATTTCCTTTTCAAAGGATCTTTAAATGAAGCCAATGAATTGTTTTATAATTACTGAATTTAAATCTAGTCATATAAAAAGATAATTAAAGATGAATTTAACTTATATTTCCGGTTAATCACTAAACTTATTATCATTTCAATGAATTTGCATTAATTTAAAATATTTAAAAAATAATAATTTACGAAGCTTAAAAACTCTACTTATTAAAAAAAATAATAAAGATAATTGTTACTTTCTCTATGATCAGCATTTAAAAATTTTGGAACCCACAGTCTCTCCAAAAAAGACATTAAGGAAGACTAAAAAACGAGTGGGGTCAGTAGTATATACAGGAAAAAAAACTAACTCATTATGTCCACGATTCCATTATTAAACAAGTCCTTTGTTCTCCTTTTTATTGATGTGCCTTAATGTTTAATATTATAGTCGATCAAAAAGTGAATATACAAATTCAAATAAATCTTATTATTTACTGTCAAAATTCATTTAGAAACTAACTTTTATGTTTGTTGGTATGTTACAACCTAAATTAACAGAAAATTGAGTCATAAAGATATATTTTCATCTCATCAAAAAATCATAACATTTTAATAATGCAAAACACATTCGAGACAGACATATATACAATCACACACACAGGCTTTATCACATACAAATTTACATGGTTACAAACTTTATTACAATTTAATATTTGTTAGTATTTGTATTAAGTAAACACAAGCACAAATCAAATAACTTAAACACATACATACACATTCACCTTAAAATCAAATCGAACTAATGCCACTTCATAACATTAGATGGGGCACATTAAATTACTTATACATTTTATTGCTTGCAAATTTCTTTAGGTTTGTATATGTAAGAGTGTGTGTGTCGGTTTTAGCCATTACAAATACACTAATATTATACCATTTACCCACAAGGGGATCAATAAACTTGCAATAATATCAAATGTTGTCTTCTTACAAATAAGATTCATATGTTTTAGTTGCTGTTCTCGTTTTTTGCTGCCCAAATCGTTTTTTCATTTCATTTCTCCTCTTCCTTCTTTGCACCTATTGAAAACCCACCAACCAACCAATATTTTTTGCATTACATATCATCTTAAAGCAATTTTCATAAAAAAGCTATAGAAAATCTTATACAAACTGTCTTTCCGGTTTGCCTACTACTTCTTTGTGTCTGTGTTTTTGTGTGTGTATGTGTTTTGTTGTACGTAAGTGTTTTACAAAGTATCTTACAAATATGAAAATATATATTTTATTTGTATTTGCTGGGTGTAAATTCTGAACACATAAACGCCATATAAATCAGATTTATTTTTTTCTGATTTTTTTTTGTATTTCGATTACAGTTATTTCTTTTCGTTTTGCATTCGTTTTTATATGTTTGATTTTCAGTGTGCAAAACTTTAGGTCTCAAGTGTTTGATATACATTTTTTAGTTTACATTAAGGACATCACGGCGTATTTTTTCTATTTTTACAACATAAACAAATTTAAGGAAATACAATTTGTTATTAATTTATGCAATGTGATTTGCAAGCGCAACCCAGCATAGAAATTGATTTTATTTAAAAAATGATTCCAAATAAATAATTATCGACTTTTATGGTTCATTCACAAACCAGAATAAGAATTTTAGGGAGAATTGAAGTTTTATAAATTTTTAATGGGACATTTAAATTAATTTAAAATTCGTCATTTTAATAAAATTTTTTATAATTTTTAATAAAAAATGCAAAAACAGTAAAAAGAGGACAAATTGTAAATATTAGAGAACATTTAGGAAAAATCTTACTTTTTTAGTAACTCCTGAATTTTGAGAGAATGTCGTATAAAATCAAAAATTCACTCTTTGTTGAATATTCTCCAAAAAGCAAAAATGGAAGTTTTAAAGAAAAGTTGTAATTTTATTTACATTCGTTTAATTGAAAATATTTCTTTAAAAATGAAATGTCAACTGGGTTATGTTGTTAAGTAATGTATAAGTGGTGGTTTGTAATGTACTGATGATATTGCAATACATAAACTCTTGCATATTTCATGATTACATGTGGTGTAAATGTTTAAAACGCCATGTCCTATAAACACAATCCTTCTGATACTTTTTCTATAAAATTCATGCTAAAAATTGTCTGGATTTTATTTTACAATTTGTTATTTTTTATACTCTCTCGTATAACGTATTCCTTTTTTGTTGTCTGTGTGATGTATTACATGTGTTTTGCTTTTTTATATGTAAGAACTCTTGCACTGGTAACTAGCGTATCCATCTTTATGTGGCCGGCTAAAAATGACACATTGTAAAAGCCACACACTATTTTCTTGAACATAAATTTAAGCAACATTTAGTAATTCACTCATTCAGTCAGTCATTCCAACATGTTGTTTGAATACCAATAATAATCTGAGAAGAGAAATGAGTGACGAGGGTGGTGTAGTGGTAGTTTGCCGCATATTAAATTAGCCCAGTTTGTGGCAGTTTTCAAATATGTTCAAGTATGTAATACGTACACTGTAACTCAAATATTTATGAAACTATAAGTAGTTGAACATGTATTTGGTTAAATAAATTTTACTGCTAACATTTGTTATAAATTGCTTATTTATGACAGAAATGGGAAATGATTATGACGAAAAAAATATGTAGCAAATTTAAATGCGTAACGAGTCAGAAGAAATAATTTCATTTATTGTGAACATTTTACAAAAATCACCACTATTTTACAACTAACAACTTCTTCCATTCAAGCTGGAAAAGTTTTTCGAGCGTAATGCGTAAATGACAAGTGGGCGTTAAAAAACTTGTTTAAACTTAACAGGAAAGAAAGTGGGTTTTAAAGTGCATGTTACTGTTAAAAACATATTGCAAATATTCGTTCAAAAGTACATAAATAAATAAAGCATTTTA
This sequence comes from Cochliomyia hominivorax, assembly GCA_004302925.2. NCBI lineage: Eukaryota > Metazoa > Arthropoda > Insecta > Diptera > Calliphoridae > Cochliomyia > Cochliomyia hominivorax. The sequence goes on from PYHX02000495.1 coordinate 93,473,469, forward strand.
GTTAATATGGCATCTTTAACAAATGTGTGTAAAACTCTCAAGTGTTGAAGGAATTGAAATTCTACAAAAATCCAATAAAAATTTAACAAATCACTTGGATGTGAAAATTTAATTCTCTACAAATGAAATTTGCATAAAAAAGACGTTTGTTTGAAAATGAAAATAAAACGAATTTATAGCTTCACAAAATTAAACAAAAAGAATGCGAATTAAATAAATTTATAACCATTAAAACACCCCAAAAATAAAACCAATCACGCACTAACAATCAAATTCTTAACCAACAAAAACTACTACAAATCCAACAATAGAAGAGAATACAGCTCAAGGATACCAAAAAAATCCAATTCAATATAATGAAAAAAATGAATGAATTTAAATAATACAAAAAATTACACCATGAATCACTAACAAAAGACAAATATTTCAACACTTGAAAAATTGAAACTAACAAAAATGAATATACAAACATACATATTTTTAATTTTAACAATGACATTTTTTGGCTTTTCTCTTTTCAATTTTCTTTTTAACATGACAATAACAAACAAAAACTTTGGCTTGAATCTCTTATACAAGAAGATAATGTGAGTGAGAAAGAGCAAATGATACAGAGGGAAATAGAAATTATTAAATGACGTTTTAAAATGCCTATAAAGCACTACCCCCTAAAAAAATATCGAAAATAGATCATCTTCAAACCTAATAATCAAATCTTTACTTTTCAACTTTTTAAATATTTTCATAAACTAAATGAATCGATTTCAAAAGGCCCTTACTTTTGAAGCACTCATACAATTTACCTCCCAAAATCATTCACAAAATATAAGAACTAAATTATGTTGCTTTTAAAGTCCTTAAAATTGCTGCTAAATAGTTCTCTGATAAAAATTAATTTATAATGGAAAAAAATTCAAATAAGACAACAACAACAACAGTTTGTGTGCAAAATTAAACGTAGTTTAGTCTCCAGTCATCCATAAAAATGCCTATTTAATGCCAACAACTATTGTCAGCAAATTTAATAACACTTGAGACTTGTGCTGGGGTCAGCAATTTTTGCAATTACCGATAGTACAACTATCAATTGCTATTTTTGTTTTTCACTTGTTTTTATTTTATTTTTTATTTTTTTTATTGTATTAACTTTACATACATATTTACAAGGATTAAATTTTAACGGATTTTATAAATCGGAAAATACCGAATTTTATATGAATCTAACCAAAACTAGAAATGGCTCAAATTATTAAAAAACAAAAAGAGTTAAGTTTAAATTATGCTTTTTCTCTAACTACTACTAATTTTTTAATGAAATTCTACATGGACATTATTTCTTGACTGAAACTTAGTTCGCAGCAATGATTACGTTTTTTATATTATAATTTGTAATTGAACTGATTCCCAAAGCCTAAAGGATACATAGTTCAAGACCATTTTATTCGACTCTGTTTATAACGTTTACATTGTTATTTGTAGTTTTAGAGGGGTTTCCAAATATCTGAATCTCTGATTAAATCATTTAATTAGAACTCATTGCCTGACAGGTGCGAAGGTCTTTTATGTTAGTAAAAATACTTCAAGCAAAAATAATCACTAACAATTCAAAACTAAATGGATTAGTTTTGTTAATTAGCCTGCAATTGATTAGGCTGCGTATTTTCACTCACACATCCAAACGTTATAATGATTTATATATATTTTACATTTCACTTTATTCTTCATTCATTTTATGTCATGTCTCCCTAATTGCAGAATGTCAGTCAACAACATAATAAAATTGTTCATTTACTTGAATTACAATTGATTAGAGGAGGGTGTTTCATTTGTGATTAGTTCAAGACATATCCTTGGGTACAGAAATCTCCAACATAAACATGAATGTAACGAAAGTATATGTGTGTGTGTGTTTTTAGTGTGAAGATTGTAATAATTTATCAATTGTGTTATTTTGTTATAAAAAGGAAACTAAAGAAAGATTTTTATCAAAAACCAATTAATATTTTCTATTTGTTTCTTTTTTTATTTAGAATATAGAAATATAGAAATGCAGTATGAAAGAAAGGGGTTGAAAGCTGCTAACAAGCTGCTTTAAAATTGAGGTTAAACATCACGTACAGAGCTATATGAGCACACGAGTCTCTTTGAAAACTTTTTTTCTTTCTAAATCAAAAACTATATAAAAACATTGATTTTGTTTAAGATTATTTAATATAAAAATTTATTTACACTTTTTTCCTTGTTTGCGCTGTTCTTTCTATTAATATTAATGCTCCAATTAACCAAGAAATTCGAAAACAAAAAATTAAAATATTTTTTTTCCCTTTTATATCCTTTAAAGGATTTAAGCTATATTTCTTTGATAACTCTTTTCCTTTCTATGAAATTTCTTTTCTTTTTTTTGGTGTGATTTTCTTATTCTTGATTATTATTAACATTTGAATTATTGGCATTATGCCCAATCCATGACAAAACGTTGTTAGTCTTATTAAACGCTTTTTTACCGAAATCACGGAAGAGAACAAACGAAGGAACAAAAAATTGTAATACAGACAAAAAAGTCAATCACGCGTAAATGTGTTTAAAACGTTGACTGAATTATAAAAAAATAAATCAAAGAAAAGGAATTTTTATTAAAAAAAGTAGTCAAGGAAACAAAGCAAAAATCAATGTTTCCAAAGTAAAATAACATGATTTCCGCTGGCAAAGCCCTTATTGGATTTTGAACAGTATTTAGAGGTTATGAGAAAAAGGTGTAAATAATTGAAAAGAAAAAGAAGACTACTAATGGCAGAAATTTAAAAATTGCTTCTAAGACATTGTTTTTGTTAAATATTAACCCAGGATTTTAACAATATATTTATTTAATATAATTTTCGCGCCTTTTACAGAAATTCCTAGTCAATTTGTTATTTTACAAATGTTTACATGTGTTTTGCTGCCATTTTTCCAGTTTTATTTATAGTTTAAACCCTTTAACATATTTTTCAAAGAGGAAATAAACCAAAAAAGGAAATCTTTTATCATGTTTAACACACCTCATACCATTACAATAACATGAATGTTATTAAAGACACTTATGACTCTTTTGAAGGATGTTTGTATCTATAGTCTACGTACTATTAAAGTTATCTTTAGTTTAGTCATTTGACTTGAGTGAGGTCTATTCAATAGTTAGAATATAACATACATGTGCATATGTGTGTTAAATATGTCAAAGTAAATAATCTAATCAAGCTTAAACTAATGTTAAGCTTGATTAGATATCAGCTTAATACAACCGTCTAGAATCAATTCTGCAATATGTTCACTAATTTTGATATCATAAAATTAATAGTATTTATTCCAATAAAGTCATTATGATTACATTTTTAAATGTAGTCATTTATGTTTCAAACCTTTAAAAGTGATACACTCGTTTGAGTTATCATCATGTAAATATATTTGTAGTTGTTTTACATCATTATGGCTAAAACTTATGTTTAACAAATTTACGCCAAGAATTTAAAATTGTTTCGTTATTTATAGAAAAAGAATAAAAACTCAAGTGATAAGTGTATATTAAAGCACTCATATACATATGCACACATTAATGTAGCCAAGTTGGTTTTTATTTTGTATACCAGGATGTTTATCACTTTAACTTTTTAAATAATATTTTTTGTTTTTGTTTTTTTTTGTGCTTTAGCAGTATGTCCGTCCGTCTGTCTAGCTGAATGGTTCTAGGTTGTTTGGTTAGATGGATGGATGCTTACACAAGGGACGTACTTTTGTTGATTCATTCGGTGTCTTTGTCTTTGGCTGTAAACTATCTAAAAGCTGATTCTTTAAAATGCTCACTTTAGTGGTAAAGAATAAGTTTCTTTTTTAATACTTTTTTTGTCAAGTGGAAAGTTGTAAACAATAAAAAACTACATGATGTTTACAAACATCTTTCTTTTAGTTTAACACCCCTCAAAACCTCACTCCTTTGTTTTCCTTCTAAACCTCAAACTCACCCCCGTTTTAATATTTTCAACCAGTAATAAAATAAATAAAAATTTGATATAAAAAATCTTTTTATATTTATTTTTTAATTTTATGAGCAACTTTGTTGTAAAATTACATACTTATATGAATATTTTTTTTTGTTATTCTTACATATGTTTTTTTCCTTTTCTAAAAAAAACGGAACGAAAGCAAAATATTTAATAAAATGCGTTGAAAAGTGTTTGAGATAATAGAAAAAACAAAAATAACATGTTAAAGAAATTTGCATAAAAACACTTTTGTAACTTTTTTGCAACATCACATAAACTTTTTCAATATTCAAATATTTACGTTTTGTAAATGTTGTTGTTATTTTTGTTTTTATTTTACAACACATCTTAAATATTTGTTTATATGAAGTTCTACACGTTCTGAAAATTTACATAAACATTTTATGCAAAAAAAAAATTAAGAAAAATAAAAAAATAAATAAATGACAAGAAATCAGTTATTAAAACATATGTTTTGAAATGAGTAATTTTAATGGATTGAAAATTCATAAATTACACCAAAAAGGTTATATCGAATTTTAAGGACTCTCCACCCCATGTAAAAACTAATCACACCGACTGTAAAATATTAATAATCATAAAATCATTTTTAGTTATAATTCTACCACTGATCTTATCTTATCTTATCTTATCTTATCTTATCTTATCTTATCTTATCTTATCTTATCTTAATAGTTTCATTGAATACAAATAAAGATCAAATACGAATAAATCTAAGAATATGATTTATATTCTTTGGTAATATCCAATGAGCATGCAGAATATAAATCTTGATTTACTTGAAATTTTGTTTGAATTCAGTTATTACGTCAAGTATAATTTTTTTATTCTAAATCAGAGGTTTCAATTGCATTTACTCTTGATTTAAATTATTTTTTCGACTTGAATTCATGTTTAGTTTTCACTGGTGTATGATATTGAATCAAAAGCAAATGTACGTTAGATTTAAATTTTACAACTGATACAAATTTTCTTACAATTGAATTTGAAGAAGAAGGCATATTAAACAGCTTTTTCTTTTCACTATTTAGAAGAAAAACATCTATCAATTGCTCCCTCCCTGCAAACCGTGATTCCTTACAGAAATATAATTTTTAAATCTTCATTTAAAAAATATTCCAAAAAAAAAACTTAAAAAAACATTCTACTATTTGGAAAATAATCCTTCAGAAAAAATCTCTCCATCTAACAACACTAGTCACAGTGGAATAAGGGAGACGTATGTGTGGATTGATTGTATTTCGAAACTTATATTTTTGTTACAAATACTCAAAATCTGAGTCCACTCCATTATGATCAAAGTAAATATAGTGAGCGTTGTTTTTTCTAGTTAATAAATGTCAGAAAAAGAACAGATATTTACTTAAGAATGAATATTGAGAATAAAACCGGTTCTTAAAAATACTGACACTTTGGTTTCTCTGAAATAAACACCATTATTTTTCTCTTTTAACATACATACTTCAGACTTTGGAATAGACTTTTTGACTTTTAATGAAAAGCATAAGGAAACCATAAACAATCTGAATAACAATGGTTTTAATCATGAAATATAAATCTTTTTATATTTTTTAATATCTTATGGAAAAAATGAAATATGGAAAGTCAAAATGTATCACGTACCAAAAAATGTCCCTTTTTTAAATCCTTTGTAATTTAAAGTTAATTTGAGAATTTTTTCTTTAAATTACAAGTTAAATGTTATGAAATTTTATTTTTTAATGAAGACTAATTTGGTAAAATGTAATCAAAATACATTTTATAAATTGTTCAACATTAATTTAAAGCTTATTTTTAAGTTTTCTTCAAATTTTCATCATTTTTTTTTTCAATCCAAGCAAAGGAACAGAATCTGAAAATGTCTATGAAGAATTTGACAACATCAACTTTCTGAAAATATAAACATAAATATTTTTTTTATTTATTTATTCCTAAGCAGCATATCAAATTATTTAATCTCGCATTTATTATTAAAAAGGTACCAGAAGATAGATTTTTTTAACAAAATGTTTGTTACCCCAAAAAAGGTTACAGCTGCAATTTGATCAAAATTACAAAAATAAAAAATAAGGCAAGAAAATATATAAAAAAACAACAACTCAGTCATAAACTAAAGTTGAAAACACAAAATTTTTTCTCATACAAAATGTTAAAAATGACACACAAAATGTTTATGTTAATATTAGATTTCATGAATAATAAATAAGCGATTCTTGGGGGAAAACTGAATAGAAACAAGTAGGAATGTTATATTCTGCTATGCCGAACCTTTCATGCCCTCCACCACAATGCGTGTGAAGAAATACGTTATTTTTTCACATACACACTCACAGCAATCATTCAGTATTTCTTAAATAAAATTGCTACATTTTTGACTATAACTTTTTCTATGAACCGATTTTGATAATAATGACAACATTTTATTGTAATTTAACGTTTTTAATTGACAATATTGAGAAATAATTTTGCTTGAACTTAGAGGATGCCCCAGAGATTGGTTTATATTTTTTAATGAAGACTTTTCAGGACTATAGCAAATACTCCGGTCAAATTTCATTGAGCACCGTCAATTTTTGTGAATGAAAACGTGCCAATAACAGACAGATCGACTAACACACAGACGGACATAGCTATATCGACTCAGATTTTAATGTGATGCAAGAATATAAATTACATTAAGGAATCTAAGATGATTCTTTCTTAGCGTTACAAATGGAATGACAAGGTTAATATAACCCCTTCAATCTAAAAATTGTTTATTTAGATTGAAGAAATGAATGAACTGTACTGACAAGATACAATGTTTTTATACAGGAGCATAAAACTTAATGTTGACACTTTCATTTATATTAAAAAAAGTTTTAAAGGCGAGAACAAAACTCATATTTCTTTCAAAATTATTGCTTAAATAAGGTGTTGAATTGTGTGGGCTAAATTTTAGATAAAAAATCGATTTATTTTAAGAGTTATATAATGCCTAACATTGTCCAGTCAAATTTATTCCAACGACTTTTTTTCATTTCATCTGAATAAAAGTACGACAATCCTCTTACAATCAAGTCAAAAACACACTTTTGACATAAAATGTCACAAAATTTAAACTAAATTTAATGCTTTTTATAATTTTTGCTTACAGTGAATGTGTAAATTTTCTGTAGGGCTTAAAAAAACAAGTAACAGAAAAAGGTTTTTCCAAACGCCATAAATGACAATTCTTGTGCTAATGATTAATGATGTCTTGTATACAAAAAAAAAAAAATACTGAAAAAAACATCATTACAGCCTTAGGCAATTTCAGCGACTTCAGCAACTTAGTTAGAAAAAAAGAAGTGAAACATTTTACATTTCACAATTTTACACAATAAACTGCAAGTGTAAAGAGAAAGAGGAAAAGCCCAAGTTGTTGTATGACACATTGAATGTCTTGGCTTGATAATTTTCCTCCTTTTTTTCAAACATCCAGGACTTTCATTACATTTTGTCAGCTGTTGCAAATCTCAACATTGTGTTTATGCACGTGCCGTTGAAATTATTTAAGTCTGAAATGACAAATGTTGTTAAGAAGTTGCTTTTTTTCTTCTTCATTCTTTTCATTCATTTAACATTTATACAAAATACTTTTGTATAATTCAAGGTATTTTTTTTTTTGCTAAAGTTATGTATATGTGTTGGTACAGTTAGTTTCCTGCCTATTGCAAAATAAAGTGTTGATAATGGTTTCACTTAGTGTACACATACATTAACATTTACAATAAGAAAAACATGAAAAATTATAGAGAAAAAGGGAGTTTATTATAATTTAAGCAGAAGAAAATTATAGAGTAAATTGTTCATTTTAAAAGCATATTACACTTACTACTGCTTGTTTTTTTATAGCTTTTGATTTTAAACGGAATCCTTTTAAAGATGATTTTAATTGGGAAAGGTAGATGGCTTAAATGGTAAGTAAGTTCTTATTTTGTTCTTATTTTGTTAATATGGATTTAAGAAAAACATTTAAAAAATATTGAAAATATTTACTTAAGTTTAAGTGAAGAATGAAATGTCAGTATAGAAGTTTCGTTCAAGTTTTATGTTGAGACATGGACACCTCTGGTCCCAAAAATATTTCAAATAATGCAGATTAATTTAGAATAATAACAAGTGTTCAAACATTTTTTTGAATCGGTTTAGGGGTCTATCGCAGGGACCTTAAGTCCTTAAGATAAAAATATTTAAAACAATATTTATCGATTTTCAATATGTTCATATTACCGGATTATTGCAGGAAGAAAATCTCTTACAGTTTAAGATATTTTATTAAAAAAAGTTGAAAATATCTTTAAGGTATCAAAAGTTATATCCATCTAAATTTGATGTAAAAAGCGCATTTTTTGGCGGGCGGGTTTTTCTTAATGAAAACAAAAAAACACAAATTTCAAGTACAAAATTTCACTTAGAAATCTCGATTATCAAAAAATTTATTTGAAAATCAAAATTTAGTAATTTAAAAATAAAAACTACTGAACACTTTCACCACAATTTTCTGCAAAAACTGTTCAATGGATTTTGCAAATTATAAATAATGTCGTATATTTTTAACATGTAAACATAATTAATTAAACGCTGCCCTTCTGCATATCTGAAATATTTTGTATAAGTATCTACGACCATTTATACTGAACAGTCTAAATTTTTTAATAACTTAAATTTTCTAAATCTTGAATTTAATCTAACTAAATATATGTACTTTAGAATCCTAATTAAATTGTATACACCATTACCATCAAAACACCTTTTTCAACATTCCCTAATTTGATCAATTACTTTGATGTCCTTTTATCAAAACGTTTATAGCTCGACATTTTGTGGTTTTATGTTAAATCAACAGTTGAATTAAACTGTCAACCAAATATTTTAAACATCCTTTAATTAAATAAGTTTAGTACACAACAATAACAATTAACTGTTTAGGCAAAGTAATAAAACGTCAAACGTAATGATTTTCTACTTAATATTTATTTATCCAGGTTCCATCCTTTTTTGACTGTTTCACATTATATTAATAAAGAAAACAACGCATTTTATTTATGACCATTAATTTGCTGCGCTAGTAAAAATAGAGACATGCACGCCATTACCATGAGAAAAAAAGAACAAACGAAGTGGTGAAGGAAGGGTAAGGAAGTTATAGCTAGCAACACCTATCTGTATGTTTTTGTTGAATGTCGGGAAACCCCTATTGGTAGGAGGTGTTGGTGTTGAGCTATGGCTTAATAACAAACACCTAGAGCCCCTACCATAGCCTTTGGCAACGATGAGTCATGAAGGTCATGACGAAAGCAAATACAACAACACCAATGACAACAATAACAAGAAAATACACTAACACGAAAATACTCAAAATACTAGTAAAAGCAAATAATATAAACATTTTTCGAACTTTAAACACAAATACAAATAAACATTTTTGTTATTTTTGTAGGAGACACAAAACTGAGAGCGAGAAACAGACAATAAGAGAAAGAGCAAACTTTTAAAACTAAAAATATGATTCACATAGCGGTATTTCTATAAATTCAGACACCACACACACTGACATATGTAGAAATGTATAACAGTTGAATAAATGTTTTTATTTTTGTTTTCCTTTATTATTTTTGCTGTACTCACTCTCTTGTATTTACGGATATTTTTTAATTTTATTCTGGTACTTTTGTGATTTTGCCAGACAGTATGGCAGTATCAGCAACATTATTATGATATTATTTGTTGTTGCTTTTTATTGTATTTTCAAAGCTGGGAGTATTAACCTCAAATTGTAAACAATAATTTTAAATCAAAATAATATGAGAGAGTATTTCCAAGAAATGCAGAAACAGAGAGAGAGAGAGAGAGTGAGCATAATATTCATTAGCTCTACAAATAATATTACACAAGAGATAAATTCTTTGGGTAAAAGAAAAACACACACAACTTCTATTTGTGTTTGTGAAAAATTAAGTTCGAAAAATCAATTTCGCAATTCTGTCAAGAAAAATACTTATTTGTTAAATAAAAAGAATAAACCAAAAAAAGTAAATTTAAAGAAAAAGGATTAAAATTATAATAAAATTGTATTTATTTCTAAAATTTCAAACAGGAAACTAAAGTGTTTTTTTTAATATTTCAAAACTAAAAAAAAGTGTAGCATACTTTTTGCAGCATCTTTTTCTTAAAAGAAAATTTTGTTACACTTACCTATATTTTGTTTAAAAATGATTAGTTTGTTTTTAATAATAAAGTTAAGTAAAAATTTGAATTAAATTCTTTAAATATAAGTTGGAAGGATTATTATTTTTAGTTTTTTTTAATTAACTAAATTAAATTTTATTGATATGTTTTAAATTGGGTTAAATTATTGTGAGTGTGTGTTTTTATCAGGTTTACTTTAAAGAACTTTTTTGACACTTCCGTTTTTTTTTAAGAATAACACTTTTTTAATACTTTTTGAAGTTAAATATAATTGAGAAGTAAAGATTTTTGATTACGGTAAACTTTAGATATTTTAAGTTTTTCTTTTAAGTTTTAAGTTTTTTTTATTTTTCTAATAAGATTTTTTAATTTTGAAAAGTAAAATAAAGTTTTGCGCTTAATAAATTTAATTTTAGTGTTTACACTTTGAAATCTCCCGTAGAACTGTGGAAAATTTAAGCGGAAAGTGGTTTTAATGCAACCCTTAAACGTCAGAAAAGGGAAATTTTTGTTTTATTTAAGTACAATGTTGAGCAAGTCCCTTATAGAGAATATCCCAAAAAAAATTTCCTTTAAAGCAAACAAGGGTGGAATTTATTTGTCAAACCATATACATAGCGGTAAATATTCGAAACAGCATTGCCAGCTTTAAATTTAAAAAGAAATTTCCCTTTTTCAAGAGGCTGAACAAGAGTACAATTAGAGAGCATACAACAGAGAGCATGATATCTCTTACTATAGTAATAATAATCATAAAAAATATTTCTATGACAAAAAGCGACCGAAACTCATTTATAGCTACAAACATATTAAGGACTATTTTCTTGTGGAACAATTTTTGTTTGTTGGTGTGTAATGGATTTTTTGTTCTTTTCCTTTTATTATGATAATTTTCTTCATTATGAAGTTAATAATGATTTTACATCAGCTATTTATTTTTTTTTTTTTTTGGTTATATTTTTATTTGTTGTTATTTACAGACAATAAAAAAGTTTTAAGGAATTGCCTAAATATTTTTGTTGGTTTTGGGTTTAAATGTTTGAAATTAACAGTTATTTTATGTTAAATACAACGTGAAGAAGATAACAAATAAATGGTCTATAAAATATTAACATTTCTTTAGGTCCTTCTTTTCTCTAGTCTCGATCTGGGTTGAAGCAAAAGGCTAAAAATCATTTACATGTATGGGACTATTGGTTGTTTTGCGTATGTGAGTGTGTTCAGAAAAGTAGTTATTTTTTATTTCCTTTTTTTTGGTTCGTAAAATGACAGGATATTACGTGTCATATAGGTTTTTTGTTTTTAATTTTAAATATTGGCTTTTAATAGTGTCCAATATTTACTGTTTTTATTGTTGCAATTTTCCAACACTTTTTCATTACAAGTTTATTTGACTCGCTACGAAAGATTTATTGGCTACAAATCCTTTGGGGGACTTAAACTAAAAAATGGATTTAAATTTTGTTATTTTTAAACTCTTTAAATCACATTCTCTTCAGTCAAACTTAATTGAATTTTTTTTCTAGATTTTTTTGCTTGAATAATGAACTTTTTTCATAAGTGTAATGAGGAACTAACACTTTTTTTATATTTTTCCTCTCAAATGCAATTGCAATTCCAAATGGATTCGTAAACTAAGCCAAGTAATTAAGTTGTGCATTTCTCTACATTTACGCTTTATTTTCTACAATTTTTTTTTTTTTGCTTTTTACTTTCATTATGTAGACACCATAAGTAAAAGGAAAATACCATAAAATACTTTTAAATTTAGCAAAATCTATGCCAAATGAAAAGAAATGAAAGAACACATGACAACATACGAAAAAATAAAAAATAATATAGAAAAGTACACCAGATAATTAAGCAAAATGAAAAACTAAACATCAAATAAAGTTTTATTGAAAAAGACAACATGGAAAATGGCAACAGACAGGCCAAGACTAAAAAAGCCAAATCACACGGCAGATAAAAGATACAACTAATAGATATCTAAATTAAACTAACAACAAATACGTGTTGTTACTAATTACTAAATTGCCAACAAATTTCATCAGAATAAAGTAAGTAAGAGTTTTGCAACTCCTAAACACTTGATCAAGTTTTTTTAACCTCTAACTCACCTCATACCTCTAATATTTCCTTACTCCTTCATTAAACACTATTTTCTTATTATACATGAACAACTCTTGAGTTGAAAAAAGAAAAGGGAAAATATTTTTATTTGCCACAAACATAAATCATTTCATTTGAAGTTTGATATATATTTTTTCTATATCATTTGTTTTAGCTTCAAATGAACATAAGGGGGGTGTTTTGCGTGCTTTCCGGTTGTATATCCCAGCATCTATCATCTCGCTACAGCACGATTTTCTTTTTTTCGAAAATTTCATATTAAATAAAGTTTATTTTAAGAATTTATTATTTATTTATACACTCATTGTATTGTACTGTAATTATTGTTTAAATACTACAAAATCCACCTTACATGGACGAAATAAATATTCATAACCCCCTGCAGACTACAAATGTTAAAGTATTGAAGACTTTTTCCTTTTGCAAATGATTTCTTATAAATTTAATTTCCGTTTATTATTGCTCTCTTAATCATACGGGTACTTTGCATACATAGATGAGGGGTCTTTGTCGAACATAAATTTTCACAAATCCTTTAAACTTATTAAGAGTATTTTATTTGTGAGCTTTAATTTAAATTATTGAAAATTTATCATGTGTATTAGAATTATATTAATCCTTCTGTTATCACTTTAAACACGTTTTGTATTTAATTTCAACAAAAAGAACTTAACAAACATTTTGCTTCATCTAAATCCGCAAATATTTCAAATATACTGAGAAATTGAGTCGAATTATTTAAATAAAAAATAATCAATTACAAAGTATAACTTTCTTTTAACTTTTATATATTTAAAGAAGAAGAAAATTATAGTGCCATTTAAGCAGTTTTCAACATAAAGTTAACCAAATCCAGACTATAAAATGCAATCAAGCATTTAGTTTGAAATCAATTGAAAAATAAACTTTAAAAGAATCAATGAAGCCCAAAAGAGAAGATAAAAGAAAATGCAAGGAAAACCCATTGAAACTTATTAAGGAATAGAAAAGAAAATAATTTGAATTTCAATTATAAATCAACAAAGGACATCAACAAAATCAGATTTAAACATAATAATTCAAATTAGAGCAAATCAGGAATTGTTTTGCATTAAAATCCATAATAATGAGACTTTTAAACTGTTGGAGTTATCTTAATAAAATTTAACATTTTTATATAGATAAACAACATCTGAGCTGAGTTGGAGCAATACAGGTTCTCAAGTGCTCACTGGGGTAAGCGATGGTCATCTCAGGTCCACGGTGAGGTATAAAACAAAATTTGTTGGTGTAATTATTCCTGAGGAGTTTCGGAGTTGACTTAGAATATTATATTATTAATGAATAATGATGTATAATGATAAATGTATCAAATCAAAGTCTGCATCTCTTTAGCTACGTCCGTCTGTCCTTTCTCTGTTTGTGATTAATTTTGAAAAATGAATTTTTTATGTAAAATTCTCAAATTGCAAAATTGGTATTTGCTTTAAATAATCTTATTTATATAACTGCATATGTAAGGCCAGCAACCAAAGGTATGACAACAGGGTGATAATTTCAATTAAAAAGTGGTATTTTTAAATACATTTCAAGCGGAAATGTATTTTACTCATTTCCGTTCGAGAAAATTAAATTAATTTTAATTTCAGGTCAGAGTTAAAAACAAAACACCGCAATCGCAAATGTTCATGTTTGTTCCAGTTCTTTTTATAAAATCTTCTTTCTTTCTCTTTTGTCAACAAAACAAGTTTTTCTGTTTGTTTCAGAAATTAATTTTCAATTGGGTCTTTAAAACAGCATAAATAGCAGACAAAAAACTTTATACAAATTAGAAGTAGAACATTAGAATATATAACATAATTTTACTTTGGTTTTTTTTACTAACTAAAAATGCTTTTTAATTTATGCCGCATTCAAATATTAAAAGAAAGATTTCAACGTAAACAACTTTAATTTCAAAACCAGTTGACCTGTGTTGTATACTTTTATTTATGTGTATTGACAGCTATAATGTCTATTTTGTTTTGATTTTTGGCTAAAACTGTTAAATAGTTAAACAAAATAATCATAATAATATTAATAACAACAAATTTAAAGAAGATACTTCAGCACCTTCGTTTAAATGCTTAAAGCAATAGTTATAAATAAAATTGAAATAGAGTTGCCATTGTTTCGAATGTGAAAAATTTTTATTAAAATTTCTAGATCAAAAAGTTGGAAAAATTGTTAATGGATCTTTACATACATTTTAAAGACTCTTTTGAAAATATTTTGAGAAAACAGTATTAATTGTTTCATTGTGCTATTGCAGGTTTAATTTCGAAAATAATGAATATAGTATTTTTAATTTCAGAATCTTAAGTATTTTTAAAACATAACAATTCATGGCAACCCTATTTTTAGCTTGTTTTTTATTTTCGAAAGCGGATTCATATTTAATTAATAAACATGACTTAATAGCAGAAAGTGAGAAAGAACTTTTAACCAAAAAAAAGCAATAATTTAAAAAATGGAAAACCCCTTTTTTAAAAATTTATTTGAAGAAACAAAGATAACCAAAATATGCACAAACTTAAATTAAAAATTGATTAATTGTTTTTAATAAAAACAAAAGCAGAAATAAATACACTAATTGCATTTTCAAAAAATTATTAAATTAAATAATGACGGCATTTTGACAGATTTTTACTTAATTTTTTTTTAAAATTAATAACATTAATTAAACAAATCTTAAAAAAATATAAGTTAAAAAATTTAAAAGTTATGTTTAAATAAACAAATAAATTAAAATGTTTAATAAACAAAAAGTGACATTAAAACCAAATCCAACAAATCAATTTGATTTTATCTCAAAATAAAATAACTATGTCAGCCTGTTTTTATTAAACTTTATTGACTTTATAATTATTTTCCTATTTATATTAAATACATATCTTTCAGTTTTCAATATGTTTTCAAGATTTATCTGAAAGCACAAAGACTGATTTGAGATTTTAGTAAACAATAACAAGACCTCATTTCCTTCTGTTCCTCTTAACACTACCAAATAATCATTTATTTCACTAAGAGAGTATGAAACAGAGAGTTTAGTTGGAATAAAAAAGAGCGTATTATCAATAATGTCTCGTCTTATCGCTCATCATTCAAGACCATAAATCTTGAAGTACACAATGACAATGTTTTAGCATCTGTTGAGTGTATAGCTTATCATTTACGAATCCTGCATATAATAATACATATACAAACATATATTTTTTTCTATTCTAACAATAGAGATTTTTTTTGCTAAACTGAAAATAAAATTTCGAATAACAAATAATTTAAGGAAATCACCCTTAAAGCTATTAAGCTTAAGATATTTGCTAATACTTCTTTTTAAGACTAAAATTTCAACCCTGATGACACTGAAATGTCATACATTTTTATATTGTTGTTGTAGAAACTACTAAAATTCATATCAGTCTGCACGTCTTCGGAAGCTTTAGTGACAAATGTAGTGTTGTTAATGATTATTAAAGCGGGATGGAACACAAAAAAAAACAAAACAATTTGATGGAGTCATTAAATTTTATATGGATTTTTTATTATCATACGTCCTTCTCAAAATTTAGGGGGAATGAAATACAAATTGTCATTTAATTAAAATTAAATCAGTATTTAAATAATATTTACATGAGAAATTTATTGTAATCTGATGTTCATATCAATATAAAAGAGAGATAATTAGCCTCCAAATGCCTTAATTGATTTCAACATATTTTAGTAATAAATAAATATTTTTATCTAACTCTATAATAATAATAATGCATTTTGTAATTAATGCCATCATATGATCTAAAATTATACCACGTCATTTTCCAATCTCATTGTGAAATGTTACAAATGCATACAAATTCATTTCAAAGTCTGCTGACTCTACCATATTTTTTTTTTGCCTTCACTTCAGGTTTTATTTCTATCAATCCATCAAATGTAAGCAACCACTTCCTTTAGTCTGTCAATTTTAACATTCATTGTCATGTTCAATTCAAATGTGAATTTTTCACAAAACACTGTTCGCAGCACATGCAAATTTTGATATCAAGTAAATATGCTTCAAGAAGCTCTATGGTTAAAAAAGTACCCTATTCAGGAAACTGACAAATGTGTCTTGTCAATAGCTTGAATATAGTTTTATCACTGTAAAAAAAGTAACCGTTAGATTTTTCAAAAGTTAAACTAAAGTTCTAGTTTCCATTTCAAGTGTCTGTTGACCAAAATCTGGTAAATAACTTATTGATTTACAACATACTTATAGACGACATTAGCCGATTTTGCAAAAGTATTTATATCTTTATTTTTCTATGACCTAACAACAGCCTTAAATGAACTTGTTCGTCAGAAAAATACACCAAATGTCATAAAAGTCAAATTGTTGTTCTATCTTCAATTTCAGTAGGCGCTAATAGAAATCCTAAATATTATAGTTTGCATCCCAACATACTTATAGAAAATAGCCGATTCACAATATAAGTATTTCAATTCTGATTATGTTAAGTCCTTTGTTTAAATTTTTTGGGATATCTCAAATATCGGCCTATAACTTTGTTATAACTTTGTTGTGTTTACGATATGAAATAGAATGCGATCTTTGATTTCTATAGTGCATTCATAAAACGTCATCACCCTACAAGTTGTATGAAGCACACATAATATTCCCAAAATCTCTTAGATACGCAAACACAGATACATTTTTACACATTTGCATTTTCAATACTGTATGTACTTGTGTATGTGTAATAAGTAAAATATGTTTTTTGTAACAAAGTTCACTACAATTTTGTTTCGTTTCTTGGAAAACAAACAAAAACCAACTTGATTTTGAAGAAAAACTAAAAAAACTATTGTAAGTTTAGCATTCCACACCCTTTGTATGTTTAATTTAACACTAAAATATGATAATGAACCGTTATTAACCAACATTACCACAAAAAATATAACTCTCAATAGGTAAATTTTTAATAATAAAAACAAAAAAAGATGAAAAAAGAATCTCAAGCGGAAAACCTAAACAGCAAAAGTACTGTTTTGAAAAAAAAAACATATTTCAAATC
This sequence comes from Cochliomyia hominivorax, assembly GCA_004302925.2. Taxonomy (NCBI): domain Eukaryota; kingdom Metazoa; phylum Arthropoda; class Insecta; order Diptera; family Calliphoridae; genus Cochliomyia; species Cochliomyia hominivorax. The sequence goes on from PYHX02000495.1 coordinate 93,490,927, forward strand.
TCATTCAATATTTTTTGTGATATTTTTTTAACCAAAAAATGTATTAAATTCACTGCAGCATGAATTATTTGAAATGCAGATCATGTGCTTATTTTTTGGCTTTAAAAACTTAGCTTTTAAAATTAATATTAAATATCTGCCCTCATATTTACACCCCAAGAAATATTATTTTGAAATGATTTGAAAATTTTTGAAATTAAAACCAATTTTTTTTCAAACAAATCATAATTTAAGGTGTGTTGTTACCTCTTTCATTTAAAGCTTTTTAATTGCTTTAGATACATTTTTTTCTCTTTTTTCAATATAAATTAATGTTATTGCCATAACAAATATCTATTGTTAATGATTAATGAAGTTTTTACCCACTACCAACAATGAAGCGAATTTTGTGTTTTGACAAAAAATGTAAACCAGGAAATTTTCTTATTTTAATTATTAATATTGATTTCACATTTTTTTTAACTTTTAATAAAAAATAAGGGAATGGTTAACAAATCTTTTAATCAAGTTCAAGTTCAAATTTCAGTCATAAACTTCCAATTGAAATTATTCTTTTTAAATTTTAATTGTAATGAAATATCCAAAGGCAATTAAAAAACATTAAAATTATTCTTAAATAAATTTAGAAATGTATTGACTTGAATTTTTGTGTAGTTTATCCAAGAGATATATTCGCTATTATGGAAAATAAATTTAGACTTTAAAATAGTCCAAAATGTTTTCGTTTATTAGAAAAAAAGAATTAAAAAAAAATTAAATGAAATAATAATTATTAAGATATTTTTCTGAAAAGTTTGGGAAATACGGGTCTAGTAATTCTAATTAATTAAAGTGTTGAAAAAGATTATTGATTTATTAATTCTCAAAAATATGAAAAAATATCCAAACGATAGATTTTTTGGATTTTGCTCTTTATAGTCCACATTTATTGGAGATCTGAAATAAACAATTACCATATGATTACAAACACATAACGATTTTAAGAAATACATTACTACATTTTGTTTTTGGCTCAAATTCGAGATTGTCCGAACTTAAATTATTTTAGATGAAAATGAAAGTAGATACTTTTGCGGCAAAAAAATTAATTGTTTGAATTTTGAAATTAAAAATGTTAAATTGTTGGACTAAGCAGAGTTACTGACTTTTGGTAAATAAATTTGTATTTTAACCAAATAAAATAATTTGAACACGATCGAGGCAAAACGTTATATATTAAAAGAATTGACTTAGAATTTTGTAAAATTTTTAAAGATGAAAATTCAAAAGCAAATATCTCGAAAAATATGATATAAAATACATTTATAATCATATTAAACTCTTCTCAATGGATATGAAATGATAAGAAATTTCTTAATTAAATGAAAAACACTACGACCATGAAGGTTGTACTCCTCTAATTATGTTAAATTTCAAATCCCTACAGCCGATCAAAAGAAAAAATAAAGATTTATTTCCAAAAAATGAATGATGCACAGAGCACTGTGCAAAGTTAAAATACACAGCAAAGTAATCACTTTTGCACCAAAGAAATATTTTTAATTGAATTTTGTTAAAAAAAAAAAATTAATTAATAATTTATTTGTTTTCAAATAGAAAAGAAACAAAAACAAATTATGAATACCCTTTTAACAAGAAGAATTTTATTCAAACCAATAATTAAAACGGTAATTTATTGTTAAAAAAATAACACAAACTAATACATAGTTTAAACAATCTTTTTAAAAAAAGATTATATTTAAACAAGAAAAAATATTAAATATTATTTAAATATTATAAATAAATAAAAAAAACAACAAAACCTCTTAATATGCAAATTTTTCAAAAATCCCAAAAACTTAAAACAAAAAGTTTTAATAAAAATAAAGATTCTTGTTCCAAAATCTTTGTTTTCATTAAAAAGAAATTTTGAAAAAAGTTACTCAAATCTAATTCCAAATGGGAGGTACTTGAGAAAAAAGCTACCAAAATAGTTATATTTTTTAATTTGGTAGCGCCAACGCAATCTGAAATTGTTTCCAACTGAGGTTCATTTTTAATTGACGTAATAAAGTCAAAGAAACTAAACGAAAACGTTAAAAAATATTAATTTTTTTTCTTGCGATTTTTATAAAGAATCCAATTCATTCACCAGAAAAACAAGAAAACAAAATTTTTAGTTTTTATTTCATTTCATTTCTTTTCGTTGTTCTTTAGCAAAAAAATAATAATAATGATAATTATGTTTGTTATAATAATTAAGTTAATAGAGCTAAATAAAAACCATAATGAATAACGAGCTAAAACGAAGAAGCTGTTGAAACAAATCTAAAGAGAGATTTAGCAAACATTTATGAATCGTATAGAATTCTACGAGATTTATGATGAGTATTTTTGTGTATAAAATTGGCCAAAATGTGTTGAGAAGATATTAGTTGCAAACAAACATTTCATCATCATACAACCAAAACTAGCAATTCCAAAAAAAGAAACTAGAATTATGAAATTTGTAAGGATTCTTCAAATGATTTGAAAAAACAAAAACAAAACAGTTTCAAAATAATAAATTTAATGTGTTTGTGTGTGTTTATTTTATTTTTTAATCCTCATAGTTTGTGTGTGTTGCCTCGATAGCCTTATGTTTAGGAGTAGTTGCTGCTGGCAGACCTTCTGCCAAATATTTACCACCAAATTTTGCTGCTGTAGGTGCAGCTGGTTCTAGCCAATATCCTCGCTATCATGCTGTTAGTGGAGGTGCTCATATTTCTGCTGCTGCTGCACCACAACAATACGCTGCTGCAGATTCAACTCCTGTCTATGCTGCCTCTCAGTATGGTCATAATAGAGCAGCTGCTCAAATTCCCATTTTAAGAAATGATTACACTAATGATGGCATTGGCAACTACAACTTTGGGTAAGTGTTGATTATAAGTAAAACTTTTTAAAGGATTTTAAAACAAAAATTTGTAACGGAGAACAACACACAGAAAACTTATAATATTTTTCCAAATACTTTTTGATTTATTTAAAAAAATAAAAAAAAAATCTTTTTGATCCAGTTTCGAAACCGGCAATGGCATTAAACGCGACGAAATTGGTACCTTCCAAGGATCTTTTCCAAGCGGTTCTGTCAATGTAGCTGGTTCTTATTCTTACACCGGTGATGATGGCAAAACCTATTCCGTAAATTATAAGGCCGATAGCCAAGGTTTCCATGCCGAAGGTGATCATTTACCCACACCCCCACCAATTCCCCGTGAAATTCAAGAGTAAGTTGTTATTTGCAGAACGCTAAGATTTAAACTATTAAACAATTCAAATCCTTTTAAAGAACTTTACATTTACATCAACGCGGTGGTAGTCAACATGGCTCAGCTGCTTATTCTGTCCCCTCCAGCTATCCTGCTGTTGGTGGACATCGTAGTCCTGTTGGAAATTTTGCTGCCGCTAGCCATTATTCTCCTGCTAATGTTCATGCTCCCAATGCCAACTATTTGCCACCCCAAAGAGGCCAAGGTTACAATTATGGTAGAGTTCATTAATTTAAGTATACTAAACCCTCTCACCCTTTTCTTATTGTACCGCTTTAGTATTGATGTTAATAAAAAAAACGTAAATAAATTTTATTTTATATAACTCTTTTAAAAAAGTTTTTGTTTTTCTTTATGTGTACAAATTTAAAGGGGGATTTCCCACAAACCTTTTACGCCTACAACAGCATATTCTATTACATATTGAAAAACTTTTTTTCAATGAAGATTTCCTTGAGAGAAAAGAAGAGGTGTTACTAAGCCACAAAAAAGGACATCAAAATGATGAGCAGAAAAAAATCAATTGATTATAAACAAAAGTAAATTTCAAAATAAGTATGAAAAAGGATTTTTTTGGAAAAAAAGGTAACAATGGAAAGGGAACTTTTTTGTCTGCCTATTACCAGTCTATTAAGATTTGTAACTAAATTTGAAAACTTTTACAATTTCATAAGGAATCATTTGATTCTATTGTTTTGTTTGAAAACAAAAAAGTTGCCACAATTATTGAAAACTTTATCCCAAACAACAAGAAAAAAAGGACTAGTTTTGATTTTAAATATTTATAGAGAATTTCGATTAAATAGAAAATGAAAAAATGAAATGAATTGAAATTGAAATTAAATTTGCATAAACTTAGAGAAACAAATTTTATTAACAAGTTAATCAAACTGAAACAATTTTAGGAAATTTTAAATTTTAACTAAATTTTATTTTAAGTAACAATAATTGTTTAACATTTAATTAGAAAACAATTTTTTTTTCAAAATTCTTCTCTTATTTTAAATATTTTTCCCTCAAACGCCAATGAATATTAAGTCATTTTTCTTCCAACTTTTCTCTGCATACAATCTTATTTAATTCCTGGAAATCCTTTTTTGAAATTTATTACTTTCTTTTGAACATTGAAAGCAGCCACACTAAAGCCTTTTGCCTTCGCAAAATGACATCTTTCTTCTAACAAAATAACAGTCATTTATTAAATAATACAACAAAGACTTTTTCAAGATTTAAGCTGCTCAGATGAAAAATAAAAAAATCTTACAACATAAAGTTGTCTAGAAAATAAAAAAGAACTTAAATTACAACCCCAAAATATTCATAAAACAATTTAATGATTTTTGGTTCACTTAATTTATGCGTTTCAGGGTTTTAAAAATGCAACAATATTTCGAAAATCCCCCACAAAATGTTTAATTAAACTTTGGTGTTCTGTTCTTTTTACAAGAAAAAGAAAAATTATATGCAATTATTGACCCTTGAGTTGAAATTTGAATAAATATAATTTCAAAGGTCTTCAGCTACATTCCTCCCAGCTCTCTGCACTCTTCTTATTCCCTTTAAAAAATCCTTGATATATTCATAATGTTGTCAAGTGTAAAATTTAAAGTTAAATAAAAAGCAAATCATAATAAAATTCACTTTCTTTTTTAACAAAGGAAATTGACTTAAGTCAAACAGCAGGTGATTTCCTTATTTAGAAAAATATAAAATAATATTTTGAGATTTTTAAAGAACGAAGAATTTCAAAATGTTTGAATAAAAAATTTGCAATAATTTATACCTCGAGAAAAAGTCATAGAAATAAAATTAATTTATGATTTCAAAGCGTATATCGCCTATTATTCTCATTTACTCTTATGGCAAGAAGTAATTATTTACGAAGGTGCGAAAAAATCTAAATTAAATCTTTATTTTTGGATTTTCATATTGCGAACACAATTTAAAAATATAATTTAAAATCATATAATTAAAAAGAAAAAAATAATTCAAATATTCGCTTAGGTTGTAGATAATATTTTTGTATATGCATTAATGTACAATGGGGCAGAATCGATTTTTTTTTGGAAATAAATCTGTTACTTTTGATCGACTAGAGGTATTTGCATGAAATTTAACACAATGATAACAGAGCAGTGAATTATTAAATTTTAATTTATTCCATTTTTGTTTTAAATTCTATCGATCGATCTTCCTAACCTGATTTTCACATTTCCAGTCTTCTCTTTACTCTCAGTAATATATTAAGACCAAAAAGTAATATTTTAGAGAATTTCACTAAATTTATAGTCTCTTAACAATCAAATAACTGAATAGGTGATTTACAGTAATGTTATTTTATTAGTTCATCCTCACTTATTCCTCGCCTTCTTCTAACCCACATTCGAGAAAAAAATTTTAATCCATATAACAGATCATTACAGTTAATTAAACTTATAAAAGGCATAAAATCATTATTAGATATCTAAACATATTTTCAGTTAACTAACTTTCTTTTCTCCTTCCGCTTTCTTTATCCACTGTTCTGTGGCATCATGCTAAATTACAATTAATATTTATTAACAAATTTATTTCATCAATGTAGGAAGAATAAAAGGTTAAATATAGAATTATAAATATAAACAAGGATTTTCACCATAAGGATTTCTATTACAATTGTCAATTCTTTTCATTTTATTACAAATACATATTTTTCCATTCACAAATTATATTCATTAAACGAATATTTTATTTTGGCAGAAAGATATTACGACTGAAAGAAGTCTTCAGGAAACAAAAGTTTTATGCGTGTCATTTAACCATGAATAGGAGGAAGTGATAAATTTTCCATACAGGAATAGAAAAAGACAGGGCACCTTTTCATGTGTTTTAAATAAGGAAGAAAAAACTTTAAATATCATTTAATTTTATGAGATTAATAAAACTATACATGTTTATGTTTAAATCCAATAGAGAAAACTATTAGAAAATTCTAAAGGCTCTTAACTGGAAGTTATATAAAAAAGTTATGTAAAAAACTCTGTTAAATAAATTTTTAATTCTAAATTACAATTTTAATAAGTTTCATTCTTAGTTTTACTTCGTAAGCTGCCAAGGGACCATTTCCTTAGTAAAGAACTTAAAAGTTTACATGTTATAAACTAATTTATACAAAATAATTTAAATAATATTTAAATCGTATGCTTCTAAAGCTAAAACGAGTATTATAAATTTATGCTAATGTTTGTAACTTATTCAGAATTAAGTACGAACTCAATTTTACAATTCTTAAAAGCACTTTTGAAATGTCACTTCATAATTTCCCAAACTTCCTATATGAAGCTTAATGAAAGTTTCATAATTTTAGAAGATAATATTTATAACCCAAAATATGATGGATCGATCTTGACCGACATTAAATTTCTTTCCTGTATTCAATTTACACAAAAACTGCCAGAACGAAACTTCTAAATGTCAAGGATCTAAACTCAACTAAAGTAAAATATTATTGCAGGTAATTTCATTTATGGTTGCGATAAATTTATAAGCACGCATGTTTTCCAGCTTAAAATATAAATAAAAATTGAAACCTGAAAATAAGGAAAACTATCATATGTTAACACGCAATTCAACTGTAAAAGACTTGACAGGAAAAACCCCTTAACTAAGTGAACATAAACTCGAAAACGCAAAAAAAAAAAAACAAGTGTAGAAAACAAAAACAACAAATTCCAATAAACTAATTTGCACACGAAAATTACTTCATGAAAAAATAATTCAACAAATAAATTCAAAAATAAAAAAGAAACAATAATAACAAAGAACAAGTAAGAATTTATAGTCGTTCAAGCTCGACTATTTAATACTCTACACCACATTGTTGGTTACATGTGATAGCTACCAAAAATTAATGAACCACCCTCGAATAAAATTCCGCACATCGATTTATGCTTATATTTTTCTTGATTAAAAGCAATTTTTATTTTAATATCAACGTATATGTGAGATTTAAGCCATTCAAAGTGATATTTGAAAGAGGGGTTGTACGGCACCTATGAGAAATAATTTAGAATATCATAGAACTAATTTGTGCCAAATTTTATTAAAATTAAAATTAATTTTATTTTATTCACAAGGATTACATGGACAGACAGCCAGCAAGCCGATCAGATGGAAGGGGATCGGTTAATCGACTCAAATTCTAAGTCGAACGGTACACTTAAAAGTGGTGGTAGCACAATTTTTTGCACGTTACAATTTCTTGTGCAAACGCATAATACCCCAACCACCTTTGATAGTGTAGGGTATAAATATATATAAATACAACCAAAGGAATGTAAAAATAACAATATACCAACAAAGTGACAGAGAAAAAAAAACCAAAATTCTTCCACACGCACATCTTAAAAGCTACAATAATAATAGCAACAACAACAATAAAAGGAGGTTGAAAACATTAATTTCAAGTTGTATGTATATTATAAGGATAAGTAAAGTACTACAGGGATTTCACTGAAAATTTATATACCAACTGATATTTTTTATTAATAAACACATGTTTTCACATTAGTAAATCTCTCTCCATCTCCTCTCTAACTCTGGTCCTCATTTCTCTTCATTTAAATGCAAACAAATAAATGTTATTTTCTTACACTCTATTATGAATATAAATCATATTTTCCACTCTCATACACACTCACTCACTCACTCACACAAACTAATAAAAATTTCAAGCAACTAAGAAATATGAAAGAAATTATGATTTACAGATTCCGTATGCTAAAATTACAATTTGTATTTTTATATGATTTTTTTTTCATTTCATTCATTTCTATAAATTTTATTTTACTTTATTTTTTCAATTTTGTTATAAGAATTCCAACTGAATGGTAACTAAATAAAAAAGGCATCAAATTATAGACATTATTTTTTTCTCTTTTTATTAAAAAAAAAAAAGAAATATCTGACTCAAAGGACCTTTATTTAACAGATTACATATATTATACACAAATTTACTCATACATAGTCATAAATAAACTTTAAATAACTTAAGTAAAAATACAACTACGTGTTGTACACGAGTACTGAAAGTTTAAAAAGAATCAAATAAATTTCATTTAAATATAGAAAAATAATAAAAACGAAAGTCAGCATATCAAAAAGTTATTTGAGATTTCTTCCAAATAAATAAATAAATAAATCATAAATATAAATTCTTGAATTAGAGCCAACTGATAAGAACAGGAGAAAGGACAACAAATATCTTAAGTAAAATTTTATTGAAAAAATTAAAAGTCTAGAGAACTATAAAAGCCTTACGGGTATGACATTTTATAAAGAATAGAGGTGCTCAAATTCCCTACTCGATAGGTTAGACCACAGCTCACTCATCTATTTGAGCAGAGCGAGTTAATTTGTAGCCTAACACACGCAAAGGCATATGTATATTAGTGTGTGGTAGGCCGTGAATTCTAAGGCTCTTAGACTTGCTAAGAACAGATAACAGATAAGCCTTTGTATTCAATATTTCTTAACTCTGTAGAAAATATCCCAATCTAATAATTCTATTATTTTTTAGAAAAAACATTTCTATAATGAAGTGATTGGTTGAAGGTAAAAATTAAATTTATTATCAATCATATTTGATATGCTTTCATTGGCGGGTGTATCTAACCTGATCCTACAGAATACCTTGCTTTTGAAGACTTTATTCTTATGAACAACACTTTGGACTATTTCGAATTCAAATAAATCTTTATTTATTATATAAATTCAAAAAGTATAAAAGTCCGAAATGAAACTGTTTTCAAATTATGTAAAAATATTTTAAGTCGAAAAAAAGATTTTTTTCCCGATCCAAATTATAAAATAAATGTAACAAAATTAATCCTGAAACAGATTTTTATTTTTTTATCTTCGCAAACACATAATCCAAAAATAAAGATCTTATTTCGATTTTCTTGTTGTAATACTTATCACTTAAATAAAATATATGGAGCTTTTATCATAAGTGCAAAATTTCATTAAGCAAATATAAAAAAAATCTGCTATAGTCATCATATTTAAACAGATTTCTTAAGATGTATGACTTTGATATAAATCGTAATATCGTAAAATAGATTTCTAACATATTTCAAGTGTCAGTCAGACATTATTTACGTAATTATTTACGTTGAAAACCTTTTAACCTATAAATAATTTTTCTTTGCTAAAGATTTTATTATATTGTTTTCTTTTTATGAAATTCTTTCCCGGCTCACAAATCCTAAATGGTTCCACAATTTTTTGTCATTGTCATTGTCAATTGCGTAAACAATATTCTGTTGTATGTCTACTTACAATCATTAATTTGACTCTTACTCGAAGTGCTTGACTTAGTTGTTGCTTATTTGTGCAAAAAAAGAGAAGTTAAACAAAAGCCAGGCAAAACTGTGGTCAAACCCATTTTCCGCACAATTGTTTGGTATTTTGCCGTTGTCAACGATTTTGATGGCTCATGCTTTTCATTATGTCAAATCATTACTCTTGTTTTTTTTTTCTTCTTTTTTCGTATCCTTTGTATCCTCTATTTATGCGTCGTGCGGAAATTGTAAGTGTCTAAGTTATGTCTTGTAAATATGTTAGAATATAAACGTTTCTCTCAAAATTGATGCTGAGTTATCAATATAAAACTACAAGAACAACAACAGTGTATAAAAGGAAGTCATTGTACAATATATTTTATATATGTTGTAAAATGGCCAATATGAAGAGAAAATTGTTGAAAATTAAAAAAAAAGAAAAAATGTCTACTTAATATGCAACACAATACTAGTTTGGAAAATATTTGTCTCTTTTTCTCTTTCTTTTGGGAATCTAAAAAGGAAAGGGAAATTACTGACATAGGAAAGAGATATGAATATTAAGGACTTATTACAATATTTAAAATATAAAGAAATTTGAAAGGAAGAAATTAAAAGGAGAATGAAAAGGAGAAGTTTTAAGAGTTAATATGAATTTAATTGTAATTCATTTTAAAGATTATGACATTCTGAATTTATAACTTCCAAATTGGAAACCAGAAAACTATAAATAAAGATCGGTCTTGCAGAATACTAATAAAAATTTAGCATTATTTATACAATGTCAAAACTCAGAAAGTTAATTCATAATAATTGAAGTGCACAAGTAGTTCTAACAATTTGTATTAGCAGGATCCTCTGTATGGGTTAGAAAAGAATAAGCCAACAAATCATGTATATTAAAATTTGTTAAATTCCTTATTTTTTATAGAGAGCAAGATCGTCATAACTCAAAATAGCTCAATTTCCGAGTTAACATTAGTGGTGTGTAATAAATAAAACCTCTATTAACTGATTAATTTTTGTAAACATATTATAAATATTTTGCATCAAAAAGGATCGTGGCAAATAAAATCGTGTTAATTACATAATTAACTAAATATTGCAAAAATAAATGCAATATTTCTTAGGCGATTGTTAAATACTTAAGTCAAAAATGCGTGAAATTAAACACTTTTTACTTTCTTTCCTTAATGAACTCATAGAAATATTTTTATTTAATACGTTTATATGCCAAAAAGTCTTCTTAAAAACGAATATTATTTTGAGTTATGATTTTCTTGCAGCAAATCAACGATTTTGCTTATCTTATTCGATAATTCAGTTTGTTCAAATCATATTCAATTTAAAATCAATTTATTTATTTTTTTATTAAAGTTTCTTAATAGTTTTAGTTTTATTATTGAAAATTTAAAGTTTATTTTAATGGCCTAAACATGCAATAAAGTAATAAGAGCACTTTTTCTTACATTTAACACAAAAATCATGGTAAATTTAGATTTTTTTGGGTTAAAATTTGCGTGTTCGTTAAAAAAAACCTTAAATAGGCGGTATGAATTATGAATAAATTTCATTATCAATCTAAACTTCTCAGGGGAGAGGGAAAAACAATCTAATCAATTGCTTATTAAGTTCACAAAATATAAAGGTTTGAATAAAAAAAGGGTTTTTAAGGAAATTCGAAATAACCATCAAATCCAATTTGTCGATAATAAAAAAAACTGATAAAAAATAAATAAAAAGATATTTTTATTTAACTTAAAATACATATAAAAAAAAACCTTTTTACCTAAAATCTTTAAATGTATGAAATCCTTATATTTGTGACCTTTTAAACTTATTAGTTTTTCTTTTTTGTCATTTTTGGTAAGTGGCCTCATAATTTAATTACTAAATTAACTTAACTGTAAGAAAAGTTAATTATATTAATTCTTCTGGAAAAAAGGAAATAAATGAAATCTAAATTGTGATAAATATCCTACTTTAATTTTAATTCTTTCTTTAAATTAGAGAACTTTCGCTACAAGAAAAATATTCCTGTTGGTTTTAAATGTATTTGTATGGGTGCGAGTGTGAGTGTGTTAAACACTACGCCAAACAAATTAAAATAATAAAAATAATAATGATTACGTGTTAGAAGGATGTAATAATTATGCCTAAATATCTAGCTGACTTCAAGAAGTTGGGTATATGAGTACATTTTGGAATTAAATATCTTAAATTTTACATGCCAAAAAAGGGGGATGATGGAAGAAATAAAAGATGAGGATTAAAAATAGACAACATCTTTAGATAGACAAGAGTGTTATAAATAATGCAATGGATTAACTTGTTAGGAAATTAAAATTAAAAGATAAATATTATGGCATAACACAGACAATACTCTTCTTAGAGTTCTTAACACTTTTAAAGTTGAGTTTGAAATAAATGAATTTTTGAAAAAATCTAACTTTAGTATTCCAACTCACATAGACAGTGAAACTCCTAAATATTGTGAAACAAGCTAAAACTCCTTTAACTTCTCTCTCTCTTTAAAATAAAATACAACTTTAACAATTTATTCCCAAAAAAAACAAGCTAAATTTATTTAATTTTCAAAGGAGTATAGAAGATCCGTTCCTTAAGATAAATTCCCATATTAAAACGTATGAAATATAATTAACAAACTCTTATTTTCATGTTTCTTTCCAAAGACAATAAAAAAGAGGAAAATCCTAATAACAGAAAACAAGGAAAATAGTAGTCTAAGTATTTCAGTAAAATGCTTAAGACATTTACACGATTTTTGTGTTTTTTTGAGATGTAAAAAGGTTTGATGTCTTCCAACAGCCAGCACCAAAATAGAACCACTTAAGTTTTATTAGGTGGAAAAAAACGACAAAAAACAACAAACAGGAAAACGTCAGAACAATTCGACCACACCATAAATCTAACAAAATGAGTGAAGCTGCCAGGGGATTAGGCAGCGAAAAGTAACATAAGAAACTTCATATCTTAAAATAAATATAAACTTGACAGCACAAACAGGATGTAATACAACTCCTTGCTGCAAAGACACGCAAACCTTTAACTAAAATTATTGCCAAAGAAGAAAAAATATTAACATAAAGTTTTTTTTTACAAAATTCCTGACAGCTAAATCCAATCACAAACCATCATTTTTATATTTTTTTAAAATAAAAATAGAAAAAATATTTCAAATTTGGTTACAACGAATTTTAGATACCCTAAAAGGATAAAAAATATAACATTGTAAAAATAACAACGATATAAAATACACTTACACTTCCTATTGATGTATTAATTTTATCTCCTTCTTTACTGTCTTATTACATGAACGAAAGCTGTAAATATTCTGAGTACATTTTATTAAATTCGGGTGCATAACTGGACCTTGAGAGTAATTAACACACTCAAACAAATATAAAAAATATACTCAGATATTAATATCGTTATCTCAGTTATCGATCTATAACATTTTTAATGAAAACAAATCTTTCTTTCTGTTACATTTGCAATAACGAACCTCAATCAACTTACGTAGTGGTGAAGGGTATAAAAATCGCTCCCCTATAGAGCTACTAAGTAGTAGTTGTAGTGTTGCCATAAGGTTACCTACAATCTAGTCAATCACTTAAAGTGGCTGTGCGGTTGAAACTAATTGAAGTTGATATGAATCCCATAAAAAATTATTGTTAAGAAGACAAGTAAACAAGGCACAATGGAAACAACGCGTAAAGACATAAACAAAGATGTTACTTTAACTGTAGCAAGAAGTCTAGGAGAAGTTTTTTTTTTTGATGATACAGGTGAAAGTGATTGATGTCTTACTGGGCGCATTACTAGACCGTATATATAAACATGAGTGAAGCCTGATAATGATGTGTAAAGTAGTGAGGCGAAAACTTTTTATGTCTCCATAAATAGGAAGGCAATATTATGTGCCATTTAAGCAAAAACTTAGAATAGTATTAATCATTTGAAAGGAAGAGAATTTTTAATTTGAAAAGGATTAGATTCCTTCAGCTTCTTATATGCAAAATTGGAGCGCTACTTAAAGCATTATAGTTTCTTTTAATTATTAAAATGGGACTCATTTTTATTTTTTCTAACCGAATTCTTTTTTTATTTTAGAACTTTTTTAATGATTTATTTCAAATATTATTTTATTTCCCTTTCTTTGCCTCAAATGTCAAAAAAGTTAACAATATTTTTGCTGTTTTTTTATCTCTCTACTTAAAATGTCATAAAAATCTGTCATAAAAGTAACATTGAAGATTAATGATTTAACACAATTTTGCAGATAATACATTTCAAAATAATGGAGCAAAATTAGACAACAAAAAGCGTTAAAAAATATTTCAACATCATTTTCAATAATATTCATTTCATATAAAAATCAACAATCAATAAAACAAAAATAAATTTGAACTGAGGAATACACAATTTAAAAGTCAAATAAATTTATTTTAAGTCCATCAGGTAACCAATGTAACACCAGAAAAGGAAGAGGGTGGGGAACAACAAGTGTTTGTATTTATAAAAATAATTCAATTTATTATATTAAATAAAACAAGACCAACAACAATATTAAATTTCAACTTAAATAAAAAGTAAATAAAACAAACAAATTTGTTAAGAAACATATTTTTTGTTCTGTGAGATGCAGAAGAGCCATAAGAACGGCATCAAGCTATTTATTGCATAAATTGTTTAACAAACAACCAACCACAATTTCCTTTGAAGCTTTTAATTTTCAACACACACTCACTTACACTTTTACACAACACACCTGACCAAGGCTTTTGCCACTTCTATGGGTGGGAATTTTACAACACTCGCAAGGGTTTCAAACAATTTTATTTCCTTCAGTTCCTTATAATAACAAAAATATGCGCATCTACTTCTTTTAATTCTAGATATGAAATAGCCCTTCACACACATACACACTCATATGTAGACTCTCACAAACTGCTCATGAAAAAGCTTTGCATTTTATAAATTTTATTTTTATTGATCACTTTATAAATGATTTTTTTTCAATTTTTCCTTTGTTTAGACGTCAGCTTGAGAGAGTGTAATATTAGCTTTGCTATAGTTGTTGTTGTTGTTATTCAATTAATCACTTAATTGGCCATTAAGGTGTAGCACCTGTGTTTTTCCAATACTTAACATTCAATCATTTATTAAAAAATAACTTGTTCTGTTTTAACATTTAATTGGTTTCATTCTTCCCCTTCTTAAATCAAAACTTTCTGTAATTTCCATAATTTTTGCGGGGCGTAAACCAGATGTAAATTTTAGGGGAGAAATGTTAATACAATTAATTTATAAATGAATTCAATTGCAAAAATGCTCAACGCATCAATAATTTCAATTAGATTGTCAATGATACTGATAAAATAGTTAGATCCAAAAACTTTCTTACTAAAAACAAAGGAATGATATAAAGATTCCATAGCATTTTTTTCTTTAAAGGCTTCTTCAAAAAATTCGAAAAATATGACTTTACAACTTTTGTTTAATCCACCATTTTTCAATTCCAATTCGAATTTATCATTTCATTAACGAATTTTCCTAACTTCAATGCTGGCAATTCCGAATTTATAAGTTTAAAAAATAATAATAAAGCGCCATCTTTTGTATTTTGTTAACAAAGACACAAAAGCTTTTTATATATAACAAAAGCTTATTTATAAGATTAAATCACATTCACAAACACAGAAGTAGAAAACCGCACTCAAAAACCTCCTACAATAGCAATATCAACACACACACACACATAAAATACACTTCCCCCTCAAACGACCTTACTAACTGCAACAATGAACCGTAACAAAAAACACATATTATTATAACTGTTATTATTATAACGGTGCTTTCCTCTTTAAGCTTTACAAGTATTTCCGTTATAAAAAAATAAAAACAACAACTCACACAAGAAATAAATTAGTACAAAAGAAGAGAAAGAGAGGAATGAAAAAGAAAAATAAAAGTTCTAGCTAAAACACCTAAAGACATAAATAAAACTTTATTTTTTGCCTTATTACTTCAATACAACTAAATTATTATTTCCTTTCTTTCATTCTATTCAATTGTTTGTTATTTTCTGAGGCTGAAGCACCGAAGAATAAGTAGACTCTTTTCTTTTGAACTCAAAGAGAGCACACAAAAATAAGTAATAAAATATGATAAACAGTGGTATGACGATAAGTAAATATGATTTAATAATCAAAACCATAATAATTCCATCATTTCATACTTTGTGGCAAGAATCCACAAATAAAGGAAATATTTTTTACGTTTTTGTTTATTTAATTCACTTACCTGTTTTTGCAATGTATCCGCCAGCTCTTCCAAATATTCTTTACGTTCGAAACGTTCAAATTTAAAACTGTTGGAACGATAAAGCTCATTGTCATCGCGACGACGATTCCGACACAGACGTCTTGTGATTATATTGCCACCACTGCCGCTTCTTTACAATTTCATTCATTATAATGGTTTTATATTATTTTCAAAAGGTTTTTCATTTCGTTTCGTTTATGTTTTATTGTAATTTGTTCGTTGTTATGTTTGAACGGAATGTGGTGAATGTTTAAACAAACATGAAATGGGAAAAACAGGAATAAAAAAGATAAAATAAAAGATATAAATTTTGTATGATAACAATAATGAAATGAGAAAGAATTTGGCAATACAAAGAATGAAAAAGGTAATAAAATTTTGTAAAGGATTTACAAGCAGATCAACATCTGTCCACAGCCAGATTTATAGCATTTCAATAATGTGATTCAAAGATTTATTCATGATATTATCTCTCTTTCTTTTTTCTAGTTGTTATACATTTTATTCAGACTTTCTTTTCTGTATGCTTAAGATTTTATACAAATTAATTAAGTTTGTGTAAATTAAATAGAATAGAAAAAAATAAATAGAAATACGACAAAAGGAAACAGAAAAAGATGTTTCATTTATTTAGTTTTTCCCTTATTTAAACACAAGTTCTTTTATCTTTTTGAAAATTAAAAAAAAAAAAAACAACTCACACACACCTTTACAAATAAAATGTTGTATGTGTTACTTCCGGTGTTATATGTAACACCTCTATAAACATCATTATCAACATCACCATCATCATTATTATTACCGACATTATTAACAATAAAACTATATATGAATGTTTGAAACACTTTTTTTATAAATTGTTGCTTGCTTAACAGTATTTTTTTATTTCAGCTTTTTTTATTTCATATCTAAAACATAAAAACCAACTTCAAAAAAAATAACATTAAAAAAACTTCATTAATGTTGAATTTTTCCACCTACAAACCTTGTTTTTAACTCCTTAATTTGTTTTCAACACTCATACGCCTACACATACAAATTTACACATATTAACATGTATATGTATGCGATTCTATGTAATTGTAAAGCCCATATATAAACATACATATACAAATATTTATGTTATGTATGTAGTTTATTTGCCTGAATGCAGGCTTTTTCATCTTTTTTGTTTCGTAAATTGTTTGTATGTTTGAATAAAATTATTTTATAAAAAAGGCTTCATACAAAATGTATTTTCATATTAATATGTTTAGCGAGGAACAGTGGAATCTATATAACTTATTAGATATTTCTTGCGAAATTTAAAATTATTTCACAGAAATTTATATTCAAAAAATCACCAAACATTAGTAGAACTATTTAATTCTTCTATCATCTCCTTTTTACTCTATTAAGTTTATTTTAATTTTTTAATACAAACTAACTATTTACATTTCAATTCTTATAAATTTCCGAATATCTTAATCCTTTTATTATAGCCTTTACTGTGATTTGTATTATATTTATTGTTATTTTTGGGGAGTATAACACACACATAAATATATTTATTTTCCTCATTTTTTTGTTTAACTGCAATATTTTCCATTAGTTTTATTTCATTTTTCATAATTTCTTAAGCGTGTAGAGGAACAAATACATGAATATGAATGAATAAGATAAACATATACACACAAACTCTTACATACACACATGAATACGAAAACATATCTAGGTTTAAATGTATTTGTATAGACACATAAAGATATATTAATATATATATATATATATATATATATATATATATATATATATATATATATATATATATATATATATATATATATATATATATATATATATATATATATATATATATATATTACATATGTGTTCACATATTTATGTTATGTTTGGTTTATGTTTATATTTATTTTTGAAGTGAGAAAAAGCAACAAAACTAGGACAAACATATAAACAAACCTATAGACATTCATCTTTAATGTAGGGTCTACATGCACATATGTATGTGTATTTATGAATGAAAGAAATGCTAAATAAATTCTTAAATATAAGACACAAATACATATATATCTTATACAATTATGTATATATATGTTTTAATCGCAGTCTCTTATTATTTTATTGCTTTAATAATATTGAAAGAAAACAGCTTGTAATTTTGTAATGGTAAGAGTAGTAGTAGTAGTAGTAATTATTAAGAGGGAGTTTACAACTCATATACACCTCCTAAAAATTTTCATGAAAAGAAACTAAAGAACAACACAACAGAACAGAACAGAACAGAACAGAACATTCTATACAATGATAAACACAAAATAATTTATTTTGTATAGAAAACTTTAACACTAGAGATAGTAAACAATAATAAATGAAACTAAAACAGTGTTACCACATTGTTGGCAACAAAATGTAAAAAAAGTGTTGAGAATATTTTAATCAGCATTAAGAAATTTAAAGTACCCTAAAAAGTTAAAGATAAAAGATATTAATAAAGTCGGAAACGTCGGAAATAATAAAAAAAAGAGGGTAAGGGAAGTCTTGCTTATAGCGAGGAGTTGATGAGATGTTTAGGGAGTTGGGATTGTGGGAAGTCTTCCAAAACTGGCCATCCCTTTTTTCTTGAAAAATTCATCAGAAATTCGTTTAAGTTATTAATCGCAAAAAATGCCTAAGTAAATTTAATAATTTTTTAGAAAATTCAAAAATTAGTACTTTTAGTCTATAATTTCTTCCGTCACTATAAAGGGTTGAAAATATATTCTTCTAGACATTACACACCTAATTTCATTTATATACCTATCAGAGTATATCAATGAAATGGCGCGATAACACACACATTAAAAAAGTAGGTTAGGTTCATAGTTCTATCTATATAAAGATATAAAAAATTAAATTAGGAACATAATTTTGAAAGAAATTTTGTCATAGTTACTTAAGCTACAAAACATTTTATTAAGTTACTTAACAATTTAGCCACCATCATCTTTGCTAAAGATAAAGTAACAAATACTAAGTTGCAACTATGGCAGCAGCGATAAAAATAATAAAATAGAAAACTTTATTTAGAATTGCAACACTTAACTTCTGAATGAACAGCTTGTGGTCAAGTTTCTATATTCTCTTACAAAGTGTGCGACACTAGCGTGTTTTATTCATGGTGGCAAATAAAAATTCTAAACATTTCATTATTTAAGATATGAAAAAATAACATAAATATGTGTTAGTTAGCATATGAGGGTGTTTATGTATGTATTTGTAAGTATATATTTTTAACAACACTTAAGTTTCATAATATTTAGGCCACAAAGTACTACAAAACAATAAAAAGTAGCAGCAACTGCAGCTAAAGGAAAATGGTAACTAGATAGTGAAAGAGAAAAAAGTAAAATGAGAATGATAACAATGACAAAAAACTCTTGAAAATATGCACCTTTTGTTTTAGATTTGTTTAAACATACCTATGCTCAGACTCCAACACATGCACACACGCACACAGAGAGACAATACCCCATTAACCCGATATGTAAGTAAAACTAAGAATATGAAGGAAGGAAAAAATAATAATGAAATACATAACAAGAAGAAGAGAAGCCTTTGACACTTGTAAAAAAAATAAAAATAAACAACAAAATAATCATAATAAACACTTGTATAGGAAAAATTTTAAAAAATGTAGAGGAAGGACAGACAGACAGACAATAAAACATAGACTCTTTCATATATACACAAACAACCCCACACAGAGATACACTCATATTTATTTATCTATAGTAAAAGTATGGTAAGTTTTATAAAAGCAAAACGGAAGCTCTGTATTTAACACACAAAAAGGATATGAAAGAACCGTTATAACTGCTTGTTCATTCATTCAGTCATTCAGTTCTTTTCTACTTTTATTTACATTTGTGTAAACGTAGGACTACTCAAAGAAGTCTATGTTCACATCAATGTTACTAAAGTCAAGCAAAGCAGACCAGAACATTAAACAACAACCTAAAAAAGCAAAAAAAAATGAAGAACTGAAAGTAAAAGTCAAAAACTTTCAAAACTTGATGTTTATTATGATGATGGCCACGATGATGTTATTTACTTTAATGATACATGGGTTTTTGTTCTCTTCTCTTTTTTCGTAGGGGATTTCTATTTTCTATACCAATTACTTATATCTGTACCTTATAATCGTGTACTTACCCACATGGTTTACAATGAGTCATCTGTAGATCCCAGTTCAAATGAAAGTTAAACATACGTAATTTGGCGACAGCTCGTTGTCGCAAAGAAATATCCGGTGCTGCCGCCACTGCTGTTATAGACGTTGCTGCTGTTGTTGTCGTTGATTGTGTTGAGGCTGCCATATTACCCACAGCTGTAGTCATTGTATTAGTTAGTTCACTACGTCCTGTACTGGGATTGGGATACATAAGGACAGTACCACTAGGTGCTGAACTAGCCATCATACGTGTGGTACGATGATAACGATGATTAGGTTCATTGGACTCTTTAATGGTATAAAAACCACCGGAAGACCTTTAAAAATAAGAAAAATAAATTAAATATTTTGTTTTTTATAAATTTTAAACGTTTTTCCTTTTACAGATGACAGCAACAAGCTTAAAATCTCTACAAATTCTGAAATATGCTTCAAATGTTCTACTTCAAATTATCACCTAAACGTTTATGCAAATTTTAGTTGTTCTTTTGCAAAGCAAAACACCTCAAAAAAGGGGAATGAAAGTTAAAGGACAACAAAAATACTTGAAACAAAGTATTATACTTCAAATATAAAAAAGGAAAATGCGACAAAAGCAAACGTTAAAAAGAAATTGTTTCGAAAAATTTCTCTTGCTCTTTTTGACGAGAAGGGGAGACTTCTTGTGTATAAAGGAATTTTTTTATTTGTAAATAATTATAAAATGTTAAATATTAACACTTTAATAAACAATCTAAATTTTTTGATATGTTTTTCTTAACTTACTTACAACATTATATCACTAACAAAGACCTTAGCAAAGGATGTATCCCCTCTTCTGAAGTATTATTCGCAAATTTTTAGGAAAAAAAATTACACTTGAACTTATCATTCATTATCTGGCAAAGCTATTTTCTCTTCATATATTTTTATGCTCTACCAAAATTCGAAACACACTCACACATACACGTTCAGAAAAGAAACACACCTAAACGTGCGGGTAATTATTTATGCGTTGACGTTTTAAACGTTCAAGACTACTAAATCAAAAATTTCTTCTCTATTTCCTTGTTACACAAGAAACTTCCATAACATATACTCACACACAATCACGTATACTTAAATTGAAAACAAACAAAAGAAAAGTTAAAATATGTACAAACATTCCTTAAAATTTCGCAGTGTAGTGAAATTTTGTTGTATTCAAAACTCAACAAAAAAAACTCAGGCTAATAAATCATATTAACTCCAACCAAAACAGAGAAAAAGTGCAGAGTATTTTTATATATATACATATATGTGTGTATGTAAATTCAACAATAATCAAACATAACCTATAAACTTTAACTTAAACAAAGTTATTTCGATAAACTTTCTGAGAATATAGAAAAAAGTATTTCAAGAGGAGTATACAAATTATAATTGGATATAAAAATTGGATTAAGTACTAAATATTATAAAGATTAAAGATAAATTAGAATTTATGGGAAATTATGTTATTTATTTGCAATGAAATTTTATATTTACATATGTATGTATAGTGCTTAACAAAAGTTTTTCAGTTGTTAAACATCAGCTGTTTCAAATTGGAAAACTTTTACCGATAGCTAGTTACTATAGTTTTTTTAATTCTTTAGTTTGTTTTTAATATTTTATTAAATAGAACAAAGTTATTTATTTTAGTTACAAGTTACCTTGGAATTTATTGAAATTCCTAAACAAAAAAATTTAAAAAATCAAGAAAGTTATTTAGTAATTCGAAAAAAACTACAACCTAAAGACATTTTGTGGGGAACTGTTGAATTCAAAAGGGTAAAATTACTTTTTTAGCAGCCAGTGAGCAGAATATATTCGAAATCAATTAAGAAAACGAAATTAGTATAACAGAAGATATCTATTATAATTTCAATCAATATCTGAATTGATTAAGCAAAGTCCATCGTCCTTTGCTTACTCTCTCGTCCACAATAATAATATATAGATTTTAAGAAACTAATTCAGTTTGGTTTTTTGAAATCAGAAATATTTTTTTCAGTAGAAAAACGTTATATAAGGTTATCCGACAATATTCCAAAAGAAAAGAAATTGGAAATGGCTTTAACGTTTAATATACAGATATAACGATTACCAGAAATGGTAACCCACCCACGAAAAAGGTACAAACGATTTATACAGAGGGGAATACAACATAACGCGCTTCAAATTTTTTAGATACGACATGTGGGAATGCAATATTTCTTATTTGTTGGGTAAGAATATTGCTCGGGGAAGTGACAATTTAATCATTAATAAAAAATAAAATGGGTAACTTTAATGGATAGACCACGGGGGATAGTTTTCTCCAGTATGTAAATTGTATAGTTTTAATATTTAATTATGTGTAAAAAGTTTACTGAATGGGGAACGAGGAAGATAATTTTTGGAATTTTTTTAAAGTAAAGTTTTAAATAGACCATTTAGTCCATTGTTTGCTAGATTAAACAATGGGCAGTAGAGTTCTTCCTAGAAATTAAAAATTTCTCCACAATTCTTATTCTAAATCTAAAACAACATAACACCTTTGACAAAACTGGGCATTTTACGAAAAAAGCTTTCTCGCCAACTTTAAGTCCTTTCTTATACAAAAATTTTACTCCCAATTTAGCCGTTCAATCGATTTTTGTTCTCCCTTGTTCCCTTGTTTTCCTTCTTACATACACATATGTATTCTCTTATATTTTAGTAAATCCTATTCCAGTGAATATTAAATGAAAGTGGTTTTTGGAAATTTTACAAAAAAAAAATTATTACAATATTTTAAATTAATTTATTCAAACCACAAAAGTATATAGTTTTTTTTGTATACGTGGGTGTAAATTAGTATCTAAAAGTATATGAGATACGATGTGTGTAAAGTATGAAATAAAATTGTATATTGTTGATATTAAAATAAACAAACAGTGAATTGAAAGAATGTCCTTACAAATCAAATTTTGATAATTAGATTTTTTTGATATTTAAAATATCAAAATTGAATGAAAACCATTTTTTAATAATTAACAAATTAGTTTGTTACTAATTCCAAATGGTTTAGTACGCCATTTTAATACCACAGTATATTATTGTGATTCGTTTGGATGTACATGAAATGATTATTACTAAACCAGGAATGAATAAACTCCTTCAAACTTCTTTCTCAATTTTATAATATAATTATTTGTTATGACAGAGATTTGTTTGTATCCTTGTCGTAAAATCTATCACAATAACTTTCTTCTATCTTTATTTCGACAATTCATGGGTAATTAAAAATTTAAAATATCAAAGCCACAGTGAAACCATTATTCATTAAAATAAGTACATATAAATGTATATGTAAGATAAAAAAGGATGCTAAAGATTTAATATTGAATGTTTAATTAAATATATTTTGATGAGCTCTTACTTAACTATATTTAGAGTTAATTGTATTAATAATAAAAGTAAATTAACTATAAGTAGTTGAAGTGTATTCAACAATTTTAAAGTTTTTCTTTTTTATTTTATTACTGAGTAATGAATTTAAGATCTTCTAGAAAGCACCCTTTTTCAATAAAAATGTTATCAAAAATGTCTGTCCTTTCTTAAATAACTATAAATACACTTCAGAGCCCAATAAATATTTTTATAATAATATTAACAAAAAAAATGTCTCTTGTTTTTAATCTGTGATAATTAGAAACCTATTAAAGCATATTTCTCTTGTAGAACTCTAATAAAAAGTTTTACAAAAATAGTTGTAATTTAAATAATATGATTATACTTACGACATGTTATCTCCGCCTCCGCCCACACAACTAACACCACTGCGTCGAGGTCGTGATTTTCGGCGTCTGCGTCTACGACGCTCTGAGGAGGCAGTACGTGGTTGCAAAACATGTTGACTTAAAGATTTGCGAAATTGTCCAGGAGCATTTACCGCCAACGGTTCAGTTGCAGCTGCGCCGGTATTGCTGTTAATGGTGTTAGCTTGAACGGTCAAAGTGGCTGGTGGGGGTATTTGGCCACTTGCTGCCAAACGTCGTCCAGTGGCAGAACTAGAACCTGCCACAGCCACCACCACCTGTCCATCACCAAAACCACCCGCTGAGCTGGTGGTGTCGGTGGCATGTGCTTGATTTTTACCAAAACGATTGCCTCCAAAACTATGATTCACTTTACGCCACATGCGCTCCATTTTTAAATTAATTTTTTCTTACACAATTTTTCGTATTTTTTATATTTTTTTGATTGAGGTCTTGGTATTAGAAAAAAGGGGGATATTTTTCTATCTAATTGTTAGTTAACTTTTAAATATTGACATTTGCGAATTCTTAGCAGCAGGAACTATAAATTATTCATAAATTTTGCTTCTTCTTTTCATTTTCATATACTAAAGTTATTTGTTTGTTTGCTTGTATTTGTGTAAATATAAAATTGCGATTATTTTGTATCTCGAATTCCCCTAGTCAACGTTTGAAAATTAAGGAAGATGATGTGAATGATGGTGAGGAAAAAGTTCAATTAACTTTGGGGAAGCATTTGGTTTACAAAACATGGTTATGAATGTAATTGTTGCTATTGTAGCATGCAGTTGTTGTTGTTTGTTGTTGCCGTTGTCGTTAGGAGGATGATGAATTTTTATTTTTTAGGTTAAGTACCGCTTAGCTTGTTGCTGCACAGATGTAAATGATGAATGTAGGAATTAATAGAAATTTAGTTTAATTACCAACCATTTAAAGAATCCGAATTAATATTTCTTTTAGATGTTTTGTTCAAATTCGTTGTTGTTTTTCTGTATTTTTTGTAAAAACTTTTAGAAATTTTTCTTAAAACTTTATTTGATTATCAGACATCACGATTTATTATTATTTTTTCTTTTATCGTAGTTATTATCATACATTTTTTTCTTTTACTTATTTTTATGTTTATTTTTTAACAATACACAATAAGGACACATTTTCTTTACATACACATATTTGCACTCGCACACATTACACACACGAACATATAATTATGATTACAGACTGAAGACGTCTTGCTTTCACTACATTATCATGCTTACTTTAGCATTGAAGTGATTCATAAACGCGTTTAGAAGAAGGAAACGAAAAAACTTAAGTGAGACTTTTTAATATTTGATGTTTTATCGACACACAACTGCATTTGCTAACAACTTTTTTTGTTTGAATACATTCTCACAACAATTGTTCACTTGCACTTATACACATACACACTCACACACAGATATATAGAAATATATACAGTTATTCACACATGTACATACTATGCAAGTTTAGTAGCAATAAAAGGAGGACTCCAGCTCCTTTACTGTTTGATTCACTCACCCACTCACTCACTTGCAAGATATTGTTGTTGTTTTTCTTATTGTTGATATATAGTTTTTATTGAGTGTCTTGTTGTAAGTGTGTGTATGTTTTGTATTTTATTCTTCTTTGCACTTATTTCTATATTTATCTGTGTATGTGTATAGTTTTGTTACATTTGTTTCCGTTTGGCCCGTGGGAAAACTACCCTACCACACTTGAGTTTATCTTTAGAACGGAAGGTAAAACATTTTTGCTTTAAGGAAGACAAGTCTAAGACTACTTTCCACAGGACTTATTTTTTTTTCTTCTTACCGCACAACTACCACAAATATTACCTCCGTTCTAATACATTTATGTATACAAATTTAGTCGCCTTTAAATATATGCTTGTATTCGTTTTATGACTTTTTTTCCTTTGCTATGTATACAACAATTGATCCAAAGGAATTTTAACAGTATCAAATTTTCCCTATTAACACCCGCACACCACCCTCTTGCCGTGAATACACAAACATTTCAAAGTATTTTCGTTTTCTGTGATTTCATTTTTAAAATATTATAATTTTCCATTTCATCAATTAAAACACCATTTTTTATTAATTTCTCAATTTTTCTATAGATTTTTCATAATTTTTAAACAATTTTCACGTTTTTGCTTTGGAAAAGAAAATTTTATTTAAATATTTGTCTACATCTATCTATCTGCACGTTGCTCTGAGTCGGTGAAAAAACCTTCTAACAAAATGTTCATATTCATTTACTCCAATGAATATTTATTCTACAAACTCTCAAAGGAAAGCGATTTTTTCAATTGTATGTGTAAAAGTTAAAAAGCTTTTGCAGGCAAAATGACAGTTACTTCTCTTTTAAAGTCAGTTGGATTTTTCTGGTGTAAATATTGTACAACACCACCTGTCAGATGACTAATATGTCAAAAAATCCTTTATTAAGGCGGCATTTACAAAGAAATAGAAAATGGGTTCCCTACCAAGAGCAACATAATTCATTCAAGTCGATTGAAAATTCCTTGAACAATAGATACAATCTCTTTCTCAATCAGCGCATGCTCTGTAGGCACAGCTGCTGTAAAGTTACGTTGCATTGATATGTAAGGAAAAGAGCTTTAATAAAAGCTTAACATATTTATTAAAGAAATTTTAAATAAAATTCATTTGAAAATATTGAAATACTGTTATATTAAGTTTAACTGTTATTGAAAATTAATTTGTATGATAAAATAAATAACTACACATTTTTAACAGAAAAACTTGTATTATTAAGCATAAAGTAATAACAGTAAGAAAGCTTTTCATAACAGCTTAACAGAATACTGTTATTAAATATGTACTGTATAAAATGAAATGAAAAGCTATACATTTAACAACAGTTCGAATGCAGCTCTGTTCATAGTAGTGTACTGTTTGTGAGAAAAACACTGTGAAAAATATTTGTTCGAAAAAGTAAATCTGAAAAATAGTATAATTTGTAAATTTTAATTGCAATCTAATGAACTACTGATTAATGACTAAAAGCTAAAAAATTAAATAAATACTTTAGAAAATAAATACTTTAGATATTAAAAATTTCTTATATAAATCAAAATTATTCTAGTTTTTTTTTTTTTTTAACAGATTTTTATTATATATAAACTTGTAATATTTATTATTTATATAATTATGTATAAGCAAATGAAATTATATACAATAGTATCATTTATTCATAATTTTCTTAAAGAATTTCTTTCGTTTCGTTATTTTTCTTTAATATTTTTTAAATAATCGTACTTATTTTAAGGCATTTCTTTCACAATTAATTTATAATCATAGTTTTTCGTTGATAAATATTCTTTTCTTTGTAATTTTTATCATTCGTATTATTAAGTTATAGCAAAAAAAAAGTTTTAATACTAAAGCGAGAATTTTTATAAATTATAAAAAAATAACAAGATAGATTTTGACATAATAAGGACAGCAAAAAGAAGGCAAGCAAGCATTTATAATTATAATAATATAAAAATAATATCTATCCCTTATTTATTTATTTATGTAGGGCTAAATATATTTTTCGTAAATAATATTTTTTATATAAATTTATGACTAAATTAAGTAAAAAGTATATGTTTTAAAGAAGGGGAAATGTCATTGTCATTTTTATCAACAAAGCAGCTAAAACATAAACTCCTTATTATGTCCTAACGAAAAGATACCTGATCTTGGAGTTAAAGGCAAAATAACAGGAGTTTGTTTTAGCTAAATATATATTTTTTTCAATTATGCGTTTTGTTGTATTAAATTTTCCCACTGTGCTATTAAGCCACGAGAAGAAGGTGCTTCTTGTGGATCCAAATCGCAGAGTTGAGCCAAAGAAACTGCCGGTCTCATGCCACCATTACCACTGCCAGCAGTTGAACGTTGATGCTGTTTGTCATACTCAGGCATGGGAGAAACGCTAGAAATTTTATTATTTTTATCATTAATTTAATTTTCTATGATTTGAGATTATAAAATGTAAATAGTTTGATAATTTACCTTCTTGAATTGTTATTGTTTTGTGCATCGCACATATCACCAATTGATTTAGCAGCTCTTAATTTTCCTGGTCCATAACAATGTTCAACATCAGAATCCTCATCATCGGTTTCAATGTTTCTATAAAATTGAAAAATACAAATTTATTGTCTGAGAATTAACCATTAAGATACTTAACTATATCAAACCATTTCTTTGGATTATCCTTGTTACCTTTTTTTCAACAAAATTTTGCTTCTATTTTTAATTCTCAATCTTGGGTTTCAGCTATTTTAAATAGCACTTTCTCGGACTTATGCTACAGCAAATTACTCGTTTTATATCACTTTTTTATTTTGTTTAACTCTTACACATTTAAAAAAAAATTGACAACTTTTTCAAAAAAAGTGAACTTAATTCAATTATCAGGAATTTTTTTCATTTTTCCACAGAACTAATTATTTCATTTCTATGGAATAAAATTATTTTACTGAGCGGACAAAATGAGTTTACTTTCAATAGGTTGGCTATGAGGAATAATATAATAATTCTATAAATTCTTAAAAATTTCCTACAAACATCTTTCGATAATAATTAAATTATTATTAAAAGCAAAGAGATAATAAATTTAATAATAATTAATAAATAAAAATATAATAAATAATAAATAATTATAAATTGCATGGTTTGCATTAATTCTCATTTCATTGGATCATTCTTTTCTGTGCTGCACACTAACTTTTAATCTGGGTTTAAAATTTTCTGGTATTTTAATTCTTAATTTTCTTTATTGGGAATTTTATTTCATTCCTATTTTCTTGCAATTTGTTCAAATTTGTTTCCTTAATTTTCTTCTTTTCTTAAGTTTAAATTGTATTTCTAACATTTTCACTTCATTCTTATATCAAGGTTCTCCAAAAGATTTGTGTTTTTTCTTTTAAGTTAATTTGAAAATTAAAAATCTTAAACAGTACTCACTCATTATCAATGGAATCCAAAAGATCTGGTGTTGATTGTCTAATTTTGCGTATTTTCTTTAATTCATGTTCTCGACTCTTTAAATCTTGTAGTTCACGTTGAATTTTCAATTCCACAGGTACATAACCTGGACGTATGGGTCTACCTTCTGAATCACGTTCAACAACAGGAGGCGATAGAGTCACTGTAGGTATTATAGCCACAGGATTGCGAGCATTAAAATCTGGTGTTACACCTCCTATAGCTGCTGACATGGGAGTCATGGGTGTGTTGGGTGGAGTACCTGGTGTGTTTATACCCAAAACAGCTGCTGCATTTTTGCCATTTAAAAATATTTTATTTTGTGTCGAATTATTGTTGTTATTCATTTGCAGTTTACCACGTGAAGCTATAAAACGTTGCATAACTCCCTTGTGAGCTGGACTCAAGGTAAATTGACGTGGTGCCTTAATGGCACTGAGTAAAGGAGTGGATACTGTGCGAGTCATTAGTTTCTGCTGAGGAGGTTCAGGTGTTAAATTATAACAGTTAGGACCAATATAGCGAGGTTCTCTATTGGTTAAGGGAGTAGAGGGTGTAGTAACAACTTTATTAGCTTCATTAATTTTCTTAATATTGGCTGACACCCCATTTACAGGACTGGACGAGGCCGATATGCCCGAATCATCTGAATGATGATCATCCTCCTTGGTACTGTTAACACTTAAAGCCAATGAAGGCATACTGGAGTTACTTTCATCATTGGAGGCCATCATAGAGTGACCATTAATAGGTGGCGTGGGACTCATTGATTGTAAACTGTCGTTGTGATTTTCATCATGACCATTTAAAAGGTCTTTGTCATTTGTCGATAATGATTCATTTTCACATTCGTTTACCGATATATTTGTTACGGTAGATATCAGCTGACGATATTCCTGCTCACGCCTTTCGACCTCTTTAATTTCCTCCTGAATACGCATTAAGGGATCAATTTTCTGTCAAAGAAAGTGAAAAAAGAAGAAGAATTACATTAAAAACGAAATTTGATATGTTGGGAGTGTTAAACAAAAATGACAAAAAAGAAATATAATTTTGTAGGCTAAAAGTAATTAAGCACTTTAAAGGTTTTACCAGCAAAACACAACACTGGTTAAATATTACTTTTTACCAGCATAAAATACGCAAAATTTATGTCAGATGTGTTTTTTTTTTTTGCTTTCAGCTTTAAAATACTTTTTTATAGTTTTTGTTAGTTTTTTTCTAAATTAAAGTCTTTTTAGTTATGAGAAAATAAAAGTAAAAGTCTTTTAAAATTTGTTTTAACTAAAATAATTAAAATTTATTAAAACATTTGCATTTTTGCCAAAAAAAAACTGAAAACTACAAAAAAATGTAGACACAATGTATGAACACATGCTGCAATAGCAACATTATTATTGCAACTTGTTTCCACATGACATTCACATTCAAATTGTAGTTGCAATATCATTCCAAAATAGTAATAGACGACTCACTATGGAAGTTTCACAGCCAAATACCGGCTTTTGGCAGGCGGGAATTTAGTTTTTTGTTGTATTTAAACATTTTTGTTTTTTTTTTTTCTCTCTCTCTTATATTTGGCATGCAATCGATGACGCAGTTCAAGAGCTGGTTTAAAAAAAAACAATACCAATAACTAAAATTCGTACTAAATATTTAGTTAGCATAAAATAAGTAAATATTACGATTTTAGTCATTACAACTTAAACAAATATGGAATTTCTTGAAAATTGTGGCAAAATATATTTCAATATTGTTTTGTAGACACAAGGTCATTTGGAAACACTTTTTATACATGAAAATATGTGAATATAACCTTAAAAGGATTCGTGTTAATTAATGTTTATAAACATAAGTTAAATGTTGCGTAATTGTAAGATTTAATTAAGACAAATTGCAAACAAATATTTATGAATGTTTGATTTTATTTAAGCTTTTCATTTTTCAGATATTTAAACCTTTTTTAATGATGACTGTTTTCTCAATTGATATTTTAATGAATTAATTAATTTCTTTAAACAAATGTTATTCAACTTTAATATAAAAAGAAAATTTTTAAATTTCTTTAAGTTTAACAAGCGATAGAGAAAAATTGCTTTCATACATACATACATACATACATACATACATACATACATACATACATACATACATACATACATACATACATACATACATACATACATACATACATATACTTCCACACATATTTGCTAACTTAAAGTATTAAAGTATTTTTCAAATAACTTTATTTAAATTTGTTTAAGATCAATTTTCAATAGCTTTTTGGTTGTTTTTTTTTCATCCAATCAACAGTTGGTTAGTTGATCATTTTGTTTGGTGGGGGTCAAATAAGTAACTGTTAAAATGTCATTAGTATCACTATAAAGAAATTCGTGATTTCCTTTCTAACTTTAACTCATTTACACCACAAATTTTCCAACAATTGTTGAATTTTGTTGCATTTCAATACAAAAACTTTTTTATGCAAATAAAACAAAACTTTTCTCACAACAACAAACCACAACAACCAGAAGAAGAAAATCTATAAAACAGCTTCAATTTAATAATCACCAACATCAACATCATCATTATGTTATTCATATAACATAATTATCTTTTCTTTTAAGATATAAAAACAACATAACAAAACATAGCCAGAGTTCATTTACCACAAATGGAGTTTCGACATAAAAAGCAACAAAAACAAAGAAGTTAAGAAAAAAAAGAAATTTAAAAGCATAAAAAATTACAACAACCATATAACAAGAAAAACTTAACAAAGGTCACGCATAAGGAATAGATAAAAAAACTGAGGAGTTTGAAAACCATCGACGAAAATCAAAAGATTTATCTACTTTTAAAAGAACTTGATATTCTAGCTCAAAAGCCTAAGAGACGCTATCTCAAAGAACTTAGTGATGTTTTTTTTTTTCTTCTTTTTGGTTGAAGTTTCGGTTATTTTATACTTTAGTGTTTTAAAGAGAGAAGTACGAGTGTATGTGGGGTAAAACCTAAAACCTTTGAACACCAAAAAAAAGTAAAACATAAACTAAAAAAGCTTTGGGTGTTTTAGTTTTAATATCATGTTGCTTTACAGATTTTTTTGTAGATTTAAACTTCTAAATTGCGCAATAAAATACAGAAGAGTTGAAAAATATGGCAACATAATACTGTTGACAAATATTAGCTAAACATAGATAAATAGCAAATTTGAAGAGGGCAAAATTGAAGCAATCTACGGAATATAGTTTCTAATACACTAAAGTGTTATTTAAACTTTGTTAAATAAAGCCAACAACAACAAATGCGAACTATGAATAATATCAACATGAGACCAATATTGTTTTCTTTTTTATAAATTTCTAATATTACACCTTTTGAGAACAATTATTAATACCAATATGAACAGATAATAAGAAATAACTGACTTATGACCACAGCAGGAAAATTGGAATTATGTTGTGATATATTTCATGCAGATAATTTATTATAAATTAAAAAAGGAATTTTTTTATTAGTGTAAATTCTAAAGATTCAAAAATAATGAAAATAGAAAAACACGGCTTCGTTTTCTTGTTACACATCATGCTGTACTAATTATTCAAAATCTATTCACCTAAATAAAATCGCGTTCCGAATTCAAACACTTTTAATAAATTTAATCCAAAAAATAATTTCTATATTTTATTTTTGTAAATGAACTTGAAAAGGAAGAAAATCTTAAAACAAAGATTCCATTCCGATTTTTTCGGCACTTTGTTTCTATCCCAACGTTAAACATTAAACAAATTTGGTGTCAATGTCTATGTGTAGTGTATTTTTCGTACAGTGGAACAAAAATGAAATTAAAGTTTATTTAGCAGTCTTTCAAGAGTTATAAAATTGAGTTGCAAATTGTCCTTTTTATTTAGGTTTTACTGTCATGTAATGTACAATTTTTTAAGATTTAATTTCATTTCATTGTATCTTTTCTTTCGTGAAACCAACCAAATAATGCTGGTTTTTTATTTTGCCACTCAAGTGATCTTTTTTGCTTACCATTTACACCAGCAAAAAAAAAATATGTCAATCTCTTTGGCTTATTATAAAATAAAGTAAAATGGTCTCAATGTACATACATAAGTGTTTTATTTTAAATTTAAGAATTTAAGTTGGTTTCCTGGTTTCAAAAAAAACTGGTTTTTAAGCACGTGATAAGTGGTGAAACCCATAATATGTTAAAAAAAATCCCTTTTTTTGGTTTAAAACAAAAACAAAAAACAAGATACAGAATAAAACAGTCTTTGGGTGGGCGTTAAAGCACAGCTGGCAATTATTAATAACATTGGAATGAGAATTCCAAAATTTTAAATTTAAACTTAACAGAGCTTTAAATTTTTTTTCAAAATTTTATGTTATTTATGTTATGACTTAAACGCTTTTGCACACTAAGCCCTCATGTTAAATTTAAAAGATTTATTAGGTTTTATTTTAGTCTTTTAGTTTAATGGTTTTTTGTTTTTAGATTGTAAATTAGTTTAAGCAATTTTTGCTTTAACAAATGCACACGCATTTCAAACAAAAAACCCTCATTAAGAGTGTGTGAATAATTTTTTTTTTATTTTTGTTTAAACAAAAAAGCAACATTTATAAACAAATTATGAAATTGTTAGCAAAAATTTATGTTGCTGTTTTTCTTTTTATTAAACAATCGAATCTGAAACAAAAACTCTACAACACCCATTAGTAGAGGGGTTGGTTGGCTTAATTAAATATTTCCAACACGTAATTTTAGCATTTAAAAGGTATTTTTGTTTTTTTATTCAGATTTGTAAATAAAAATTAAAAAAAAAATAATAAAAATAATAAAAAACAAAGCAAAAATAAACATAAGAAATATAAATGATCTCCTATAAAAATAAAACTGAGGTTATTGCGGTTTAAACGCACTGCGAAACCGTGTGATTGAGTGAATGACTGATTGACGGACTGAATGTCTGTGTGCTGAATTTATTTAAAATTTATTATAATTTTAATTTGATATTATTACATTACAATATTTATGTTTATACTATTATGTCATTTATTATAATTTTCATCAATATCTAGGAAATGATGTTAGAAACTGCAATAAAAACAATTATAGAAAAATTGAAACAATAATTTTTATTAAAAAAGAAATTTATTACAATTTAACCCAGTAACACATAAAACTATTTATTTTCAACATGTTTCTAAAACAGTTTGATTATTAATTTAATTGAGATGATTAAATATTTAACAATCTCCTCATTATTTTTATGGAAAATGTTAAAAAATTCTTTACTAATTTTCATTTTCTACTTTCAAAATTTGTGTATTTTTATATACAAATTAGACGCAAGAGAAAAATGTGAAATTTAAAGTTTAATATTTTTTTCTTTATGTGTTAAAAGTTTTGTTAATGATTTCATTTGTAGATCATTTTTTGTTTTATTTAACTTTTATTTAGTTTATTTAGGTTTTTTATAGTTTGTGCTGTTATTGTCTTCACTGACCCGAAAATGAAAAGAAATTTTTTACATTTTTGTTTTGTTTCTCATCATTTGGAAGGAAACAAGAAAAAAAAACAAAAGAAATTTTTGCAAATCATGATTTGAGTTAAAATTATATGAAGATTGAGCAAATTTTGAAAAGCGATGCCCTACTATTGTGTTAAATATGACAAATAATAAATTTAACCCTCTTAAATCACTGAATTTTTACCACATATTCCATTTTTAAGATTTTGCTTAATTATTTTACTAAAATTTATTTATATTTTTCATATTTAATTTTTCACAACGAAATTATATCCACCTCATCTCTAGTTTTTCACCACTTCATCTTTAATTTTTCACAGTTTTTCTAGAAAGAGTTCATTAGAAGGAGTAAAAAGCTCTATCTGGTCTGGGGCTTAGCTGGTGACTTTTCAAAATTGGTCTTGCTGATTTAAAAAAAAAATCATTTATGAATTTTCTTGTAGATCTCTACAAAAAAGTATGAGTATCTCTATATATGTATATGTGTTGGTTGGTTATTTTATAGTTTCAGATATATCAAATCGAAATCAATTTTTTACCCATTTTAACACTTGGTTATTTTTAGTTCTTTTTCGTTTAAGTTAGTGGGTTAATAAAATTCTTAAACTTAATAATTTTTTACAGTTTTAAACATTTGTAAAACTTTAGAGCAAAGATCAGCAAACAAGACCTATTTAAATTACCATAACGCTTTCATATCACAAAGCTCGAGTTATCTTAATATAAAGCTACATATGTAAGATAACCAGATTCAGCCGCGATAATTTCAATTAAAAATATCAAATTTAAATATTGATTTTATTAAAAAAAATGTGAATCTTTTAAATCTGACGTTTTCATAGATTCCAAATTCCAGAACAAAATGTATAAAACCTGTCTGAAAATCCAACCTAAAAAAAGCTTCCTCTTGTAAAATTAATCTGTTTTCCATACATTTCTACGACAATTTTTCCATTCATTAAATAAAAAAAAGAACGATTCCAAAATAAACAGAAAAATTTATTATTTCTTACAACTCTGTTCAGTGTCTAGTGTAGGGTATGTCTGTGTATCAATATCTCTAAATATTGCCTCATACACATACATATGATTCGATAAATTATTATTTTATTTTCATTTTAGACGTTCTTAAGCAATTTGTAGTTTTGAGCTGTTCTCTTCATAAAACATGAAAACAATTACAATCACGAATAGAGGTTTTTTAAGTTGTTTCTTTGTTAACCATATGCAAATCATGAGTCGATATCTTCTTATATAGTTTTTGTTTTTATAGTCATGTAAGTTGAACGAAAAAAAATACTATTAACCGAATAATCAAACCTCACGCTTCTTCCTCATCTTCCTCTTTATGAACATCATCAAATTCTAAATCGTTTTTGATACAGTTTCTTTATATTTATGTATTTTGTTTGCTATTTCTTCTAGTCTAATTCGGTTCAGTTTTTTCTTCGATTTTATTGTTTTTTCACTTTAATGTTGCATTGTTTTAAACTAAAAACGTGAAATATTAGTAAATAATTATTTTGCTGGCAAAAACGAAAAAAAAACTCGCATACAAGAAAAGAAATCACAAAATTTGTTTCACTCTAAACA
This sequence comes from Cochliomyia hominivorax, assembly GCA_004302925.2. NCBI lineage: Eukaryota > Metazoa > Arthropoda > Insecta > Diptera > Calliphoridae > Cochliomyia > Cochliomyia hominivorax. The sequence continues at coordinate 93,527,046 of PYHX02000495.1, forward strand.
TCACGTATTCTTATTTTACATCTAGAGGTTAAAATTACTTAAAACAGCAAAAACGGCGGCAGCAACAATGAAATGCATTTTTTTCCTCATTTTCTTCTTAATAGATCAGGTGTTGGGGAAAAAGTTTTTGAATTATAAAATTATAACTGAATAAAAAAAGTTATAAAAATAGTTGCTTAACAACAATTAGATAATTAAGATCATATAAATTTTAAATTTATTATAACCTCCACCGTCACAATTGGTGAAGAGGGTTTATTAACTTTGGAATCATCTCAGACCCCTTAATGTATATACATATTCTTGAATCAAATCAAAATCTGAACCGATTTAGCAGTCACATTCAAAATAATAAAGAGTATGTTTTATAGCCCTGAATTGTTTGCTATTTAAACCGGCAAAATCGATTCAGTATATTAAAATGGAAAACTTGAAATTTTGCAACTTTGCAAAATATTAAGTTTAATTTACCTCGTTACCATTCCAAAAATTTCAGTAGAAAGTTCTTGTATTTTGTTTATGTTACTTCACACGCATTTGTGGTGGAGAAAATTGAAGATTCGGCATAGCCGAATATAGTATTCCTAATTGTTTTTTTATTTAAATAAAGTTATTGTAGCCCCCAATTATATGCTATACTTTCAGTTATATGCATTTTCTATTTGGAATCAAATATATCTAATTATTGGGTTGAAAAAAATTGTGATAAGACCTTTAATTTTTTCACAACTCAAAGTTCATTTCCAAAAATTCTAACAAAGTTCATATTCATATTTATTTAGTAAAATACTTATATTTCTGGATCTATTAATATTACATCCCTGGGTAACTGACGTGGTAGTTCAGTAGATGCTAATTATTATTATTTTTAATTGGTCTGAATTCTAATAAACATCATGATAAAAACAATTTAAGCCAAAATGATCACATGGAAACCACGTCAGTTACATATTACTTCATTTAAATATTCCAAAAAAAAAAAAAACATTTATTCAATTTCCTGTTAACCATAAACTATAAATTATATTAATTTGTTGATATTTACCCAGAGGACTATAATAAGTTCGTGTAAGTGTGTGTAAAACACAAATATAATTTGTAAACAAAAAATAAATATTTCACATAATTTCCTTTGGCAAATCATCATCACTGACGTAATGCTATTGATGATAATGATGTTATAACGTTATTAATGATCTAACAGAACCAGAGCCGTTTTCAATCGATGAAATATTTTTAGTAAATAAATTTTCTTGCACACAACTTAATTTATTGTTTATATTTTAAATACGTATTTGTTTATTGTCTTAATGAATTTCCAATTAAATTGAATAAAATATTTTTATTTATTTAATGATTTTTTAGATTTTTTTTTTGTTTTTTTGCAAAATGTTCGTTTTAATCGTGTTTAAATGTCTCAAGAAATAAATGACCACCGACCACTTAAATAAAACCACTAGAATAGGAAAACGTAACAAATAAGTAAACTATTTAACGTTAAAAGGTGATAAAACAAATGATTATCTTAAGTTTCTAACAGAGATGGTAAGTACTCTTTTTTAGAAAATAAGTACTATTACTAATAAGTACTTTCTCTATAAAATACCTGCTGTGTTATTTGAATATTTTTTGCCAATATTTGAAGGTCCCATAAAATATAGTTTTCCTCTAATAAAAATCATTTATCCATATAAAAAATTCATTTATCCATATAAAGCTCCCCAAATAATATAAAGTAGTACTTTCCAGCCCTGTTTAAACCTAAAGTACTGAGGTGTGAAGTTAAAATTGTGAGTGTCATAAATTTACTCTCTTAAATGTTTTTAGGTTTGGCCTTAAGTGAAAAACTTTAATAATGGAAATTAAAAGAAAATATACTAAATTCTAACGTGACCTTAATTTATTAAATTAGTTTAACTAAATAATTTATATTATAAGAAAATCAAACAAATCACAAATTATAAGCACTTCTATTTTTCAACAGAAATTCAATTATGGCCAAAGTAATACAATAAATCATTATCTTATCTAAACGAAAAATTAATATATACATTTATAATTTAACTCCACCACACTCAAATAGACAATTTTGCCAAAGAAATGATTCATTTTGTCAATAAATATTTGCTTTTGAAATTATTATTTTTTTACATAATGACGGTAAAAGTAAATATTTGTGATAGAAAATAAATAAGAAAATAAAATGCTTTAATTATTTTTTTTTGAAATTTCCTGAAAATTTATTGATAATTAATCGTTGCATGCAAAAGTAATTATGTGACAATTGCCACACTTGTTACGAGGCCAACTTGAAAGGGAAACACATAATGATTTTCCGGGACAAATAATGGTTGGGAAACCCTTTCTTAAAGATTTTCTCCAAAGAAATGATTCATATATTAAATTGTTTTCCATTAAATCGATTGGTATTTTTGAGATAAAATTTTCCTCGCAATACGTTTGCCAACTGTCATTTACCCACCTTTAAAACCTTCAATATTTCTTTACATTTTATTTAGCTAAATAGATTTACATACATTAGATAGTTTTGTAATGTTAAAAATTATCTTGCCACTTACATTTGTAATGCATGTAGCAAGTTGCAACATAAACAACTCTATAATAACACTGAATGAATGACTTATCGTAACGAAATAAACTTCCGTATTTTATTTAAGTGCAAATTGCTAAAACATTCTTGACAAAAACCAGCTTTAAATAATGAAATAAAAGAAATTATATAAAAGAATAATTAAGTTGCATGTTTGTATCTGTTAGATGATGATCTGCTAAGACAAAACGTTTGTTAAAATATAAAAAAGAAATCAGTTAAAAAAGATTTTGTATCTTTTGTTAAATCAAGATAAATGTGAGAATTTAAGTCGAGTTGTTTTTATATTCCCACCCTCTAATCTTTGGTTTCTATATATTCTAAAGCCACATTTGACATATATTTAATGAAAAAGAATTTAAAGAAAAAAATAAATTTTATTATTAAAATTGTGTAAAGTATAAATAAAGATAATTAAAATATTATTATAAATTTAATACATTTTGTTAATATTTGTTGTTTTTGTTTTTATTGTAAAGGTCTTTAAACTATTGAAATGCTGTTAGTTTTGTTCTAAACCTGAGCTGTATTTTTATCTCGTTTTTTCTAGTACTAAGAATTGTTTAGATTCAATTACAAATATGTACATGTAACACGCAACTTGATTTTTTTTCTTCTTTGCTTTTTTTCCAGATGACACTTCTTTTGTAAGAAACTTATAGGGAAGAATATGAGTACAACTTTACAACTTCATTTTTTTTATTTTTCTAAAGAAAACTATTAGCGTTATTATCCAGCAAGCAAGTAACAACTGCAACATCATGATCACGATCATTGCCAGCTTATGATCATTGTCATTATTACCCTGAGTGCCAGAGTAACATGGCTTAAACAGATATCTTAAGGAAATAATAACATAACAAAAAGAATACGCTTGTTTGGTTACATTGTTTATTCTAACTAAAGTTAGTAAAGAAAACAAAAGAAAGCATTTAAGCTAATCACAATTTAATCATTAAGTAAAACAACAAGGTGCGGAAAAACTCAGAATTAAATCTTATTTTTTAGATTTTCTTTTTTTAAATCTCTTACGAAGATAAAAATTTGAGCTTAAGGTAATAGATTGTGAATAAATAGCTCACATTACTGTTCTTTTTCATATTTAAAGCATCACAAGCTTTTCCATTTATTTTGTATTTTGTCTTTTTTTATTCCAGCGATAAAGTAATATTATAATTATTAAAAACAATATACAAAAAAAAACATCGGTTTTCCTACTCTGTTAAATAAATATCAAACTGTGAGTAGACTTACTGTTTACTTAAGAAAAACTTTTGTATTTATTAAAACTTCATTATGAATATTTTAAGATTTTTTTTTGATTTTAAGACTGAATCAATAAATATATTTTTTAAATAATCTATAATTTCCAATTTCAGTTTAAACCTCTAATATACCCTCTTATTCTGCTGCACTGCAATGTGTTAAAATAAAAAAAACTTTGACTTAAAAATATATATTTAAATTAAAAAAAAACCCATAAAGATAACAATACCAGGAATATCATGAGGCAACCATAAAACAGTCTGTGGAGGGGAAAAGATAAAGAAATAATTAACAAAATGTTAGAAAAAAGCTTCGACAAATATTCACAAGAATATTAATAAACAGTTTTTTTTTTTGTTTGTTAAAAAAACATTGCTTGGAATTGGCTTTGAAATTGAAAATAAAGTATTCAATATTTGTATTAAATAAATATTGAAATAAAAATACTGATAAGTTGGAACAAATTAAACAACAGGTGTAGTAATAAATTGTAATTGTTTATACTTTTTTGCATTCAAGATTAAATAATGAAAACAGCTGAGAACATAACCTCGATTTAAAAATGACAGTTTAAATTTTTTTAAGAAAATTTCACATAGAGAAATTTTTATGTAAATTGCTTAGTTAAGAGGGTATATTAACTTTGTCATTCTGTGTGTAACGCTAAGAAGGAATTACCTCAGACCCTATCATGTATGTATTCTTGCATCTGAGTCGATTTAGTTACTTCGGTCTATCTGTCTGTTCACGCTCACATCCACAAAAATTTATCGGTTTAGTAGATAAAAGTTTGCTAAAAATATAACTTATTTTATGACTCATTAAGTGTTTCTGTGTTTTATTTAAAAAAATGTGTGAGTGTGTATGTACGAAACATAACGTATTTACTTCACATAACCAAATTTAGCATTCTGACTTGTTAAAATACAGATATATTTTTTTTGAAAGCATAAATAAAATTTAAATTTTATTTTAGTTGTTCATAGTGGAGCATTAACTAAAGGAAACAATTTATTAAAATTAATTAACATGACTAAAACTATTTGTTACACTTTTCCAACTACTCAAAAAAAAAAAATACAAACAAAACTATATACAAAATAATACACTCAAAGAAATATGTTAATTTTTCTTTTAGAAAAGATTTATAGGGAAATAATGATGCTTTTAGGAATTTATTTAAATTTAAAATTTATATCCAAAAAATGTTTAAATTTGAAAATTTATTGTTTTTATTAATAATAATAATAATTTAATATTTTTTAAATAATTGTCTTCGTTGTGAATTTGTTCGGTGTTAAAATTTATGCTTATGAAGTTTAATTGAGGAAAAGATTTATTATTATTTTACAACTAAATTGTGAAACTATTATCACTACATACACTCATCATCTACTAGAGTCTTATAAAAAAGTGTTAATTATTTTTCCACAAAAAAAGAGTAACAAAATAAAATAAAATAAATTGAAAGCATAAAATCGAGTGATAATTGAATTAAAACAAAAACTAAATAAGAAAAGAAAATATGTGTTAATATTTTTGCTAAAAATAGTTTTCTAGCAAAAAATATATATTTATAAGTTATATATAATATTCTTATATTAAAAAAGATCATCTACATTATGTGAGATTATGCATTTGTCAATACAAATTTATTAAAAGTAATATTTCTTTTAATATTATGAGCTTTTCACATTCTATGGCACAACAGATTTTTTCCTATCCCAAACCTATTTTTACACGGACAGACAGCTCTTCAAATGGGCCAATAACTTTACTGAGTCAATTCACCTAGGAAAAATACTCTTAGTCGATAGTTATACTTTAAAGGGGGGGTTGGGGTAAAATTATTTTTCTGTGCATTGCAAAATCTTCACAAATCTAATAGAAATAAAATTGGAGAACCCTCCATTTTCGGATAATCCTCCTTTTAAAAATCGTTTGGCAAAGATCTATTTTCTTGTGTTACAATCTTTAGAATTAAAATATTGTCGAAGAGCGACTAAGGAAAATAAAACTCTTTCGTGAGATAACTCTCGGAGCCAAATAGGAAAATATATTCGCTACCCTATACTTTTCATTCAAACTGCTAGTCAAACGTTAATACCATGCAAATACCTGGTAGTTCATATAACAAATATTACTAAACAAAACAGAAGAAAAAAACATTCTTAATGATACTAATTCCAAAGTTAACGGCAAATGTTATAAATAAACAAATAATATTGAGTGTATAAAAAGAAGAAAAATGTTGAATTTTACACTAATGATGCTACAGATAAAACTTTATAATATCTACATTTTTAATGGACAATCACAACGTTATTTTTTTCTTTTGTCCATAACACACTTTTCCATTCGTGTGATATTGAACATGATGCAATTGTCTCTTAAAGGTATTAACGATATTTTGTCACAATTTATTTTATTTACAGCATGTTTTTTTTTCTTTTCTTTTTTTGAATAAAAATAGTTTTTTATGCAATTTCTTTAACAATAACCTGAATAAGTTTGTATTGAAATGTAAAATGAAAGCATTATTGTTCAAAAAGTCTCGTGTACAAAATACAATTCGTCAAACTGTGTCGTGTGTTTTGTAAATGAAATCGCTATTATTGATTTGGGAAAATGTATAAAAGCGTGTTAATCTAATTTTTTTCAAATGATTTATGTTAAACAAAAACTAAACGATTTGATTGAGAAATTATTATTACAAAAAACACTAAATTTTGAAAATGAAGTCATTTAAAAATATAACAAATATTTCAATTAAGACTCTCCCAACATTTCTTTTTTTTTTTTTTGGAAATCTAACAAATCATTGCCACATTTTTAATGAACTTTTCAGTATTTATTAATATTGTTCACCATAATTTCTTATCAGAAAAAGACACAGAAAACTGAAAAGTATTTTCTATTTTTTTTTCCTATAAATTAAAATCAACATCATGTCATTTAACAATTGAATTGAAATGGCGTAAATTATTTATTAATTATTAGGTTGATGAGTATGTTACCATTAGATAACAAGAAAAATGTCATTATTGAAAAATAAAATTCACCTCAGAAACACTTTGATAAAAGGATGTCAATTGTATTGTTGTTAACATCACACTCTCTTATTAGATATTTTGCTGTGAGTGTATGTTTATCTAAGAGTAATTATTTTTGTATGAAAAAAGTGATTTATGTTTTTATTCTTGAGAACTATAATTGAGTTTTTTTTTGTTTGTGATATTTTAGCCAATTTTATTGATATTGCAATTTTTTATAAGCCATATTATAAATCCCCGTTTATTTTATTATTATTTTTCGAGTTTTGTTTTATTGTAGATAAAAATAACCCAACAGAAAAAACCATTAATAATTTGTTACCAATTCTTATCTTAAACAATTGCCAGTGATAAGATATTGATAGCAATTTATATACAATATTTTTATTTTAACTTTCAAGTTTAAATAAGCAAAAATAATATTTATATATTTATATTAAAATATATATTAAATTATATACATTTGTTAAATTTATAGCAGTTATTATTTTTAAGCAATTACGAATTTTTTGTATTAAATTACTTTGAAAGTAGAACATTTACTGTTTTTTGTTTTTTTATATTAAGTCAATTTCCTTGACTTTGACATTAAATTTTAATAGAAAACATTAAAGTGAATGGAATTGTTGCAGTTTTTTTTAAATAAAAGTAATAAACTTCCTCCATTTTAAGCAACATTCGGTTTTATTTCTAGTCTTAATTGAAAAATTTGCAAAAGTCATAGAACTTTTTATACTGAACCCATTTTTCTGACTTTAAATTATGATCTGCTCCGGAAAACAATACTAATTTAGGTCTAATTTTATAGATCATGTACTGAACTAAAACTGAACTAGAACTGAACTAGAATTTAATTAGAACTGAACTAGAACTTAAATAGAAATTAAGAGATTTGCCGAAGGTCTTAAAACAATATCTTGAAAACGCTTAAGAATACCTAATTTTTCATCATTTAAAAATAAAATGTGTATTAATTTCATTTTCTAGTTAAAATACATTTTATAAAAATAAAAATTACTTAATTTCAGTTTCAAATCAGAAGCTATTTCGAAAATGATCTCTGTTTATATTTAATTATTTATTAAATAATTTTTGTAGTTCATTGAACTTTTCGTTCAAAGTTGAAGAAACCAGAAATTATATTTAATGATTCTTGAATCACAAGCAAACAACAAAAACATTGTATCCTCAGATGTTTCTGGGCAATAATAAAAAATTAAGAAATTTATAGATTTCTAAACATGCTACTAAATTAATTTATTTAATAAAAAATAATATTTTTTAATTGAATTAAATAAAATAAGAAATAATTCCTTAAAAACAACCAAAAAATAATCAAAACAAATCAAATAGAAAAGAAAGTGAAATTTGTTAAAATAAAAAGAAAAATCTTTATGAGAAAATATAATTTCCATTATGTACGTAAATACATATGTACATTTGTATAAACAATTGTTTTAGAGAGCAAAAACAAAATGCAAACAATAACTATTATTTTTCATCATTAATACAGTTTTGTTTTCTCTCTTACAAAGGTGAAGTGAAAAAAAATGTAAACAAATAAACACATAAATAATAAATAACTGCATTTTTCCAATAATAAATATTATACACACCACTAATAACTATCAAATATACCACACATCATACTCAACTCTTGGCTTTAACAATCACTCACTAACGCTTCCACTCTGAGCTCACATAATGACTTTTGGTGGTGTGTAATCTTGTAACTGTCATCGGTATTAAATGGGGAAAGAGTTGCATGTGTGGGCTCTTCTTTTTTTTTTTTTTTTTTGCTTTTTGCTTTTTTGTTAAGAAAATTCATCTTTCTTTTAAAGCATTTTTTTGTTGTTTTTTCCTTCATGTAAAAAAAGGTGAGAGCTTAACTACCGTTAGTTTTGCTGTATTGTTTGTTTGATTTGACACTTGATTGAATTTTTTTGACAATAAGTCATTTTTAATATAAAAACCTAAGATATTTTTAAATTTTTTTATTATTTCAAACATATTTTAGTTAAAAAAAAATGAAAGCAAAAGTGTGTTTTATTATTGTTAACACCTAAAAATAACATTTTAAAAAATATGTTAAAATAAAAATAAAAAATAATTGTATTTCTTAATTTAATTAATTGCATAAATTTTTCTTAAAGATGAGAGAAAATGTTTATTTATTATTAAATATCAAGGCAATGCCCTGTATTATTTATTTATTTATAAAATTTTTAATATGAAGAAACATGCAAAAAAAAAACATATTTTTATTTTAGTTAATTAGGTTTTTTTGTTTTTAAAGTTAATTTAAAATAATTGAAAATAGAAAAGTGTTAAAATTTTATTATTAAAAATGTAATTACTTAAGTTTTATAATGCAATGTGTTCACACTGTACATAAAATCTAAAATGGACTTGCAATGCAAAAAATAAATTATATTTATTCAATGTCAGGTGGATTTTGTTAAAAACTTTGAGAAAAATAATTTGAAACAAGTAAAAGAAGGGAGATAATAATTAAAACCAGTAAGAACACTTTAATTGGCCATGCCGAATCAGTAGTACTATGCACCTCATGCATATATATGTATGATGTTTCAACAACATTATAATAGACACATATACTCTTAAAATCTTACACCTACATACACTAATAACAACACATGTAGGAAAAAATTTTGACTGCAACATTTTTCTCTTCATCAGATTTTGATAATTTGTTGAACAGTAATAGTTTTTGAAATATTGGCAAAGATTTTTTGTCCGAATTTCAAGGTTTTTTCAGATTTTGGTCTGTAGTTTCTTTATATTGGTAAGATTTATACAGTAAACTGCTAAGGACAATAGCAAACGATCAGGCCATATTTTATTAAATTCGAATTATTATTTTATTATTACTGTGATTATTACTGTGACCGTGAAAATATTTCTAACATACTACCAAATCCATTCACATTTTTTAGCATAAAGATCATTATTTAATAAAATTTTTCTCCACATCAAAGACCATGAAGTTCTAAGCCTTCATTGTGCATAATTTAATGTTTTAAATTCTTTATTAATTTACAGTCAATATTTGCGTATTGTGAATGAACTTTAAATAATAACAAATTGTCGTCCTTTAAATTCAAATTCAAAAATTATATCACTTTACAAAAGTATTAATAAAAATACAAGTTTTGGACATCATAAATATATATATGCAAATGGCGTATTAATAAAATTATTTTCGCATTTATAAATACTTAATGTAGAAGTTTTTGTTAAATTTCCAAAATTATACTTCAAAATCATTATTTTGTGCTCGTTCATTATTAAAAAAGTAAATTAATTATTTTGTTTGAAATCTATAAAACTGAACTTGATTTTGTTTTGAGAAAGAAAAAAACTGAAAACCTAAAAGTTCATTGAAAAATCTAAAGCTAAAATTAACATTAAAAAGAGTCAAGTTTACTTTCAGCTTAATTGTACTTCAAAAACATATGTTTAGGAAAATATAAAAATAAATCAAATTTTCTTTTGTTTACACTTTCTAAAAAGAAACCACCACTACAACAATATTTAATAGAAAACTATGTTTACATTTTGGAAGGTAAGAAAAAAATGTTTCTAATGAAAATAAAGATAAAAATATGTTATGCATAAATTTAAGCCAAAAGCAAGAAAGATATAAAAAAAAGATTGTTAAGATACAAAGATATTTTCATTTAAATATCTTTATGAATGTAGATCAATCAAAATGGTTGTGCTCTATAAATTATCAGCTGATTATAGTTAATAAGTATTCATTATCGTTATTGTTGTTATTACTAAAAAAATATTTTTATTTCTTTTTACATGCAAATGTAAAAAAATTGACACAAATATTTCTTAGAATTGAAAGAAGTTGTCTTTAAGAAATAAAATAAAAATATTGTCTGCTCTAAATTTATGTCTTTTTTTCAAAATTATTTATAGAAAAAATTAAAAAACCGTTAAATTTTTATTTTTTTTCAAGATTTTCTATAAATCTTTTATGCAAATGACCTTAATCATATTTTAAAACAAAATAAAATTTGTTTAACTGTTTTCTGAGTGTATCCAAGAGTTATTTATTTTATTTGTTGATTTTGTGTTCATTCATTCAAATAAAAATACATCAAAAGCAACTGAAAGAATCGTTTAACTTTTATTAATTAAAAAAGATTTTAACCATTAAATACTTGAAGGTTTTAATTTAATTTGAAAAGCAGAAGATTTCCTGTTAAAAACTACATTTCTATTATGAAAATCTTGTTTGTTGATTTTCATATTTAATAAAAAGTAAAATTTGTTGCTCCTTTTGCTATTGAAAGGGAAATTTATAGACTCACTCACACACACGCTGACTATTCCATTCGCTCGTTTAATTTTGCATAAAATAAAAATTTTATAAGTATGACTGCATAATAACTGCCGGCTAAATATTATAAGGCTGGTTGACTGACTTTGGCTACTGATTATTATTTTCTTACAACTATGCATAGCGAGTCAATTTTGAACCGGTTCTTTAAGTGGCACTAGCCAAACTAGACAATCGTTACTTGCTACCAACAAACGTCTTGTAATACCAACTAAACACTTTTGTTTCTGTTGAAAAAAAAAACTTTAAAAAAACCATGTGCTGTTCACTAACAATTCACCCCAACGTTATTTACAACTCGTTCTTCTTTGTGGTCTTATTGAAAATAGCAAAAAAAAAGAAAAAAACTCAACAAATAAATAGTAATTTTTACAAAGTCATGGACAGAAATAAAAAATCCGGAGAAATTTAATACAAAATCTAAAACTTCAATCATGAAGAAGCTGTTTTCATCGAAAAAGTGTTTTTACAATATAAAATGAAATATTAACAAAACGGGGATTTGTTTAAGACATCAGTGCTTGTGTACACTCTTGACAACAATTTGGATCTGAACAGTTATAAGAATTAAAGAAAATAACTTTTAATCCCTACAAAAATATCAAATTACCGTTATGTAATCAGATTAAATAATTAAAATCAAAGGATCAGTCTGGAAAGATTACTTAATCATATTTTTTTTATTTTTAGATAAAATTCCTAATTCAGATTGTCCTTAAAATGTTGAGTCCCAACATACTGAGAAGTTTAAGTCCCAACAAATTCTGTAACAAGTCATAATTTCTTAAAAATGTTGGCATATTAAGGTGATGGCGTCTTTCAGAGTTTTTTTCTTAACTTTCAAAATTTTCTTCATAATTAATTTGCTTAAGAACTTCCCATCAACTTAATGGGTCATGGTTAAATAATGTCCATTAAAATGAAAATATTTTTTGTTTTTAAAATTTCTTTTTTCTTTATTTATTCTTTCATTTATGTTTTTATTTAGAATTAAAAAAAATATTGTGTTTTTCGGAATGACCAAATCAAATTACACAAAATCTACCACAACAAAAATAAGAAAACTTTTTCTTTTTTTTATGTCTTTCAACTCTTTTTATTAATATTTGTTTGTTTGTACTCTAAAGTGGATATAAAATTATGATTGTTGGCAGGTACTGAAAAGAGTGAAAACATATTTAGAAAAAATTATGAAGCTTCCAATAGATCAATTATGTGATATTAATAGGAACAGATTTTTGGAAGAATGGGATTAAATAAGAGTTATAGGGAAATATAAAACTTTCCACAGGGAGAATTTCCAAATATATACACCTTAATTAGATTAATATTGTCACATAGCTATTTGTTTGTTCAAATTTACACACTTTAAATGAATATTATTAGCTCAGACTTGTGTGGAAGCTACAGTCATTTGTAGACCGATCTTGTTGGAATTTAGCATTAGATTTGATCTAACACACAATTCCAATTTAGTACTTTTATTAATAGATGAACATGACATAAGTTTCGTCTTTGACTTAAATGTGGTGTGAAATGGTGGCGGAGGGTATAAAAATTTATTTGGTAAATAACTTTTTTATTAATTGTGATGATTTTTACGAAAAATTATTTATTATTACAATTATTAATTATTTTTTATTTTTAGTGAGTTTTCTTTTACCAAATTTCTATTTTTTTCATCAATTTTTAAGAAAAATTTAAATTCTATTAAAGAACACATTCCTTTTCACTACTCTCCTAAGAAAACACTCAACGAAATTTTTTTTAAATCACCCCAAAATAATAAAAATATTAGACAAAACTATAAAATCCAAAGCCAACCAACCTGTTTTTAAAAAAAAGTGAAAAAGTAAGCATTTTTGTAAAATAAAAAAAAACTCATTAAAGAAGATGGAAAAATCATAGGAAAATTTAAAACATAAAATTCACATGAAACCGGAAGCAAAACGGTACGCATTATTAAAAATTTGATTTATTTAAACACCATAGAAAAAAAGAAGATTAAAACTAAAAACTATAATATAAAATCATTATAAAAACCAGCAAAATGATATAATAAAATTTAAAAAGAAAACAATAAAATGTTACCATTTTTTATATAAAAAATAAATTCAAATGCCAATAAAATTTATGATTTTCTTGAATTTATAAAAATACGGAAAATTTTCAAAACTTAAATGTGAGACGATTTGAAAGAAATGCAGAAAAAAAAACGAAAATTGTTTCATAAAATCGAATTCTATTTTAACTTTTACTTTATTTAAACTTAATTTGTTTTTTCCAGTCATTAAATTTATCTAGAAATAAATCTTGTATACAACAATATTTTCATTTTTTTCTTCTTCTACTCTTGACAACTTTCAAAAAATATTGAAATGTTTATAGAAAAAAAAACAGTGAGAATGCTATATTCGGCTATGCCGAATCATCTATACCCTCCACCACCAAATGCGTGTAAAATAAATACATTATGTTTCGTACATACACACTCACAGACGTTTACAATAAATGCAAGTTTTGGACTATAACTTTGTAATGATGTACATACAGATTAATATTATGGCATAATTTCATTCTAATTTCCTGATTTATATATAATTGACAATTGTATGAAAGATTTTTGCTTAAACTTAAAGATGCCTTAGATATCCGTCTCTATCTTTTAACATACTGAACCGATTTTGCTAGTTTTCAGAAAGAAACTTTTTAGGACTATAAGAAATAAAGAAATAAGAAAGACGGACGGACGGACAAATCTTAATCAACTCAGTTTCTGATATTATGCAAGAATATATATGCATTATGGAGTCTGAGATAATTCCCTCTTAGCGTTACACACAAAATGACAAAGTTAATATACCCTCTTCAACACTTGTGGTGGTGGAGAGTAGAAGAATGAAAAGATGAAAAAATGATTGTCAGTTGTGGTTTGATTGTGTCTCATTATTTCCATAGTTGAACGTATTTTTTTAATATAAAGTGAAATTTATTTTTTTTAACATATAATTATAATGACTTCTTCTTTTTTATTATAAACAATAAAATGTTCTAAAGAAGACTGAATGAATGAACACGAATTATTTACATTTATTAAGTTTTATTTTTATGAAAATTAGATACTTAAAGAAAGATTTTATTTTTGCTCTTAAAAATAAATAAATAAATAAAAGACAAAAAATATTCTAAAAATAACATAAACATCTAACTTGTCTTTCTAAAAGGCTTGAAAGTTAAGTACTTCATTATTCAAATATATAAAATTAAAAATTAAGTTCCAAAGTTTAACTTAAGCAAAAGTTACATATTAAATTCCTTCTAACTAAATTTATCTTAATCTTTTGACTTTTCTATTTATTTTTCAGCTCTTTCCAATTAACTGTCTACTGTGAAACTGTGTTCGTGTTGAGGTATTTAGTGTTTGTATTGTATTTAAAATACTTTATGTTCTAAATGATTTAAATATGAGCTCAACCTATTTTGTCGTATATTTCAACAAAAAGAAGATACAACAAAAAAATAGAGTAAATAATTCAACGAAATGTGTAATAAACACCTGTATTTATAAAATAAACAAACAAATGATGGGATGTCTAAAATGAAAGAAATACTTATACGATTTTTTAGTTAAAATTTAAACACTAAACTGAATAATAAAGAATATCATAATGGTTAAGAGGTAAAACAGATTAACTCTATTTAAACAAAAAAAAATAAAATAAAAAATAGAGACAATATACGAAACTTAATTTATATATTAATACAGATTTCCAATTTCAATATTTAACCTATAAATACTTAATTTGCTTCTACAATTCTTGAAATTTTGAGTATGAAGCAATATACACAGAAAAAAATGAAACAAAATCATCGCTGAACTGCATTCATTTTAAAACAATGTTTAATTAATATTTTTTATCTATAAAGCAAAGTCATATTGGAAAAATGCTAAATTATTTCCTTTTTAAAGAGTTTAACATTGATTTTTTTCGATGCGTAAAAATTTATATCAGAATTAAATTGATCGAAAAAACAAAACATTTTTTGTCTAAATATTAACATTTCGATTTTAAAATTTTTAAAATGAACAACTCTACATTTTTCGATAAATATGCTTAATTAATTAATATTTTTATTTTATTTAAATTAAAAAAAATGGACTTAAGTACTTTTACCCTTTAAACTTAAGATACATATAATATTTTTTGTAATAAAAGAGACCAAACACAAAATAATAAAATATGAATAGAATAAGAGCAAATAGTTAAAAATTAGTCATTGGAACGGACCAGAAGCGGCTGTTGGATGGTGCTCTGCTTGTTGTACATAACATAACCATACAAAAACCTAACACAAAGAACACTATTATTTTACATACAAAAAGTATAATCATTTAGAGAACAGAGAAGAAAAGAGAGGAAAATTGTTTAGGCCGTTTGTTTAAGGCCTAAAGGGGGGTCAATAAACAGCTCTAAAGGCAATAGGTTATGGCAAAAAGAACCCTAAATTAATTGTTGTTTATAGGAAATTCTCTACCAGAAATTATGCTCTACAATAACAAAACTTAAATTACATTTATTTTGATATTTAACAAAATAAAAAGTGTTACAATTGTTTTCATTAACAGCAGTTATTTAATTTAAAATTGTACTTTTTTGTAAATTTATCATTTAACACAAATTTCAAGGTTTTCTTGCTGATAACAAACAACAATAACGAAATACCATCAAACATCAACATAAAGTGCTCCCTTCTTATAAAACAAAAACAACAAATACCCACCACATCAACGCCGCCATATGTCATTTTGTAAAACAACAAAAAGTACAAAAAAAGAGTGCAATCATCATTATAAAAAAATACATTCATTGGAAGTAAGTGAATATGTGTGTACGTGTGTAAAATTACAATAACACAAAACCTTAAGTAATAATAATAATAACAACAACAACAGGTGCAGAACCATCTAACGGAAACTATAAAGAGTAAGTAAGTAACAACAACAAATTAAGAGCAAAACAGAACATGCCGATGAAGCCAAGCAACAAGTTGTTGTTTTGTTTTGCTTTATTTTCTTCTTTCAATTTAAGAAACATCATCATAAAATGCCATTAAATAATTCAAAATTAAACAATTTCTCTCAAATAAATTAAACAAAAACTTCCGAAACGAAATGCATTGACGGGCATCAAATACTTTTTTCTTTCCTCTATTTCTTTAACATCAAAAATCAAAATGTTGCCAATGAAATTGCAACTCACCTCGTTAGCTGCTGCAGTTTGTTTCATTGTTGTTTTTAGTTAGTTAGAGAGTTGTGTTGTTGTTGATTTTTTACTTCTGTAAACTGGAATTTAGCCTTGAAAGAGCTTTTGGTTATTTTTAAAAATAATCCAGTGAAAAAAATAATATTCCACAAAACAGGATCGCGTCTTTTTCTTGAGTTTAAATTTCAGTTGTCTTCTCTTTTTTAATTATTTTTTTATACACTCTTTCTTTAATCCTTCTTTTATTTTTATAAGCAATTTTTTATAAAATTTAAAAAAAGCACTTTTCTTTTATATACAAATTAAATGATTTTCTTTAACAATTTTTTATATTTTTACTTTATTGAAATATTTGTTTAATTTTAGACACTAACTAACCACTCACTAATTTTTATTTTACTGTGTTACTAAAAAAAGTAATTTTTTATTAACTTTAACGTTCGTCTGTTCTCCACCAAAAGCCAAACATCAATGAAGTTACTGAATTTAGTTAGTGAGTGTTTGTATTAAAAAGTAATAAAGCAAATTCTGCTGGACAACATTAAGTTTGAAGCGAACATGAGTTCGAACATTAAAAGCAGTAGACAGTTAGTTAATGTAGCCAGATTGAGTAGTTTGTGTAAAAATCTTTGTTAACATATGTTACCAAATAAAATGATTTGTTTAGCAGATCTTTTAACCAAAAATAATTTATTATGGACAGAAAAAAAATTGTTAACAGAATATTTTGGTAAAATTTATTATTTTTTTTTTATAAAATTTAAAAAAATAAATCTTATAAAAAATAAATCCAGAATATTAATTATTAATTCTTATAAAATTTAAATAGAAATAATTTAAAAAATTACTTACAAAAATTGTTTCTTCTTTCTCTCTGCTATGTATCTAGAGCGTGTTATTTATTTTTTTATATTTGTTATATTTGTTATATTTGCAAATCTTTTTATTATTATATATCTTATTTTTCTTTTCAATATATTTTTTTATTTCCGCCCTTCAATATTTATTTTATTTTTATCACATTTATTCTTAGGATTTAGATTTTTTAAATATTTCAAAAACACATTTTTTCATTCATATAACAAACAATTAATTAATTATTATTTTTTTTATTTCACTCATTTATTTATTTTTTATACCAAAAGAAACACTTTTTATTTTTTATTCATTTTTAATAATTTTATATATTTGTGGTGATTTAGCATTTTTAATTCGTTTTATTTTACTTTAAAAATTTGATTTTGATTATTTTTTATTTCACTTTCATTTTTATATATCACAATTTTAAATTTTTTTCCTTTTCCCTCTCTCTCTATATATATATTTTTAATTCGCTTTTTATTCTTTATATTTCATACATTTTGATTCAATCAAATTCACATTTATTAATTTTTTTATTCCCATTTCATATTTTTTTTAAATTTAATTTTTTATTATTATAATTTTTTTCATTTTCATTTTTAGACTTTTTCCCCTCTATTTTATTTAAACACATTAATTTACAAATAATTATTTTTACTTTTCTATTTTTCATAGCAAAATTATTTCTTATTTCACTTTTATTATTATTATTATTATTATTATTATTATTATTATTATTATTATTATTATTATTATTATTTATTTTTTCTTTTTTATTCACATTATTTAATTGATTTTTTATTTCTGTTTCATTTTTTCAAATTTACCTGACACTTCACAATAAATATACTTTTTTATTCATCTGGCAACTTTAATTTTGCACTCTGTTTTTACTTTAAACTCTACGCGCATTTTCAACAACAAAAACCACCACATGCAATTCACACGTACACGGCACAATATTTACTGTCGAATAACATTTTACACAGATTCGCTTTTTAATAAACTTTATACTCCCCACATAAACGTTCATTTACACTTTAATTTAACAGTAATTTTATTTAATTTCGTAAACTTTACACAAATTTATTATTAAAAAACTACACGCTTAAGAACAAACACGACCGTTTACCGCTAACAAAGAAGAAGAACTTAAGGAAATGGAGAAAGAAAATGTTGTTGCCATATGTGCATACAACGAAATGTCAAACTTTAAAATGTTGGTTGCCATAAGAAATTATGTCCGTTCACTAGCGGAGATAAAAATAACGGAAAGTTGATTTTGAAAATAGAGTAAGAAAGCAAAAAATTTTAAATTAGAATGAATATAAAGGAATATAGTAAAAGGAATGAATAATAATAAGTTTGCGATAGTGGAAAAACCACAAGTGTGCAAAAAACATAAAGAACTAACTAATAACAAATATGAATGATATATTCTGCTATGCCGAATCGTCAATACCCTCCACCACAAATTCGTGTGAAGTTAATACGTTAGGTTCCGTAGATATACACTCACAAATGTATAAAGTATATAAATAATACAGAAACACTTAGAGTCATTAACTTAGTTATAAGTTTGGTTTATAACTTTTTTCTACTGAACTGGCTTTTTTTTATTTCATTGAGCTCCTCTGTCAATTCTTGTGGATGTGAGCAGAGAGACAGCTTGACGAAAATCGACTGAGATTTTGATTTAAGGCATGAATATATATATATATAGATCATGGGGTCTGAAATAATTCATTCTTAGTGTTGCACATGGAATGACAAAGTTACTCTCTTCACCATTTGTATTGTGGAGGGTATAGAAACAAGAAATATACTTGTTATAAGCTCAAACTGTTTTCCGGGAAGGGGTCTTAAATGGGAGCTACAGCTAAATATGGGACAAGATTGTTCAATTTATAATTTATTTTGATTATTGATAGAAAAATCGTTGTGCTAAAATAATCAATAATGATTTATTTAAATGTTTTTTTTTTATAAACTCAAACCAAAAGTTTTCCGTGAAAGCCCGTTATAAGGGAGCTATAGGAAAATATGTACCGATATAGGGCAAATTAATATAATATCTTCAGAACAGTTAGCAAAATAATTGTGTCATTTCAATAGAATTGGTTCAAATTTAAAAGTTTATTAAGCTATATAAATCATATTCCGGGAAAGGGCCTTATATGGGCTGCTTTGGATTTATTATTGTGTCAATATAAGCATATGTGAAAAATTTCAGACACACAGAGTTTGTGGGGTGTATAAAATTTTGATGATCTTTTGATGGAGCACGTGAAATTTTTTTTATTAAAGTCCAATTACATTTTTAGAAGAAATTAGAAGAGTTCTTTTTCGGAATTTTGAGGTTGTTTCAGATATCGGTCTATAACTTCCTTGCTTATAAACCGATATAGCTGGTTTTAAATAGAAAACTACTTAGAACAATAACAAATGATGTGGCCAAGTTTCATTGAATTCGGACGATTATGAGAATGTTTCCAACAGACAGAGAGACAGGCAGACGGACATAGCTAAATCGACTCAGTTTCTGATTTGATGCAATAATATAATATATACATTGTAGTGTCTGAGATGATTCCTTTTTAGCATTACACACGGAATGACAAACTTAATATTCCCTCACCACCTGTAGTGGTGGAGGGTATAAAAAGTATCGAAACCTACGACCATTGCTTCCTGCGGAATTACTATCCTTATTAAAAATACATGTTGTTTTAAGCAAGGATCCAAGAATGGAACCCTGCGGGACACAGAATGTGACGTTATATGTTTTAAAACTACGTCGGTATTCACCCATAAGGATATTTAAAGGAAATATAGTCTCCAGAGTTTTAATGTATCTCAGAGACTCCACGATATGCTTCCACCCAGCCGAATTGAAGTCATTTATAAAAACAAAATCGAGCAGCCTGTTGTATATCACGTTTTCAAGGCACTTACCTAATTCCCTGATTTTGGGCATCAATATCAAATTGTTTTTTCCACACATCGGGAAATTTGCCGTCCTGAAAGCATTTCTCAAAAACTCGAACGAAAAGTGCTGCTCTTATAGCAGGGTTAGGGGTACTATCTTGTCCCGAAGCTTTTTTATCGCCAATTTCAGCCTCAGGAACATCCGTATAAGGTTCTTTTTCTGAAAAAAGGTTCATATTTTCCCGTGAAGTCTGCTCATTACCATACGGTAGGCGTTTCCCACGGATTGTTATCAGTTCCTTACACAACCGCTTAAAGCATTCAGCCTTGCTTGAGTTTATTTATAGCTGCTTTTAATTCCTGGCATAGATGCATCAAAGGCGTTCTGTATTGCTTTTAGGATTTTCTCTGATATGCATTCTACTTCACCATTCTGGTTGCGGAAGTCGAGATCTAAAGTGTGCTTCGCCCAACCTTGGGAGATTGTCTTCCCATGGGGTTGTATTCTGGAGATCATTTGAATTGTAGACACACGTACAAAACTTAAGTCTATAACTGACCCAGTATTTCCCCATTATTCCCAAGAACTACATCCAGTCTAGAAAAAGCATCCAAGTCCTGGGCCCAAGCATTAATGTCTCCTCCAATGGCAATAGAGCTGTCTTTTGTGGCGTCTCTAACAAGATTGTCTCAATTTATCTCTCAAACTCGTAGAGAGGCATGTTGGAGGATAAGCACTACATGAACATATATTCCACCGATCTTGCCTTTTACAAATCCTACTTCTGATTGTCTCATGGCTTCTTCTATCGCTCTATTTCCACAGACTCAACCTGTAGCTTCCGGAAATATGTCCTTTTACCTCCAAACTCTTGCAATTTAATTCTCCCTCGCATTGTTTGACGATGTGGAGTTCAAGATCACATTTTAGGCAACGGTGGGATCTATCGGTACTAGATTTACAAAGCTTCGATATATGCCCAAATTCCAAACATCTGAAGCATTTCTTTCGTCAGCTTTGTTTGCTCCCTTAGACGAGAACTTACTTTGTTGATCTTACAGAGAGCAGACAGCCCTTCTTACAACTAACGCTGGGAGACTGCGCTCCTCCGAAGGTCTTCCATATAGACTTAATAACAGATTCATCTATCTATATCGGGCATTTGTAATTCTCTGGCAACTTCGCCTTCCAATGAAGTTCATTCTAATCAATTCGCTGAATCTTCCAGCTATGTTATTGGTATCTAATTTGAGCTCTCTAGTAGGAAGAAGGTCGCCATTCTGCGTTCTTCGTACCTTGCTTACTTCTCGTTCTAGTTCGGGATCTGTTCTATCTTAATTTCTTTGGGATGTCCACGTATGATTTTATCATTTTTTCAGGCCTGGGTTTGTTTGCGTAAGGCATTAATTCTTCTTTGTTACCATTGTCCACTTCTCCGTATTGGCCTCTTTAATTTCAATAAATAACACTTTTTATCCAGTATTAGCCAACTTCTCGGTTTTATCGTTTTTTCCGTTTGTTCCCTCCCTTCTTTTGCCGCTTCATAGGAGAGGTTTGTGGGTGGCTTGGTCGAATATAACTCTACAATTTTACTGCAATAGAGGTCTATTTGATTAAACAAAAGAAGCTCTATTGCCTCTTATGAGGTTGCGATGAGTGCACCTAACTTATTCTGATATGCGGTCGTCGTTTTTCCTCTCCTCCACTGCGGTAGAAATACAGATAGACTTTATGAAAAAAAATAATTTATTGTTTTTTTCCATTTTTTTTATTTTTATTATTATTATTATTATTATTATTATTATTATTATTATTATTATTATTTGTTTTCAAGTTTTATAGTTTTTTTAGTAAAAAAAAAATAATTTTTTATTTTTTGATTTTTTAATTTTAAATTTAAATTTCAGTACAAAAAATAAACGAACTTTTTTCATTTCCAGGTTAAAAAAACAAATAAAATTAAGTAATTGTAGCATACTTTACGTATAAAAGTAAAAAAAATTGCTTAGGTAATCCCTGAACCACCAATGGCCTTGAAAATTTTGACATAACGGAATTTGGGGTGAATTTCTGAAAACTCACCACACTTCCCCTCTTTTAATTCACCACACTTTTATATTCACCACACTTCCCCTCCTTCCTGAAAAATAAACAATTTGGCGCTCAGGACTCGGCCGCCCCCACACGACTTTTTTCTCCTCGATCCCCCACTTTTCCGCTTCACTCTCACCATTTCACGTTCTTTCTTCCTCCATTTCCGTTCCTTCTCTTTTTCCCTTTCCGGCAGACTGTATCTGCTTAGTCGATTCACACACCACAGCACCCGATTCGCTCACTCCAATTTTTATTTCCGGTCGTTTGTTCTATTTAAACGAATTGCGAAATTAAAAAGAATGCGCGACTTTTAAAAAAATTTGCGAATATTGAATGAAAATAAAAAATACTTGCTCATTTGAGGGTTAAAAAGAATCAGAAAATTCTTTACATGTTATAAATAGCAACCCTGTGTGCGCTATAGAAAACAAACATTTGTCGCTGACATAGCACATGTCAGGATGGCCGAGTGGTCTAAGGCGCTGCGTTCAGGTCGCAGTCTACTCTGTAGGCGTGGGTTCGAATCCCACTTCTGACAAATTGCATTTTTTATTTCTTTTTTTCGTCTTTAACAAGTTTTTTGAAAGGAAGGGAACCACAATTTCTGATTGTTTAAAGAACTATTTTTTTATTTTATTCATATATTTTCATTTAAATTTAAATAATAATATAATAATAGTTTGTTTATTCTGCAAAATACTCTTAAAAATATGTGTAGAATTTTTCGAAAGGAAAAATTAAAAAACAGTGATTTTTTTGTTTGTTTTGTTTCCAATTTAAAGAAAAAAATTATATTGAAAAAATAAAAATAATTCACATAAAAATTACATTTAATAATAAAAATATGCATAAATGAATGATTTTTATTAATTGCTGGCTTTTTTGTTTTATTTATTATTTAAAAAAGGATAAATTCTAAAAGTGTAGAATAATAAGTGTTGTTTTTTTCAGTGTATGTTTGTTGTTAATTTCAATTTTTAACTTATAAGATTTATTTGTTTGTATACACGTCCGTAATTTGCTTCTTGTCGATGTGTTTTTTCATGTTTCCTACTGAATGGTATTTTCTTTTCTTAATTTGTTTTTAGACTATTTGAATTTTTAGATTAATCTTAGGAGCTACTACACTACTACAGTATTATTGAAAAAAGTTTAAAATTTAAATTTCAGTCATAAAAAGTTACACCAAAATTTCATTTTTCAAAAAAGAAAATAAATCCTTTAAAAGGTGGCGGCTCGCACGCTCTCATAATAATGAATTTTTTTATAATTAAAGTAAGTTTATGAAATATCGTCTAATTTTAAATACACTACTCTACATACCAGTGTATTTTTATTGTAAATAGAAAACTAATTTAACTCGACTAACTGTTGTTTACAAGTCGCATGATAGGGCACCTTGACAATCGTGAACTTGGTGTGAGGTAAATTTTCCGCTAATATAGATTCAACTTTGTCCAGGGGTAAAATTTCAATTTGCGGCACATCCGTCGCTGCAGAACTGTCGTCTGTATTGGCTGCAGGTGATTTTGCTTTACCATTTTCCTCGTCATCTTCATCACCGTTGGTAGCTCCCGGCACCGGTTTTAACACCGGTATACATTCGTCGAAATGATGTTTTTCTTTTTTCGTCGATTCCTCACACTGATCGACGTAGAGCGCTGTGACACGAAGCAATTCCACGGTTACACACCACGTGAATACTTTAAGACTTTCAGACACTTGTTGTACGGCACTAAGAACAATTTGATTGGTGGTAGCCGATTGAGAAATGTATGTAGGAATGATGAGCAATTTACTGATATTCGTACACAAACTTAGCTTCTCATCAAAACCTGGTTTTATATCGAAATTAACCAATTCCAATTGATATAATTGCTCCAATCGTGCTACAGCATCGAGGATTTCCAAAGTACAGACATTTGTTACTTGACTGTTCTCCAGTCGCAATCTTTGCAAATTTATTAACTTGGGTAACACAGCTTCTGCAAATGTAGAATCGAAATCGCCACATTCTCCCAATTCTAATGATTTCAGGGTTGTTAATTCTCCTAAAACCTCAATATTCTTGGCTCCCAAACCCTTGATGGATGTCAAAGAAAGATGAGTTATTTGTGAAAGTGATGCCATCGGTGTGAGATCTCCCGCCAAAACGCCGGCTTCACAAGTACGTAAACGTAACTCTTCCAGTGAGTTCAGCAGGGAAATGTGTTCGAGATTTATAGTGTCATCATTAATGGCCAGAGCGTTAATTACTTTTAAATTACGATTGCTCTGGAATAAACTCTCTACCACTCTGGCGGAACAACGACACAGTTCTATAGTTTCCAGAGAGCACACAGTACCTACATTTGCACAGAAATCATTCCACATATCTTCGCTACGAACGCTAGATAGGAGCATTTTACGTAAATCCAGATGTTTCGTTTCGCCACGTCGTAAAGCTCCTGCAAAACCGGACCAACTACATACTTTTGAATTTTTCATGCGCACTGTTTGCCATAATGATGTATCCTTTGCCGCCAAATTCCATAATTTACAAACAGCAGCAGCACGTGGACGTTCCTGTGACAACACATGGGAAATACTTATTATGAACAATTAATTTTCGACAACAATTATCTTGGGAACTTACATGTATTTTTAAATATTTTAAAATACACAATAATGAATCATAGGCATATGAAACATTGGCAAAGAAATTTGTAGCAAATAACTTATTTGAATTATCAACCACCACGGAGTTGTGAGAATTGTGAGCCTGTGTGACGGTACCGTCCAGTGAATTATTTGATTGTTTACGATTTTTGCGTATACTCTCATTAATTTGTTTCAAATCGTTTTCAATATCATTAACATGTCTGCAAAAAAATAAGAGAAAATAATAAATAACACAACCGACTTCAATATTACAATGAAATTTCTCTATTCTTTTTCTATTCCTATAAAATTTAGAAAAAAAAGCTCGCTCTCATGTCTTCGTACTTTCGCGATTTTCAAACAATACTTTACAAAACTCACTCGGTGGGTAATGCCAAAGGTTTAGCCACCATAACGTATTTCTTGCCTTTTACCACTGCAATTGTTTGCGGAAATTTATTCTCCGGTCTTTTATTGTTGCTGACAATATTTGAAGATGGTTTTACTAAGACTGCTGGTGGTACTAGACTAACAGCTGTTGAGATATTCTCATTGGGAGTCTTGGGTACGCAACAAGCCTTTAAATATAAAATGAGAAATTACATAGAATCTAATATGAAAATAAGCAAATCTTGTCTTAAGCACCTCGCATATATAATCCTTCCCACGACTATTATTGATGGTGCGATACTCAGAGTTGTATTGACTGAGACCCACACATTCATGATGGTGCAAACACAGACATTTTGTACATTGAAGTTGTGGTACTTGTCCTTGCGCCTTTGGACAATTTACGGTGCAAGAAGGTTCCTTGGGATCAACATTTAAAGTAGTTTTCTTAATTTCTGGTGTTTGAGCAACTTCTGGTTTGATGGTGTTAGTTGATGATCTATTGAAGAAAAGGTAAAAATATGGCAAACAAACGTATTTCATAATAGAGCAATTGTCAAACATAACGAGAGCGAGCTACTACATTCATACAGATTCACAACATAAACAATTTTCAATAAACTTAATATAGACCAATTAATTTATGAAAAAATGTACTTTAAAAAAATAGGAAATAAATATAATTCTTACTTTTTTGCTTTTGAAATCTTTCCGGAATGAGCAGCATTTATATGAGCATTATCATGCTTACGACTACTGGGCGGAGTACTTGGTACCGTATGATGGGCTGTACTAACTCTACTACTTAAAAGAGCCGCATTGTTCACTTTGAGAGCTTTACTGGGTGTCCAACCTTGGGGTGGAGGACTTGCACCTTTGGGTCCTTTAGGTTTTGAGACGCGCTTTCCCATACTAGGTGGCGTGGAAACTGCCGGCAATTTTGCAGCAGTTAAAGAAGGACGTGAAGTTGGTTTCGCACTCCTTACAATCTCCACTTCAGGACCAGCACCTAAAGGCTCTCGCATAAAACAAAAATGATCTATAGTCAAATCTCCCTCCAGTAGAGGTATAATTTCATTACGAGCTCTCAACTTTTTACCAGCTGGTGATATGAAATAGACATCCGCTTTATCTTTACTTTGCTCTGGATTTGCACGAAATACCAATTCTCTTTTCCAACCATATTCGAATGGTTTCCTATAGAATTCATCTTGTGGTGATAAGGGCTTTCTGGCTGGAGGATTTGTTTTTACTGGAGTCATGCCATTAGTTTCCTCACCATCTGCCACTATATGAGGTTTGGGAGGAGACTTTTGAGCCGTTTTAATTTGATGATCTGTTTCCAAAGGTGGAGTTTTATTAGTTTTAAGCGCTTTAGGTGACTTCGAAGACGATCTGATGGCTTGCAAACCAGGCGAAGACATTTTTGTGACTGGAGAAGCCTAAAATTATTTTAAATGTCATTGAACTTGTACAGATTTTGTTTTAAAGCTTAAAATTTACATACCTTCTTAGATGAGTTTGGAGAATTTAAAGGACTCTCCTTGCTCTCAATAGCTGTTTCTGTATTTTTTGATTGTTCTTCGAGATTATCAATGGGCTGCTCTTCCGCTGGTACAACTGATTCTTCGCCCACTTCTGCTTTTACTAATTCAGCTTCACCACTGAGTTCATCAAATCCCAATAAACATTCTTCAGAACCAGATCTTCGCACTTCATAGCGTTTTCTTTTAATGGTCACCTCCTCTAATTCTTCTAAGCCGTCTTTGGCAGCTGTGTCTTCCTCCAAGGGTGTAGATAATAGTTTCCGCCTAATTGCTGCTTTAGAGGTCCCATCACCGTTGTCTATATCCTCTCTTTCATCTTCGGATCCCGATACTTCCAATTTAAATGGCGTAGCTGTCAAAACTGACTCATTATTTTGTGGATCCAACGTACCAGGTGGTTCTTCTGTATCATGTTTAATTTTAGCACGTTTTTGCTTTAATAATGACGGCGACGTCGAAGCGCTTGGTATCGTTTGCTGTTGTTCTTCACTATCGTCAATGTCATCGTCACCACCTTCACCAGCAGCAAGTACAGTTTTCTCGTCAACAGGCTCTGCCTTATTAACAACTATTGCATCGTCTACCTCCATTCTGATGTGTTGAAAACTTTGTTTTCTTTTGGGTGAAATTTTTGCAAATTTTCTAACCAAACAGGGCAATTTCAAGAGCTGTGCAACGCTTTATCTTCTCCTACGATTTTCACCTTTTGGAGCAAAAGGTTTTTAATTTAATTTTTATCTTAAACACTTGTTAAGATGCCTTTGTGTCAGTCACACAATATTCTTCCTCTCTACAGTCTGGCTAAAGTTTTTCTTCGTTTGCTCTTTTTTTGTATTTTTTATTTAATACGCGCGTTTTTGACGTTTTCTTTCTTTTTCGTCGGTATACTGTGTTTTGTGTCAATTATCACAAAAAGTGAGGTTAAGTTTTTTACACAATTGTTTTGTTGTATTCTTTCACTTCTCTCTCTGTTTTTTGATTTTTATTATATCTTTATTTTTGTTTTTCTTGTTATTTCCTAAATTGTTTTTTTTTATTCTTCTTCTTGCTGTTGTTTGTAATTATTGCTTTTTATGTTTTGCTTACAGAGTTTATTATTAGTTTTATTTTTTGCTGCAATTTTAAACAAAATCAATTTCTTTTTCGTATTAGATTCTTTACACACACACACGCACATACAAATTTTAAAATCACAAACAAATCTTGAAGTTTAACTCTCAGATATTATTTTGTAGAAAATTTTACAATTTAATTATCACTTTTTTTACTTTTATTGTGGGAATAAAGAAATGTTTTTTTTTTTAATTTTTTTCTCCAATTAAATGTTTGGAAATTTGCAATTAAAATATGTTAATTTGTTTAAGAAAAAAATGGAAATTTGGCGTTGTTTACGTTGATTTTATTGGTGTAAATAAGGTAATCGATTATTCGATGCAGAGTTGTATTTATTGTGCAATTCTGGTGAGTATAAGATTATCAGTGTTTTTAGTGTGGTAAACTTGTATGACACAAGGTTGTATTTCAATGATTGTTAATTTAAAGTTATATTACTTTTACTTTATTTAATTTTAAATTTGTAACAACAATGTTTAAAATAAAAATAGACATCTTGTTATTTACGTAATTTTATTTTCTCCATTTAAAATGTGTTAAATGCTTTTCTGAATATTTCCAAGAACATATTAAGTTATCGGTTCTAACCGCAAATCTATAAATAATAAAAAGTTATTAAATTATTTAAAAATTTCCTATCTGTTAAACCACTCAACATCATCGCACAGTGTGTCCAAATCGATTTTTTTGGAAATAATTCTTTAACTTTTGAACCGTTAGAGCGTAATCCAGTTGCTTTTCCATTCTACTGGATTTAGAGTAGATTTCGCAAAAACATGTTAAAAGGGATTGATTTTGTTTTGTATGAGAAATCTATTAAAAATTAACTAGATTCTGCTCTGAATCTCAAAGATCCATAACCAGAGCTGAGGTGTCTCTGAGTTGAATTGGAGAAACAGAAGTCCCTATATGGTTTGCGGCGTAGTAAGATTTTAAAAATTCGTCAAAAATCCATTTATGAATTGAAAGAAAAGAAATGTTGTATACAGATATATTTGGAAACCTATAAATTTCATTAAAATGTATATCAGTTTATCCATGATGCAAGGAATTAAAAAGATTTCCACATTTCCATATGGAAATGTCAAAATATCAATCCGTATAAGTCATGTTTAAAAAATTTATTTTTTTCCCTTTAATGACTGCCTTGGCATTCGGCAAAAATAATTTTTGTATGTTTACCTTACATATGTAGCTATATATTAAAGATAATTTAAAAATAATTTCACTTTTGCAATTTGAGAAATTAAGAAAGATAGATAGAAAAAATATAAAGCATAGAACAAAAAAAGTCGCAAATAAATGTAGCGACTTGTTTGTATAAATTAAAGTACCAACTATCGATTAATATAACTTTTTAACGGATGCTTATATTTATATAATTATTGCTTCATATTTTTAAGAATTTTATGGGGAATCTGTAAATAAAAAAAATTAGGACCCTTAGTGAATCCGCTATCTATAAAGAGAAAAATATACAGGGCTAAAAATGGATTACAAACATTTTACAGCTTGAATATAGGACTATCTATATACAACATTTCTTTTCATAATGGATTCAACTTAAGAGGGTCTCCGACTATGCCCTTGACCAAATAAGATATCTCTAGCTGTTCAAAAGTTAGAAAATTATTTCCAAAAAAACTCGATTTGGACACACTGTGCATCTTTTATATAAATCATAATTAATTACTTATACATATATTTACGTATGTATGTCTAGTTTAATATTTTACTATGATTGTAAATCTATTTATAGAAATTACAAACACTGCACTTGCACAAGGGAGAGAGAGAATTAAGCCGGTTATTTAGCTGAGCTTAATTATTTAAATGTCTGTTTGGCGGATTGACTCACTAATTGACTAGTTTGTTTTACAGTGTGTTTTGATTAATTTGCATATATTAAATGCTTAACAGCGCAAAAACAAAAGCTCTAACTTAACAGGGGTTCGCACGCCCCCGAACATGTTTCTTGTATCTTTTTTTATTACAATTATTTATTCTATTTTTTTGCAAATAAACAAAAATAATTTAAATTCTGTATGACTCAAACCTTCAACTGTGTATTAATGAATTGCAGTTACTGTATGTGTGAGTGAATGTTTGTATATATTTTTTATTGGAATAAATAAATTATTAATAAATAAACAAAAAAATATTGTAATCACAATTAATACGATTTGTCATGGCCGGTGAATGATAAAATGCATATTAAACGATTGCAAAAGGGATTTAATGATTAGCTACATGATCGAATTGAGAGATTTTAGAAAAACTATCTTTCTGTATAAACAATTACTATAGGCTTTCATTCTTATCAAGATCGATCAATGAACTTGTAAAATAAGAATTCCTTAAAGTAATAGTTACGGAAAAGTTTTCAAGGTACAAATCTGGCAACTGCAGGAACCTGGTTTTCATTTCACAGCCCATAAGGTATTTCCATTGTTTACTTTATATTGATTGGTTGATATTGCCTAGGTGGAATTGTCCATGTATTGGTTTAAGAATAAAATATATTATTGTTGATTGACAGTAAAATAATATATTTTTTTTTACAAGCAACATTCATTAAATTTATGTAAATAAGTATGAACGAATGAATACTTACATAATGTGCAATTTCGTAGAATACTTTAATGCGCTTTTGAAATAATAAATTTCACTTAGCCATACGCTCTTCAAACGGAAATACCAACGATTTTTCGGTATTAGCACTGCATAATACTTTTATAAATCCCTCTCACTCACGAGAAATTTTAAATATTCAGTTATTGGAGAAAATAGCAAATTTACTCGTATTATAAAATTTAAAGAAAAAAATAATAATAATTGTGCAACACGGCACGTTTGTTTTAATAAAAATAATTACATTTTTATATTTATAATAAATTATGACCGGTGATAGATATTGAAATCTTTTATAGTTAAATTATACAAAATAATAAAAATGTAATTAATATGAAATTGTTTAAGTCGATTTAGAAAATGTAAAAATCAAAACTAATTTGTTTTAAGTTTTAGTTAAAATTTCGCATATTTATTTTGAAATCCATTTATCTAGTTTGTTATTTAATTTTATTCACCTTTAATAGTAAGCAATTATTAATTCCTTCGTTTTTTAACTTTTTTGTTTACTTTAAACCCTGAATAGAATTGATGTTAAATTGTGTCATGCATAATAAAACGGTTTTTCAATTTGAATAAATTTCGACGATTTTTATTATTATTTTTTTAAATATGAATCATTTAATTTTGTTGCAACACACTCATCCAATATTCTAATAAAACGTAATAAAATCATCTAGTTTTATTAAACAAAATATGAATTAACCATATGACATGTTCAAAAATTCTCATCTAAAAGTTATTAAATGTTGAATACTCCAGACAATATGCCCACTGGCTGCAATATAAATTAAATGTTTATATGTTTATACAAAAAACATTCTTAACTACACGCAGCAAAATTTATATATTTATGATTTAAGAAAAGCCCAAAAATCTTAACCATTCAAAAATTTCAAAATAAACATTTATTTTTACAAGTGTAATATGGTTTTCTTTTATGTATCAAATATCTAAATTTACCAGTTCATGGTTTTCATAATCTATTTATTAAAATATTTAAGTTTATCTAAACGTTTGAAACGATATAATATAAGATACTAGCTATTATCTGGTGCGCTTTGCTGCACAAAAATGCTCCTCAGTCCTAGATCTCGAAAGAAAATTCGGAAATCACGACGTGTATTAAAATTCTAAAACTTTCTAATTAAACCTTTTCAATGGAATGTGACAATTTGGAGTGACAATGATAGTTTGGACCCATTATTTATTCTACAATTAATAATTGGTATATATAGAGTCGGCTCTCAATTTTTCTTTGTAAAACCATATCTATCATGAATTCTCTCATCTAAAACTCTTTTTTACAGAAAATTTATTAGGGCTAAGTTTATGAAGCTGCTAATGTTGTATGAACAGTACCATGGTGCCATGCGATGAAATTGTTAACTATCTATGATCTGTGGAATTATTATTAAAAAATTTATTTCCATTCACTTTCATAAAAAATTGCTGTGGCGAAAAAATATAAGGTAGTTTTTTAGAAATCGATTGGAACTAATGTTTTCAAATCTAACTATAATAATTACATGGAGGCTACCCCATTGTTTGATTCTAACTGCCTACATTTTGTCCAGTAAAATTGGTGTGGACTCATTATTTATTTTTATCAGGACCTTACCTCTCCCCCTGATGCTATTCGTTCTATATTTTGTCAGTAAACCTGTTTCTAGAGAAAGTAATTGGAATGAAATGTTCATACCCTCATTTCTCTCTCCCCCTGACTCCATTCGTCCTATATTTTGTTTAATAAAATAGTTCCTTAGGAAAGTGAATGGATCCAATTTTTAAAATTCTAGAATATTTTTAGATATTCGATCAATATTTTCTTTGTATGGGGGTATACGTCCGCGTAGTTATTATTCTGTGAAATTTTAATTTGAATTGGCCCAGCCGTTTTGAAGTCCATACGTTACATACATACACAATTCCCTTTTTATATATTGATGTCTTTCAAATGCTATTTTTATTTATATTATTTTTATGGTTAATAACTTATATCCTTACAAACTCACCTTTAAGAAAAAGGTTCACTTTTTGTATATTTAATATTCACCACTATGACTGACAACTTACCTCTCTTCTGCTCATTATTAATTTTTGTGTTCATTTATGTAGATTTTTGGTGTTAAAATTAATCCGTTTGAAATTAATTAAAAATTATAAAATGTTAAAATGGAACTATCGAATATATTTGTATAAAAATTTAAATGAAAAATATAAAATTAATAAAGAAAGAAAAGAAATTGAAGAAAGATGACACTTGTTGCCCGGATTTGTGTTCTTGTGCATTATCTTCTAATTGGTATACGGTTGATAAAAATTTCGGGTCTTTTACGGATTTAAAGTGGAAATTTACAAAGAAAATATTTCAAGGATATATTGCATATTTGACATTGTGGGCAAGTGTTGCAGAAAATTTTGGAATACTTTAAAGGACACCTATTGAAATTCCTTTTTGGTAAGTCATTTTTATTTTTAATTTTCTTGAAGGAGATTTATAAATTCGTTTAAGCTCCCAATTTTCTCTGTTACTTACTTTGGGTATTCGTCATTACTTTGGAACAAATTCGATTTATTTGTAATTGTTAGTGTTGCTTTTTGCTTAATTTTTATGTTTGTAGAATTTTGTATATACAGTATTTATTGTCAAACGACATGATCACGATTATTTTAAGAAATATTGACAATTCAAGTGAAATAAAGCGTAGAAAATCAACACCAAACAAGCTATAAAACAACAACACAAACCAAAAAATAAAAAAAAGATATAAGAAAACAAAAAATATATATATCCTAAAACACTTGGCGATGGTGTCGTGTGTCGCTTTAAACATTAAACGGCAGCCAAAAAAACAAATTTTTATTCGTAACCAGAATGAGACAGAATAAACCAATCAATGTCTGCTAAAACCCCAACTATTTATTTTTGCAAATCTAAGAAAGAACAGCAAATAAACCCAAAAAAAATATAATCTGACTTACAAATAAAGCTCATTATATAAAGTTATGAGCACTGAAATAGCACAATTATATGTGTGTAGTTTCAAACAAATATATTAAAAAAAAAGTAGCAGACCCGGAAAACTTCGTTTTGTTAAAAGGGAGTTGTTGGCCCTAATCAAACATTAGTATTATATTATCATACTACTCGTCCTATATGTTTTCCTATAATGGTGTCTTACAAGAGCATAACTGTTCAATATTCATAAGTCTCTCGCTGTAGTAGTTCTTTAGATATTCATTAATTAATATATGCTTGGAATGAGGGTACCTCTACCTCTGAGCCCATCCGTCCTCCATTTTGTCCAGTAAAACAGTTCTTGGAGGAAGTAATTGGTACCAAAGTTGAAAATTCTCGCTGCAGTGGTCTTTCAGATATATGAAAATCAATATTTGCTTTGTATGGGGGCTACCTCTTCTGCAGTTTCTATCCGTCCTACCTTTTGATCACTAAAATAAATCCTTGAAGAAGTATTCGACAATCAATATTTGTTTTGTAGAAGGGTCTTTTTTAAAGCCTGTGTTACTTTCCGGTGCTCCAGCCGTTTTGGAGTCCATACTTTACATACATACATACATACATACATACATACATACATACATACATACATACATACATACATACTAATGCTAACTCCTCTACGAACTTATACAAGTGTATTTCATTATCAATATCTTATTTGTTTACACAAGATTATTTTATAAAATTGAAAAGATACTCTTGTTACTATTTAATAGACCAACACTGTAAATGCATTTAATATCCAGTGGCACATAAGAAACATGGATCTTTTTAGACTTTATTTAAGAAGAGGGTGTTTTGTTCATTCGATCATCGATTCTCAAGTGTTAAACCAAGTGATTTTTGTGGCGCATGCCAACATCAATAAACGATCTAAACATTGAGGGAGAAGTGAAGTGAGTGACATCATATATATCTATTGTATATTATAGAGTATATGTATTGAATGTCTATGGCAGCAGCCCTGGCATTAGAGTTATGATTTTAAACTTCAGGCTATGAAATGCATATAAAAAATTTTATTTTGAGATTAATATGAAATCAATTTATTCCATTTTATATGTATATGTAAGAGGGCGTTTGTATTTTAGTTTATTTAAAGCAAAACTAAATTAAATTTTGTAAGGTAATTAGTTTTTGTTTAAATAAAAATGATTTATCACTTTAACTATATCACACGACATGATTGTCAACTCAAAACAAAATTCTGAAAGATATTTGAAAAATTATTTAAAATGTGCCAAATGTTATAAACAAACCCTGACTCAAATATTAATTCATATTTCAAAATAATAACAATTCCAAGTTTTTGTTTAACACTTGACGAATAAATAAATGTTTTGATGTCTGTAATAGTTGCATTAAGTATCTAAATATAATGAAATATAAATACTAAATTCTCACACCCTGTTAAAGAAAATGTATATATTTATTCTGTGTTCATTCTTAAGGTCTTTTTGGTGTATTTTTTTAACAAACAAATTTAATTAACAATAACTTAACAAATTTATTATTGGCTGCTAATTAACAATAACTTTTAAAAATAGAGTTTACACGCGATTATGATTTTAAATACTTATTAATCAAACGTTTTAATCTAGAGGACTCTTGTATTTTATTTCATATAATTTTTGTGAATACAGATACTTTATGTTTAATATTATATGGGTCAGGGCATTTTAATATAAATTGAGTTTTATTTTAAATGATTTTAATACTAAATAGTTGTGTGTCATCTGCTAAAAAAACACCAAAAGTGTTTAGCCGAAAAATCTTAAAATAATTTTATTAATTACATTGAAAAAGGCGGCTTTACAGTTTGTTTTCATAAAGGTGCGTTTTTGATGTGCCCCAAGTGATATGAAGAAGATGATACGTTTATTATTATATATAATTTGTATTTTGGTTACGAAACATTTATATATTTTCATGACAATACGTATGTTTATAAATATCTAAATTCGTATATAAGACACATTGGGTCACGAAAAATGTGTTGCCAGTTGTTTAAAAGTTATATATCTGAAAGTTATAAACCTGTTAATGAATTCCAAATTGGCAACGGAATAAATCCAAAGTAAAATAGGTTATAATCCTACTCACATCTTTAAGGAATTTTTTTAGTCTAAATAATGCAGGCCGGATTGGATGAATATTGATTATCGGATATCTACAGAACTATTGAAGTGAGAGTACTAAGATTTTATCACAATAACTTTATTTATAAAACAAGGTATTATTGTTCATAAAACTTTTGCAGCTAAAATTTAAAATTTAGCCCAAATAATTTTCTTCTGAAACAGTTTTATGTGAGAAAATGGTTGGTAGATGTGATCATACAAAGAAAAAAGGTCAGTCGAACTTATACATACCAATTATAAAACGGTTTTATTGGAAACTTTTAGATTAGACAGGTTCTGCGGGATTTTTAAAAATTAATGTTGCATAAAATTTTTAATATATGTCGAGATATGTCAAATATCAAATATTATAATGGAGTAAACAAGACATTTCCCAGAAATTATGTTCTATTCCTCAGAATTTGCAAGATTTTATATATAAAACTTGTAGTAAGAGAAATTAGGCAACTCGTTATTTCGATATAATACTATAGCATTTATAGGAGTGCCCTTATGGCTTAATAGATTGTATAATGCAATACATTAATATCAATTAATAACAAATACTACATTATTATAAAAATATATTTTGTAAAGGCTATTAATTTATATTTTAATTATATGTTAAACATCAAATTAAAAAATATGACAAATGATTTGAATTATAATTAAAAAAAAACATTTATTTGTAATGCAATTTGAAGAAAAAGTTCTTCCTTTTTTATTTATTACTTAAAACATGATTAAAAAACAAAAACATTATCGATATTGATTTTATTTTGTTTACAAATTTTCTTCTCAAATGTATGGTTCAGAATTTCACCACCATATTTACCACTATAGAAAAAACACCACATTCGTTCGAATCTTACACTTCTTACACATGTAAAATCATGGATTATCATCACTGTAAATATATCTCCAATAGCCGTGATCGTCTAGTGGTTAGGACCCTACGTTGTGGCCGTAGTAACCCAGGTTCGAATCCTGGTCACGGCAATGCTCTACGAAGAGCATTGTCACGGAGGAGGTTTTTCTTTTTCAAAAACTTTTTTATATAACAAACGTCATAAATAATAATTTATTACTTTTTTATTTTATAATTAATGATGTTTAGAAGTTATAATTATTCCTTTTATTATTTTTTCAATATATTTTTTTCTTCATCAAAATTCATTAAGAATTCAAAATATTCCAAATTTATTATGACTAATTAGCATTAATAACAACACAAACTGCGTTTTTCTTTTATACAAATTTTAAAGCGCCATTCCAGCATGAGTAATTTAAGTTTTTGTTTAGATCCGAAAAAAACGGCGTTTTTTTTATTTTTTAATTAAAATTTAAAACAAAAATTGTTTTGTTTTATTTTAGATCTTTTTTTGGTTTTATTTGTTGATTTTGAAAACGTGATAGATTTAAATTAAATTATATAAATAATGTATAATTAATTAAAAAATCAAATCTAAAAAAATAAATATTTTTTGACTCACTTGTCAAAATCTCATGTGATGTACATATTTAATTAATGTTGATTAACTTAAATCAATTTTTTGGTCAATTATTTTATTATTAAAAAATAAATATAAATATATAACGATTAAGGAATAAAAATTTAATTTTAAAACTTTAGAAATTTGGGTTCTAACTTCTCGAAATGAAAAAAACAAAATCAATTTTGGTTATAATGCAATATGAAGATCAATGAAAATAACATTTGAATACTATAAACAAGTAGGAATACTGTATTCGACTGTGCCGAATCATCAATACCCTCCGCCACATGTGCATGTGAAGTAAATACGTTATGATTAGTATCTACACACTCACACATGCTCTCACAGACGTATAAAATATATGAAAAATTTGCCTTAAATATAACAGGGAACAATTATAATACTTTTTTAAGGAAAATGTATTCCAAATATTGAGGACCCTGTACAAATTCTCTTAAATATTCATTTTTTAATAATCATTCAAATTTCAATATACATATAGTTTGAATTTCATTTGGACTTTGTTCAAAAGAATGATCCCAACTAAATATTAATTTGCTGCTGTGTCTTCTATCAATAAATATTGTTCTTTTTTCGTATAGTTAAAGTGTGATTTAAAAAAAATACTAATTTAAATGCCATTTATATTTTTGTTATTTACTCACAGACTATTGTGTTTTTGTTTTTGGTTGGCTGATAATTTTGAAAACAGATGTTTATCCCCTCGACCTTGTCAAATACACACATAGAAACCACACACAAATGGGGGTTCTTTCCTATATACACCATATAGACAAAAATACACACTCAAATTTAAATCTAATTTATTGCATGCACATAATTAACATGGTTTTAATAAGACATTTTGTTGTATTTATTCCATTTTTTTAATGTTTGTTGTTATTTTTTGTTTTTATATTCTTTTTTTATTATTTCCTTAACATCTAACTGAAACTATAAAAAATATAAATATGTATTTGTAAAGAAACATACAAATACAATAATTGTAGGAGTACATAAATTCGACTACAATAAAGCTTTTGTTTTTTTTTTGTTGCTGCTTTCCAGCAGCTATAATCATTTGGAACACCCGCCATTCAGACAGTCAGTCAGTTATTTAACCCAACTGCCAAAAACACATAAAAACTAAAGTAACAAGAAAAAAACTCAAGACAAATTGTCGTAATTAATTTAAGTTTTTTGGTTTTAAGTTGATTATTTTTATAAATTTTCTTTGTTTGTTTTTCATTTAAGAGGTTCTCATGAGAGTGTATATGTGACTTAGAAACTTAACTAATTCTATACTAAAATTAAAAAATAATAATAAATTAAAATTATAATAATGAAAATAAAAATATAAAAAAGAAAAACAGCCGAAAGTAGTCAAGGTCATTTAAAATGACACTCATTAAAAGTCATCATCATCGCCATCCATTATTAAAAGTGGGGGAATATGTATAATAATAACAATAATAATAATTGTTGTTATTTATTTAGTGACTTTTCAAATAAAATTTAATTTTCAAATATTTGAAAAGTGTTTCCTCTATCATAAACAATAAAATCATTAGGGGCATTCACTTAACTCTATAAATAAATTGGATATTTTTTTAGTAATTTTTATTTATTTTTCTTATTAATTTGAATATCTCTTTTAAAACATATATAAAAATTTATATATATTTCATTTATATGTATTCGTATGTATGTCTATAAAACTTTAAATGTCATTTAAATAATCTTTTGTTATGTGAGCACAATTAAACCTTTGATTATTTAGTTTAAACAAGTGTAAATAATTAACAGTTGATTTAATTGTACATATAAACTTTTTCTAAAACTCATACAATTCCTCACAGTTAAACTAACTATAATGTTTAATATTATTTAATGCAGCTCTATTTATTAAGATTAAGTGGAAGTTGCAAATTAAACCAAGTTGAAAACTATTTGTCAAACGACAAGGTTAAACGTTTAACAAAAATAAAAAATAAATAAATAATACAAATATTAAAATAGAGTAACTAGTTGTTTGCTCTCAATTTTAATCCTGCACTTG
The DNA here is from genome assembly GCA_004302925.2 of Cochliomyia hominivorax. Classification (NCBI taxonomy): domain Eukaryota; kingdom Metazoa; phylum Arthropoda; class Insecta; order Diptera; family Calliphoridae; genus Cochliomyia; species Cochliomyia hominivorax. Next base: position 93,566,520 of record PYHX02000495.1, read on the forward strand.
ATTAATCAAAATTCTTGAATTTTTGTTTTTGCTTTAGTAGAACCAACTAAAATGTTTAATTTGAGTAGTTTTGACTAAAATCTGGCAAATTTGGGGCATTCCAAAAAGTTTCGAACCCGTATCGTATATAACTGTTGATCCCATTCAACTTTTTTTTTATATTTTCTTACTGACACTAGTCCATCATGGCAAAAAATTTTTATGAAAATGGAATGAAGGGTGCTTTTGAAATCCTTAAATTAAAGTTAATTCATTTCATTGAAAAAAAAACTTTATTTAAAATTTCAATAAAAATGCTATAGGAGTCCATTTTTTATATCGGAAATTCGGTAAGGAAGATTTAACAAATTCAAATTAGTATATAGAATCGCATTTAAAAATTTTTGAAAACTTAAAATTAAAAAAAAATACAATATATTTTTAACCGAAAATTTTTGAAATTTCTCAATTGATACAGTTTAAAGTTTATAGATTAAAAAAAAAAATTTCAATTGAGAATGTGCCTTGTGAGATGGCGTTTTATGTTGACGCAAACCAAATATTTATTTTTGTGTAATTTTCTTCAACTTCTTACTAAAACCATTACGAAGTTGCGGAAGGAAAAAATAAAAATTATGGCAAAATTTATAATATTTTAAATATGAATTTTAAGTGATGAAGTAAATTTAAGATAAGAAAACTAGAAAAAATATATAGCAAATTCAAGCCAATTTCGATTAAAAATTTGATTTTTATTGTAAAAAATGGTGATAACAAATTAACGTTCTTTTGTCCGAAAACTCATTATTACGCAATTTATTGCCAATTTAAGATTTCTTTCAAATATTATCAACTAGTGATAACAATTAAATGTCACACAAGAGTGGATCGAAATTAAGTTGTGTCTCTCCCCCAGCATAAAAGAATAGTTGATATTCAGAAATACCCTTTGTTTTTTATATATAGCGCCGCCATTCTCAGACCGATCGGGACAAATTCATTGAAATCAAACAAGCCGTTCGGCAGTTAAAAATTTATTTCCATTTCATTAAAAACAAAAAAAAACTTGTGGTTTGGGTGTGCTACCTCTAATAGTTTAAGAGATATTTAGTTTTAAAAATTAAACATTTTACTTTTTGGCCAAGCTGGTTCTTATTTTATCCGGTTTGTTCAAATATTTTTTTTGTTATTAAGAAGTAATGACAAAGGAAAAATTTTAAAAATATTTTCATGGAATTCAAAGTCATAAGCATTTAATTTGAATTTCTAAAAAAAAATTAAATTTTCGTTGACTTTTTCCAATGTTTTCTTGATATGTTCTAATTTGTATAGTAATAAAAATGTTTGTTCCCTGATATCGATCAGTTGGAATGCTTAAACAAAAGAAATTTAATTTAAAAGTTTCTTGGGAATTACGAGATTTCTTTTAAGAAAAACAAAATAATACCATTTTTCATTTAAAGCCCTGTGCTTCGGTTTTCACAAAAAGAGAAAAATTAAGTAGTATGAGGAACTGATGTTGAAGGGTCTATAAGTCTTAAGTAGAAAATCTTTTTGAAATATAATTAATCCCGTTTTAGGTATTCCGTTGTTTACCCCCGTTCCATAAGGCAAAAATAAAAGACCATTTCAATTTACTGTTTTTTAATAGAGTTAATTTGATTTTTTTGTTTATTTTTCTTCATCATACATTTAATAATTAATTTGTGTCTTAAATTTTATATTTTAATTGTTTGTTGATTTTGAAACAAGTTTCTTTTTTCAATGATGTATTTTTAATTTAAAGAGTTTTTACCACAAATTTACACAAAATCTACACATTAATTTTGGTTGTTTTTTTCTCACATATTTTTTATTATAATTGTTTTTATACAAATATTGCTTAAATTATAAATAAAGACCATAGAGAGTAATAATATTATTATTTATATTTATAATTTATAAGTAGTATATAAAAATAAGAAATATTACAAAAAGAAATAAATAATATACAATTAGTTAGTAATTAATTACATTAGTAATGATTTTAATTAATATTGGTGTGTATTATTCTTTATTTTTTTTTATTTTTAATATATATTTTAAATAGGTGTCTTAAGAGTGCTTTTTATTATATAAACTTGATAATGATAATTTTGTTAAAAAATATAAAAAAAAATTAGCAAGAGATTTTTTTACAAAAAAATGGAAAAACAAATAACAATAAAATAAATCAACGAAAACTTAAAAAATATTTAAACAAAAAAGTCATGAACATTGCAACAGTTTAACTTAACAGAAAATTAAATTAAGAAATGTGAAAAATTAGAAAAAAAAAAAAAAATAAAAATATTAATTATATATTTTTGCTCTTGTCAAAAATATCATAATACTTAAAACTTAAAAACCGTTTAAATATTTGAAATGTTAAGGAAACCATTTTTATATATTTTTAAGAGAGGAAGAGGGAGAGAGAGTGTAAAGATTTAAACAAGACTTACAAATTATATGAAAAAGAAATGTATAAGAAAAAAATTGACTTTACAGGTACATCGGTAGCGCAATTAGGACCGGTAGTAGTCCTCCCTACGTTCATTATTCTTAAAGTGATCATAACAATATTAATATTAAACTGGGTGGTTCTTAAATTCTAAAAGATATATTTTTTCTCTTGTTTTATTGGGTTAAACATTTAATTCACAAATGCGCCACTTAGTTGTAATGAGAAAAATAAAGGAGTAAATGTGATGTATTTTATATTTTAAAAAAGGGAAATACAATTTATTATAGAAAATTCTGACAGCTCTTAACAAAAGAGTACAAATAGAGAGTTGATAATTAGTAATTGTTTAACTTTTACAGAACACATACATATGAAGTGAAAAGATTTATGTAATATGTTTATGAGAGTTGATACTCTAATTGATTCTCTATATTCTTCACAAAAAAATATCAGATATATTAGACTCCAAAAAGCTTAAATAAATATTGAAGTATTCGTAATTTCCCATTGTTGTAAAAAATTAATTAGTTAAAAAAAAATAGAAAATAATTTGTAAGTCTTGTTTATATTTTATAATTTTTGTTATATTAATATTTATAATTTATTATTAATAACATATTGGTTTTTCTTTAATTTTATTTAATTATATTGATTTTATTAAATAACAACAATATAAAGATTTCAATACATTTAGACATTTTTAACATTTTTTTAAATTATTTTTTTTAATGTTTTTGGATTTGTTGTAATGAGGTAATTTGATGCTTTGATTTTGATTTTTTATAAATTATTTAATTATAAATAATTTTCTTTTGTATATAAATATATATATATATTTTTATTTTTATGCATAGCAAACCTATTCTTAAAAATAGGAAGAAGGCATTTTTTGTTTTCTAATATTTATTTTTATCAATTAATGTTTTAATTTATCTTGGTATATAATTTATTTTGTTTCTTTTTTTAGTATTTTTGTAAACTCGTTGCAAAAAAGCTTATAAACTGCTGCAATATAAATATTTATTATTATTTTTTTTTTTAGTTTTGTTTCCAAAGATTATCAAAATTGTTTTTACATTTTAATAATGTAAAACTCTATTATAATTCTTGGTCTTAATTAAATATTTAATATAGTAAAAAATATTATTATTATTTTTTTTTTTCAAATATATAAAGCACTTGATTTTCTTGTTTTCATTAGTTAAATAAAGCATTAAATATTTAAGTTTTCTTATTACAATTTTTTATGACATTTAGTTTATTTTTATAATGTTAAGGCTTTTTCTGTCGTTTATAACCGATTTGTAAAATAAAAAGTATGAATTTGATTTGAAGACACATTTTTGTTGAGAAATAATTTAGTTTTAAATATATTATTTATAATTTTTGCACATGTAACACTTAAATATAATTGAATTTTTATTATTTTTATTATTATTTTTTTTTGTTAATTTTTTAAGGAATTTTTCTTATTTCCTAAACACACCTAAAATGAAATTTTAATATCTGTTTTAAATATAAATTTAGCTTTAGTAAAATAAGAGCACATTTAGTAAATTTATGAGTTGTATATTAAAGTAGTTTTTTTTTTTTTTAATTTTCTTAATAATTTCATAGAACTTTCAACATTTAAGGCATTTTTTGTTGTTAATTTTTTAATATACTTTTTGTTGAATTTTTATCACTTATAATGAAATATCATTAAATTTATATTTTATTCTTTTATATTTTAAAGCCAATTAAATAATAGATTTTTTTATAAATTTAATCTCTCTTCGATTATTATTTTCTTAAAAAAATAAAATAAAATTTTGTTTGATTTAAAAATAATAATTACTGTTGTAGGTTCAATTTGAGTTTTGTTCCTCTTAAAAATTTTTTCTTTGTAATAAATTAAAACTTTTTATGGAATGCATTTTTTTAATTTTATTATATATATATATATTTTTTTAACAAATTTGAGGTAGTTGAGCCTTTAAAAAGCTTCCAAAATTGTAAGGTTGTATGGTTAAACGTAATAAAGCTGCCAATTCGATTAAAAAATTGCATTCGAGTTATTTCGGCTACCACGTTTAATTTTCTTCAAATGAAAAATAAACAAAAAAGTACACTGAAAAAGAAGTGCCGGGAAGTATGAATTTTATCTTTTAGGAAGTTTTGTTTCAAATCTGATTTGATTTTCATATAACCCCAAAGCTGGGTTTTTACTTAAAAATTTAGTTTTTATTAAATCAACATTAAATGGAAGACAAAATCTAATTTCACAAAAATATTTAATTAAATGGGATTTAGGAAAAGGGAATGTTAAACAAATAATTCAAGACGTGGCTGTTGGTTTACAAGAGATGTATTAAAAAATAATGAGTGAACTTAACAATAATAGCAGCCATAGTAAGTATACAACCCTGTATTTATTTTGGAAGATTTTTAAGGCTTAAATAATAGCGCATAACAATCATTTAGCGCTATACTTTTCCATCCCTAACTGTTTAGCACCCAACCTTTAAATAATCTCTTTTGAGTAACTTACGTTGCCCTTTTTCTCGCTTTGTTTTTTGACCCGCAAATTAACAGAAAAAAGAAAATAATGTATAAGTATACTCCCTGCATTTTTGAAAGAGAAATTTAGGCCAGACAACCACCATTGGCCATAAACGCTGCCGCTACTCCAGTATCCAAATCAACAAACTCAGCAGCTTCTCCCGTTAGCTGAGCCAATAGATCGGCCTCATGCAAATAATCGTTTTTAATGGAGATTTGGTCATGGAACGGTACAATACTGGAACCATTACTACCCATCAGGGATGAGGTAAAATCTAGAATGTTGCTGCCAATATTTGAGTTTTGCAATAGAGTGGGTCCCCCATGATTGTGGTTGATTGGTTGGTGGACATTCACTGCATGCTTGATGTCGACAAAACTATCACAGTTGCTCTCAAACAAAAACCGTTCAGCCGACTGTGCAGTGGTGTATGGACTCTGCGAATCGACCAACTCGTTTTTAACAAATTCGGTGGCGGTAGTTGGTGTGGATACACATGACATGGGACTGGCTACACTGGCTAAAAGAGCACTGCTATCGCCGCCATTGCTGCCTAATGGTGTCGTGCAGGTGGTGGGTGTGTGTGCCAAAGTTAGCCCTAAACCACTCGAGTCGCAATTTGGAATGTAATCGGACATGCTATGACCCATAAGGCTGGAAGCTGAGTTGCTAATGACTGTCTGGTGGGCGGTGGGTGTGGTGGTAGTAGTGAGATGTGTAGGTGTTTGTAAACCTGGTATGCATAAACTTGTACTATCCTGAGAAGGTGAATTTAGATAACCCAACTCCTGAGGAGTAGGTGAAGGCTTACAATAACCATTGGGCAGTTGGTTAGAGTGATGATTTAGTGGTGAAGTTTGTGATAAGCTTGGAAGTTGAGATACAATCGAAACGGGGTTCGTAAGAGCGGCAGAGACTGCGGCCGCAGCCTTAAAACCATTGCTGCGTGAAAATTTAATTGTTGACATCGGTGGGATAACGGTGCGCTGTGTTGGAGTCTGTGAACTGGAGTTAGACGTAAGATTTGAACCATTGGTTATATTAGCAGGTGAACTAAGAGCATTTATTGTTGAATTTCCAGAGTTATCATCCAAATTTAAATCGGCCAAATATTTAAAAGCTGGTGATTGTAAAAGTTTTGAAGGTAAATTCAAACCTTCATGATGAACACATGCTGGTTCATGGGCTTGTAGCATTTCCAAAAGTTTTCGTCTTTCATTTTCCAAAACGCGTACTTGATTTTTAAGGTCGACATTTTGTGTATCTAATTGCTCGGCTTCCTTAATTAAATTCTGGGTGCGTTCACGTTTCTTCATGCGGCATTTGGTAGCTGCAATCTTGTTGCGTTCCCGGCGACGTCTACGTCTGTCCTCATCTTCTGGTGTAAGTCCTTTTGGCAATGTGGCCTTTACATCACTCTCATCATCAGTGGTCTCCTCGAACTCCTCATTAGGTCTAGAGCACTTAGACACTGGTTGCTCAGAACCTGAACTGGAGTCACAGGTGGACAATTTCCGTTTGCTTTGTATGGACAATTTGAGACCAGCTTTGATTAATTGTGAACATGTCTGCAACGAGAATTAAATATAAAAGAGGAAATTAGTTTAAGCGCATAATGTTTTGAAAATATATATATTTTTTTTGTATTATTTAACCTTGACTGTAGTTTAAAACCGATGATCATGTGAACGTTGTACATAAAAAACACATAATAATAAAGTTGTTTATGACTCTGTAGTTTGTAGTGGTTAAAAGTACACACTTCCCTAACACTGAGTCCACATAGATATAGATAAATTTCTCAAACATTCATTTAGCACCAAATGAATATTTTAATTTCTAGTTTATTCTTGATTAATATTATTAAGTGTGAATTGATCTTTTCTTTTTCATTTTCTTACTAAATATTTAGATATAATTCGGTATGTAAATGAAAGAAATCCTGAATATTTTAAAAGATTTTGAAAAATAAAATCAAATTTGTTATTTTATATCAAAACATGACCCTGAAGGGGTTTTAAATAAAACTTGCATTAAAAGCAAAGCTGACTGACGCCTGTTAACCCAACATGTTGTAGTTTGTTTAAACTTAAAATGTTTAAAGCTTAACTGCGTCTTAAATCTGACATATCGCCGAAAAAAACTCGTCTGTCACCAATAACCAAATCCGTAAAATAAAAGATTTTGTGTTTTTTATTTCTGAACAAAATTACACTCGAAAAATAATGTTAAAAGATAACTACTTTTGAATTATTTTTAAAGATACTTGGAACATTAAAAATCGCATTTTTTATTATAATTAAAAATGTTAGAGGGAAACGTTTTTTAAGTTTTTGAGTGTAATTCATTTATTTTGGTTACCTGTATATTTAACAAAATGGCCAAAAACGGTAACTTGTACAAAATATTTTGGCATCAAAGTTTTTTTTTTTGGGTTGAGTGATCAGCGTGTGTATTGTATGTGAAGCAATTTACACTTAAAATTACTTTTGCAACAACTGGACATTTTAAATGTCAAAAAGATACAAATCGATCGGTCGGTCGATCGATATGTATTCAATGATAATCTGTGAATATAAATAAATAAGTTTGAATTCTCACGATTATATCGAAATGAATGTGACCGTAAAAGAAGTAATAATTTAATCTAAAAAATGAAAAAATTCAAATCGTAATAAAAATCCCAACACTTTTTAATTTTTCTCTTCATAAACTGAGCGATTGCGATATTAAATATCATTTTAATTTTTTTGATTTAAGTTACCTTAAATTATGAAACTGATAATCTCATATAGAGACACTCCCTAAATATGACATTAATATAAAGAAAGAAACCCTTTTTCTTGATTACGTTTTTTTTGTTAGCTTTTTGGCGTGCCTCTGGTGTCACTTGAAATATAAAATAATATAAATTTATGGGCAGACACAACGACAAACCACAAATTTACAATTTAAACAACAAGATTTTTGCCAATTTGGTGGCCTGTGAAAGCAACAACATACAACAGCAGCAATCAGCACAAAAACAAAAATGTTGTTAAATCATTTCGAAAAATCTTGATCACGCATACAATTCGATGGAAATGTAAACAATTCCATAATAATATCAGCAGCGGCAGAAATATATTGTCAAGTGTGACCTACATTTAATAAAAATCACTTTATGGCTTTTCTCACTCACTCATTGATTCATGTACATGCAGCAGACGCACGTTGCTTACAACAATTGTTAAATATTTTGATATGGCAACTTTGAATTGCATAGGCTGCACTTAAAGGTGGGTGGAAGTAAAAAATTTCTGTTGGTAAAGTGAGAGTGACTGTCTGAGTGCATTGTTATGTAGCTTATACCTTATACGGAAATGTCTTTTGATGACTGTCCATTGTCCAAACGGAATCAAGTCATTTCAACGCCGTTAAGATTTATTTTGTTTATTGATTGTTTTTAAAAGACCATATGGTGGTCAGTTAAATCGATTAATGTTTTCTTTTCCCCAAAAACGCATATGAATTTAGTTTATTTCATTGTCTTTTTGATTTTTTATTTTGTTTTATAGAAAAATAAATTTCAATGTTATTTAAACAAACCATAATTTTGATTTCAATTTTAAGGTTTTTTTTTGTTATATTTTATCTTTACTAAATGCGTCTCGTAGACTGGCTTTCAGGTTTCAATACACTTTGGTTGTTGTTATTGAGTGCATAAATAAAATTAATTGTCTTAACAATAAATACGAGGCAGACATCTAGTCTGTTTACAGAATGGTTGAAATACAATCATATTGTAATTGAATGTTGTTGACTGAATAATTTTGTTCAGATTGCAGTCGGTGGCGTCAATGGTGGCGGTGATGATGTTGATGATGGTGGCAGTAGCAGTGGCGGTTTGATGGTTGTTGTTGTTGTTGTTGTTTTCACAAACGTGACAAGTTGTTTATTGAAATGACCTTTTTCGTTTTAGAAATCAAGACCTATTTTCCCTTTTTATTAATATATATATTTCTTTTTTATTTTGTTGTAATTATTATTATTTTTTATTATTATTGATTTTTGTGTTTCCTCTTAACAACACTTTATATTAAAATTGAATTATGGTCACCATATGGTTGCTGTAGTCTGTAATGTTTTAATGTAAATACGATGTTATTTATTTTTATTTTCAACAATTATGCAACAAAACTTTTTAAAGCCAAAAAATATATTCATGAATATAAGTATTTGTGTGATTCATGGCAAAACTAAAAGAGAAATTTTACATATTATTACAAATCCTGTAGTCATAAATTCACAGCAAAATCACCTTAATCGTACTTGTTGTGAAATGAAAATTGACAGGGAAATCTCAAGAAATGGAAAGAAATGTATTTGAACTCAAGATTTGTGACTAAGAAATTCTTTTCAATTTTACATTTTGGTCCTTTTCTACGAAATTATATATAAAATATTTTTTATAAAATGTAGTTGTTTACCATTTTGTATACATATGTTTCATGTTAATTGCACACTGTTTGGTTTATGGGTGCTAAAAATTATTTAACATATAAAATAAAAATTATATATTAATGTATATTTTTGATTTTCTGTTATTTACAGATATATACAAAAATTATTTATTTATTTTGCTAATTTTAAAAAGTCAGCAGCCATTATTTTCATCAACTTAGTGCTAATTGCACGTATAAATATTGAATCCAAAAGTATGGAAACATCCAGCCGAAATGGCAACAACCATAATTTTAGTGCTAAATTATACTTGAAATATTATTTTTGAATAATTTTTCGTTTTTTATTTAATTAAATAATATATATACAAATTGTTTTATCTTTAGCTTGTGATTTTGTTGAAGCAGTATTTAAAAAAATATTATCTTTTTTTGAAGTACGAGAAATTCCCTAATGATTCATTTGTTCTTCCACTAATTATGATTGCAATTTAACAATGATGCATTCAAATTAAAAATATAAACATTTAATATTCTTTTATGGAGAAATTAGCAATTGCTACTAATTTCACACCCACGACTGTAAATTTAATTTCTTAATAGTCTGATATTTTCTATACTTTAAATAATTAGAAACTGAATTTAGTTTCAAGAGAATTGAAGCAGAAGTTTATAATCGATTAAACGATTCATTTGTAGGAAAAATTTTTGAGATTATGTAATTAAGTTTATTTTAATTATTCAAACATTTCATTGAGATGTCAAAATACTAATAAAAATAACTTTATTATTAATTATTATTATTATTCCTCTAAACAAATTAACATTGTTGAACAAAATGTTAGAAATTTACAAAATCCGTAAAGAGGACATAAGCTTTTATGTTTATTTAATAATAATTAATTTATCTTCTTAATAATTTACTATCTTGGGAAAATGGTTTTGATTTTAAATCTTGAATTTTTAAATATATAAATAATATTCAACAAAGTTTTGTTATCTACTGTAATTAAAAAAAAAATATTATTTATATAAAAATTCTAAAATCTCATTGCTGCGAATTGTTATTTTCTTTATAAAAACAATTTACATTTTGTATTTTTTCAGAAAAAAATCATTATAAATTAAAGTCATTTATTTATGACATTTAAAATATATTTTATTATTGATTGAGTTTTTGGTTAAAGTCTAGAAAGATTTTTTTAACATTCTCCTTACACTTTTCCGTTGTCTCTCCTGATTTTTTGTTTTCGAGAGCAAATGATTATTAGTGTTCCAAGTGTGGAAATGTGTGTGATAATGGTGCCATACTAAGTTAATAAAATCTTAAATAAAAAGAAAAGTGGCAGCATCATTAAGGCCAATGTCGTTGTATTTAAATTATCATTTGATTTTTTCATTACAGCAATTGTTGTTGTTATTATTATTATAATATTTAGAAAATAAAAAACTGCGGTTTTATGCATGATGCACGCATTTAACTGTCAGTTCTATTCCATTTTACATTTTCAATTTGTTTGAATTTTTTTAATTCGAGTGATTTTTATTTGTATGAAAAAAAGTATTTAAATTTTAAATAAAAGCGAAAATTGCCTTCACGCCAACTAAAAGTCAACTCAGGCCAGGCCGAGTGTGGGCGCATTTGGCAAGCATCTCCAATTAAATGCCAACCAAGCAGCCAGTAAAATACGCTTTAATTTTTTTCTTCAACTTTTTTGTGAATGAATAATTTAATTTTTGTTTATATGTGTATGTTTATATTTTTTACAAACATGAACACATAATATTTAATTCATTTAACACTTTTTAGATCAATGAAAAAATTTGTCAATAAAAATGACTAACAAGTTGGTATTTAGCATTTTTGAAAATTTAATTTTTTTAATTCAAATGAATGGAAAATTAAGTTGGGAAAATAAAATGAAAAACCTACCTGTTGTACACTGGGTGTAGTATTTGTGCCAGCAGGTGAATCTAAAGGTGTAGAAGAACTACTAGAATGGCTGCTATCCTGGGAGGTATTCTGCAATATAGACGAACAAATTTAAATACATAAACATTTAATTAAGTAAGAGTTTTGTTGTTGTATTTTTTGGCAATTGTTTAGTTAATTTTTGTTGTTGTTGAACCCACCTGTGTATTTGCATTAAAATTGCGCACTGTCACTGAGGCTGGTGTTGTAGCTGTCAAATTATTGTTGTTGGTATTATTGCTGCTATTAATGTTGTTAGGAAAATTATAATTATCCAAGGGATTTGTCATGGCAATTAAAGAATTAAGAATTTCGGGTGTATTAGGCTTGGAACATAAGCCACCAGAGCCCTCCACACCCAACAGCGATGAAGGTGGTATATTTAAATTAAACATTTTGCTTTTTTATGATTATTATGTTTTTTATATTAAATATTTAACACTTAATATTTTTAAAATTTAACACAATTAAAAGAAAAAAGAAACAAAAACTAAAAACTAATTGTTTAAAACACTTATTAATTAAAATCACAGTTAAAGGCCTTCGTTACAGGTTAACACAAAAATTGTTTTTTTCCTTTGAATTTTCTTCTTGTTATATCTATATTTTATTTATTATCGTAAATTCTAATAAATTTATTAAATTTGTGTAAAATTCTTAATAAATATTTCACGAATTCCATTACATTAAATATGTACTTTTTAGCTGCAAAGACAAGAAGAAAGAGAAAAAACAATTATATTAATATAATCAAATAATTTAATTGAAGCGTAAAAATGTTTAGTTAAAATGTTCTTGAATAAATAATTGAAATTTATGTGATAAATTTGTTAATTAGAAATAAAAAAAGAAAAATAAAACTATTTAATCAAATCAATTAAGCAATTATTAAAAAAATTAACACACATTTTTTATATTCATTTAATTTGTACTTTAACCATTTAATATAAAGTTTAACTAAATGGATAAATTGTTAATTCAGTTTATGTATAACACATTCTTAAATATAGTACATTATATACTATATAAAGAAAAACAAATGTACATACTATATATAATAAGGTGTGGTATTCAATTTATTATTTTACCCTTATAATACAAGGCGTTGGATTTGGTTTCTATATATTTTTTTTCTGTTAAAAAACGATCATATATTATTTCCTATATAAACTAATGAAAAAAATATAATAAAAATAACAGCAAAAATTGCTTCAAATACTTCTATCTATATAAATATACATAGAAAAAAACTAAGAAACCATGAAATTCTTATACTTATTTGAATTTGGAAGCATTTTTTTATTTTTTCTTTTCTACTCTCTCAAGTAGTTCCATACGGGAACAATAAAAACTCATAAATCATAATATTTTTTGACTTTTCTGTAGAGGTCTGCTTAAGAAGGCAACCAAAATAAAAAATGAACAAAAATAAATAAACTTTAAATGGAACAAAACATTATTGTTATTTAGAATCATTCATACACAACCAGAATGCTTAAAAAAGTTTTGAAAGAGGAATGAATGTTTTAATAGAATTGGAAGCGTCTTTCCACTACAAATAACCAAACGACCAGTAAAGAAATAAACCATATGGGTATAGATATAGGATGATTATACCACAAATGCTAATGTTTTTTCTTGAAAGGAAAAAAAACGCAAAAATCTTATACATAAAAAATTCTTTCACAAAATAATAAAACCCGCAAGAACACCACATTAAAAATATTCCCAAAAAATATATAAAGCTAATTTCAAATAATAAAAAAATAAAATGTTTTTTACACATTGGTTTTTAATTAGTGTTTTTTTTTTGTTCATTTAACAACATTTGGCATTTGTTTTAAGAAAATTTAAAAGCTTTTTTCGAAATAAAATAAAAAGTGTCATAGAAGTCAGGGACAATACCATGAATATATAAACAGTGTTGACAGCTTTAAATTTAATAATCCAAAATAAAAAATGTATCTTTAATTTAATTTAATTTAGTTTAATTTAATTTAATACAATTATTCCAATTCTAATATTATTGCCAGCTTATTGATTTATTGTAAACTTCTTTAAATTCTTGAAATTTTTTCTTAATTTTATTAATATAAATTTTGTTTTTATTTATTTTTCTATCATTTCCTTTTCTCTGTCATTAAAAATATCGATAAACATTATTTCTTTTTCTATATAAACTCGTACAAATTTAATTAAATTCTATTATCACCCAATCTTTTAAATATTATATTGCTCTAAAGCTTACTCATACATATACAACCCCGTAATACTGTCTTAAAATCTTTAGACAATTTATTTTCATTCCAACCTCTATAGTTTTTGCTATTAATTTTCTTATGATTTTCTAATTAATTCCATTGATACTATTGAGTAAATAGCAACAACAACAACAATAATCACTATTAAAGAAAAGACAAAGTTTATAGTACTCCTTTACCCCCTATCACCACCCAAGACCAAATAAAAGTTCAATATAGTTAGTTACTCATGGTGCTAAATTACACTTAAGACTAATTTAACGGTATATAATTAAAAAGAGAATAAAAAAATGACAGACATGTTGTTTAAGAGAAGATAAAAACAGTTTTCACTCCATTAACGACTTGCACAATTAAAGAGAACCAGACTACGTATTTTAAAAGAAGACAATTTTGAATTTCTTTTCAAAGATCAATAAGGAAAATATTTAATTAAATTAATTTAAATATATTTTAAAAGATAACAATTAAGCTGTTTTAAACATCTGAACATACGAGGCTTCGATTTTTTTAAATATTGTTTAAAATAAATCTCACATATTTAGTTCAACCGATTTTCTCGATATTTCATTTTAATTAAACTTTGTGTTTTTCGCAAAGAGATAAACATAATTATTTTGTAGACAATAATGACAAAGATATTGATGATGAATGGTTCTGGTGTTCAATTTTTAAGTTTATTTATTTATTACGATTCATCAATAAAGAATTTGTTATTTTAACAAATTGTTTATTTTCTTATGAATGATTTTGTGCAACTCTCTCGTTACTTGTAAAATAAGATAAGTAAATTTCTCTAATTTTATTTAAAAGCCCATTTATACGACACATGGTTCATCATTAGTATTCTGCATTATAAATAAATGAAAATGTCATAAATTTTATTTTATAGTGTTGAGTTATTTATATGTATTTATGTGTGTCAACTATATATTAAAGTAGATAATTGAAATAAAAATTTCTTTTATTTTATTGAGAAAATTGTTTGCCAAAAATGTCCTGTTTTAGGGTTGTTTGGTTGATTATTTGGTTGGAAATAAATAATTTTATTAAGTATTTGCATTTATAATATTATTATGTTCAAGTTGTTGGCCACCTCCCCTCCTTTTGCAGTATTTGCCATTTTTTTCTGTTTCTTATTAGGTTTATGCGATTTTTATGCGTGAGTGTTTTATGAAATTTCATCACGTTTGTGGGAAGTTGTAAACACAAATACACATATTTCAGCGGTTTATTACAAAGTTTTTGATGTGTGTTAAAATCGTGTTGAACGTTTAGAAAATATAAAATTTGTTTTATTCAACTTCATTATGATTTTATTTTATGTCCTAAACATGTAAATATGTATTCCTTCCACAGAAAAAAAATACAAATACAGTGGTTCAAAAATTGTTATATTTGTGCTGCATATAAAATGTTGATTAAATAATAAAAACATCTGCTTTAAATTTTAAGCCTGTTTAAGGAAAAAATAATTTCTATTTTAATGAAATAAAAACAGATGGCTCTAATCGGAAATATTTGAATGAATTTAAAAATTTCTCCACATTCTCTAATTAGAGAAACTTTAAATCCATATTTTCCCAGTAAACATTTTGTATGTTACTTTGCCATCAAAAATTAGGTTGCATGCTTTAATCGCAAATCTAAATATTATGGAAATATTTAAGCAGCATTGTTTTCTAAAAAAATATTTGTTTCTTTTCCGTTTATAAAAAAATAATTTTTAACTTGCAAATCATGCTGCTTTTTTTTTTTTTTTGTTTTACATGAATATGGGTCACAGACAGCACGTCTGCATTTTACTTTACTAACTAAATATGAGGAAGATCATGATGATGATGTTGTTGCTAATGACAGAGTTAGTATTTACAACTGAAATTCATTTATTTACTGTTAAGTGCAATATACGAATGTATTTATGCGTTTTTACATTTTTAGGGTGTATAACTGAAACTACATTATATAATACTACAACCATCCATATGTAATTTTAAAAACAGATACAGAAGGGATTTCATTTACACCATATTTTTCAGTTTTTTTTTGTTTTTCTTGTGTAAAATTTTCTCACATTTTAAAAGTATTAAAAAGCATACAACTGGCGTATTTTTATCACTTTTTATTTATCACAATGAGAGCACATTGACACGCGTTTATCATTTATAGAACACATTAATTTTGACAGACAATAAGGAACTTATAATTTGAAATAACAAAAAGTAATTGACATTGTTTCCCCTTTCAGAAGACAAAAAAAAATTATGTTTTAAGGGCAAGTTTAAAAGAGTCTGTTAAAGTTTAAAATTTGTAGAAAAATTAATAAATTTCTTAAAATTTTCTAATAAACATAAGCTTAACGAAAGTTTACATAATAATTTTATGTGAATAAATTATTGTAATGGAGTTAATTTTAATGTAACTTTCCTTGCATATAGTTTTAATAAAAAAATTAATTGTTTTTTATTAATTTATTATTTATTTATTTATTTTAAATTTTTTCCAAAAATGTTGAAGAAGGTATATACTTTGTCATTCTGTGTGTATAATCTCAGACCCCAAAATGTATTAATATTCTTGCATCAAAATTTGAGTCGATTGTGTTAGTCTGTCTGTTTTTGACACTCTCACATCCACAATTATAGACTTTCCTATTTAAAACCATTAAAATCGGTGACCTCTAAATTCAAGCGAAGAACTTTCGCAAAATTGTCTATCATAAATCGACAATTTAGAATAAAATTTTGCATAATATTAAGATATTTGTACTTCATTGCCATTTCAAAAATTATCATATTTACTTCACATGCATTTGTGGTGGAGGGTATAAATTCGGCATAACCATATATAGCGTTTTAATTATTTTACTTATTATTTTTTTGGTATTCATATTTTTTTTTCTTTTTCCAGATTTAACAGATTTCAAAGAAATGAAATTGGTAAGTATATTCTATTATATTTAAAGCCAAATTTGTTAAATATTTCAAATTACAGTGAAACAAATAATTGTTTCCATTTAATCAGAAATTCATTTAAGTTTTTAGATTTTCAATATAATTTTTCTGCTATTATTTTGACTTTTTGGTTTTTTGTAATTTGATTGTGCTGAAAATAACACTTAGTCGTCTTATTCTATTAATAATTCAAATATTTTTTTATATATAAAAAGCTTCAAAACAATTTGGTGTAATTTGTTCAATAATAATTTTCATTAAATTCCAAGATTATTTATTTAACAATTTTCTACGTCTGTGTTGAACATGTATTTGTAATCTTTTTAAGTGTCACAAGTGTATTAATGTTGAAATTAATTAGATTTTCAAAAAAAAAAAAAAAAAACGTAAATATTGTATTTATATTTTAAGCAGTGTTCAAAAAAGACAGACATAATTTCTATAGAAACATGTGAATTAAAAATAGAGCGAATAGTTATAAATTTTTTGAAAATAGAGTGGAACTAGAGTATAAGTAGAAATTTATTTGTGTGTGTTTAAATTTTAATGGGGTCTGAAATGATAAGCGGAAACTACTTTTTATTCATTTATTATTTTTGATCAACAAAACAAATAAATAAATAACCATTAAAATCATTTAAAATATACATAAACTAAATAAACGATTTGATGATTATACAATCATTTGTTGGTTTTTTAACGTCCTTGCAAAATTTTATACTCCATTAATAGAGTTACAGATAACATAACTTTATAAAAAATCAATAAAACAAAAATAAATGTGTTTACTTTTACTGGTAATTTATAATTTATAATAAATAGAAATAAATCATTTAAATTATTTGATATTATTTTTTTAGGCTCTGGGGATTTGTTTTATTCGAGTTGATTTGTATTAGAGTGTGTTTGGTAATATGAGTTAGTGTGTCAATATTTATTGTTGCAAATTCATTAGAAATGTAAAACTAAATAAATGTTCTTGACCTTAAAATTAAAGGCGATTGATTCTTTTGCAAAACGTGTTGTTGATTGCATACAATTGCAATTTGAAATCAAGAAAAAAAGTTATTAACAACTTATTTGTCTAGTTTTGTATGCATAATCAACTTGTTTATTATTTCTTATATTTATTTTATAAACAATTGTATTTTCTCATAGTGTGTTTTCTTATTTCTTTTTTTTATATTTTGTAAAAAAAATTTATAAATAAATAAATCCGCTTGATTAAATATCAACATTAATAAAGAGTGAGATATTGTAATATTGATAATCAAGTCTCTATTACTTACTCTACCTTTGTTAGTTAATAAATTGCAAACAAACATACATTTACATTTAGCGGCACAGCTACCAGGACAGACAAACAGTTAAACATTCAGTAAATATTGTAAAAGAGAGACGCATGGAAATGCACTCTGAAAGTTAGCAAGTTACACTAGTCATTAGTGTGTGAATGAAATACATTATCAATTCATTACAAATATTTGTGACAGCATTGTAATGTCTACATTAATTTTATTTATTTTTTTTTTTGCGGCAATTGAAAGACTACACTTAGAAAAAAGATTCTCAAAAATGAAACATGTTTGTTATCTTAAAACATGAATTTAGTTATGTGGTCCTTCGTACCATTTATCATTTTAATATTTTGATTTTGTCTTACTTTGTAGTCCTTTGTACCTTTAAAGTGATAACCTTTCTCTTTTTCAGTATATAATTTTTTATAATACTGTTAGAATTTTTATTTAACTTTATTTTTAATTATAATTAAATAAAATAAATTGACATTGACAGGTCTATGCATTAATAACTTTCTCAGTTACTTTCTTATATAATTTTGAATTTTCTTTGATTTTTATAGCTATTTTTTCATGTGTATCAGGTTTCAATATAACAAATGTATATATGGATATGTAACAGGTTTAAATGTGTTCTATCACATATTAACAGCAGCAGTAGTGGTAGTTGTTGTTGTTGTTATTGTAGCAATTGTTTTTTTTGATTTAGAGTTTTATTGTTGCACTATAAATGTATTACCGTGACCTCAAAAACGTTTGGAAAACATTGAATTCTACGCACTTTTAGTTTTCAAACGTTTGACGCCACAAAACTATTTCAAACATTTGCAACTTTTTGCACTTTTTCATTAAAAACATGTTAATAGTTTTTTTCAGTCTACATAAACTCGTTTTAATAAGATTTTAAATAAATAGTTTATTTCTGCTGATTTTTTCAATATTAGAATCTTTAAATATTTTTATACTCTCCACCACCACAAGTGGTGGAAAGCATATATATACTTGCATCAAATCAAAATCTGAGTCGATATAGCTTATATATGACAGAGCTCAATGAAATTTGGCCTGAGTTTTGTTACAGTCATGAGAAGTTTCCTACATAAAACCAGCAAAATAAGAATATTCAGTACATTAAAAGATATAGACCGATATCTGAGACAACCTGTAAATTCAAGCAAAGAACTTTCGAAAGAAAATTCAATTAATATTCGACTAATTGGAATAACATTGTCACAATATTAAGCTATATGTATTTCATTATTGAAATCGGTTCAGTAAGATAAAAGTTATAGCCAGAAATACAGCTAAATTTATAACTGATTAAGTGTCATGTTTAAGAATAACTTTTATATGTTGTATACGTCTGTGAGTATTTTCATTACGTATTTACTTCACAAACATTTGTGATGGAGGGTACTGAAGATTCGGCATAGCCGAATATAGCATTTTTGCTTGTTTATAAGATAAACAATTTAAACAATTAGAATTAAATATTAGATTTATTAAGATTTCGAAAAATGTGAATAAATTATATTTTGTATTTATTATTATTTTTTAATAATATATCACATGATTATTAATATTTGTAATTATTTTTATCAATTTTGTGAATTCGTCTTGTTTGCTGGACTTAAAAATTGTTAAATATTTTTCGAATTATTTTTCACACAATTTCTTAATTGTTTTTAAACATGAAAAAATGCTTTTTATGTATGTTGAACATTTGAACTGCCAAATTAATGAAAATATAAAGAGAAAAAACAACAACAACCACTAATTTAATTTAGTCACATACAACAAAGTGCTTAATTAGTTTTTAAATAACTTAATTGCAGCTTTTATTAAACCTTTAATTAAATAAATTATTTATTAACAAAAAAGTAAAAAAAATAAATTTATTATTAATTCTAAATTTTTGAATTTCTTTTAAATAATAAATTGTTTTATTAATTTATTAATTTATTATCTAAAATTTGTTTCGTTATTATTAAAAATTTTATATTATTATTTTCTTTCAAACAAACACCTACTTAATTTAGATATATTTTACAAAAATTAAAATTACATAAATGAGAAAATGAGCAAAAAATCAAAGAATCAATACTTGTTTCTTTATTTTAATTCATTTATTTAAATTGCCATAAAAACGTGTTTTGTTTAATATTAATTTATTAATAATAATGTTTTTTTTCATATTTGCAAAATTCATTACGTTTAATTGCCAAAAAATAACAAGCACGTTTATTTTTAATAACGAAACACTTTGTATAACAATAAATAGAAATTGTTAAATAACCCAACAAATAATTTATACTATTTAAGGGATAAAATGTTGATAGAATTTCAAATGTTGTTAAGAAATGTTTAGCAACATCATTCAACAACATTTCAAAATGCATAATTTTCTTTGAAACTCAACATGTTTATGGTAATATATGTGTTTTAACAGATATATAGTTTTATAAATGTTAATTTAGGTGATAAAATGTTGATAGAATTCCAAAAGTTATCAGAAAAAGTTTACCAACAGTGATCCACTTTCATAAATTTGTATGTAGCTCAATATGCGACAATAGAATTTGTCCCAATACATATATAGGCGACTCAACTTTATCATTCATATTGAAAGAAATTAGGCAATATTTCAAAATTTCGATTTTTTTAATAAAAATTTTATTTCATTTTTCAAGGTCTTTTTATTAAACTTAGAAGTTTAGCTACATTTTGAAAAGTAGCCAAGTTGCTATTTAACGGCAATTTTGCCTAATTTCGATGCTCAATTTTAAAAGTGTTATTTAGGTTAATGTTTTTATTTAAAAAGATATCTTTTTTAATTTTACTCCTTTTTATTATTTTTAAAATTTATTGTATTTTTATTTTAAATGTTTGAATATTTTTAAATTTATTGCATTTGATTTGAAATTTTTAAATTTATTGGGTTATTTTTTTATTTCATATTTTGCCATCTTACGCTTCACAGACATAAACAAACATGATGAACAAATATATAAGTGTTATGGCTGAATTTTATTTATTTAAATAAAAATTAACAAAAATATATATGTATATGTGTTTATATTGAAACAAATACAAAAAGAATCATTTTTTAAAAGTCATATAGATTCTTAATGAATCATCTGGTTTTTGTTAAAAAAAAAAATTAAATAAATAATGGAAAGAGGAGAAAAACGCCTTTTTGTAAATGTGCCAAAATTTTAAATAAATAAAAAGCACCGCAAATAATAATGTTTGCTTTATAATTTATAAAAAAACTGGAAAAATAATTTAAACTCAAACTTTATTTAAGTTGGATTTTAAAGGAAATTAGTTTTTCAAATTTAGTTTAAATTTATGAAATATTTTAAAAGAAATTAAAGAGAAAGTTTGGTAATCTTGCCAAAAGCATATGTTAAATATTTCAACTCACCCACTAAACCTTTGTATAAAAAAATATCTTACAGAAATAGTTTTTAATCTTTAAAACAATAAAAATTGTTTAAAGTTTTTAATACAATAATTTACATTATCACTGTGCTGACAAAAGTTCCTATGTAAATTTTTGGAAATTTTCAGAAGAAACAAAAACAGAAAGCATAATTTGTAAATATATTCACAAACTAGCAGACTAGCAAACAGTAGTGATGTATTGTCATATGATTCGAATAGATTATTAATATTTTAAATTTGCTTTGTAAGGGAGAACCTCTCCCCCCGTTTTATCCGTTCTCTCATTTGTGTGATAAAACAGTTCCTTGAGAAAGTGATTAGGACCAAATTTGAGAACTCTCCCTATTCTAGATATTCGATATTCAATATTTGCTTTGTATTGGGATTCTACCGAAAATTTTTATAGTCTAAATTACTTTCAGGTATATTGGGATCATTCTGTAAAAATTTCATCAAAATTGACTCAATAGTTTTAGAGTATATATGTTACATACATACTTACATACATATATATGTAAACATCCAATTTTATATTTATAGATATATAGATTAATTTTTAAATTTCAAATTTTGTTGAAGCATTTTCGATTTGAAATTATATAAGCAATTTTGTAAATCCAAAACCAGTTAAGATTTTAACAAACAATTTTGTAGGCATATGTATTACCAGCAGTTCTTTCAAATGCAACAATAAAATATTTCATCGAAAATCTTTTCATAGGAATACCTGTTATCGCTTGTTCTTTAATGAGATTTTCGTATAATTCCTTAGAAATTTGTTCATTTTTGCAAATTAAATAAATATTTTAGAATTTAAATGTCAAATATAATAACTAAAATGTAACAAATTACATTATTTCTCATTAGCTACTGTAATTTAGGTTCTTTGTTTTTTGTTTTGTTTTTTCTTTTTTAAACTTCTTTTGAAAATAAATACTTAACATGTGAGAGAAAACTAAAATAAATAGCATTAGTGTCAGGTTTCTTAAAAGAAAGCTAAAATCTAATAAAAATAACATTATAAGGACTTAAATTTTTATACAAATAGGACCTTAGTAACATCCACTTACTGACTTTATAAACAACAACAACAACAATAAAAAATGTATAGGTGCAGACATGTGTAAAAGTTTTTAGGAGCAAATAAAAAAAATTCACATGAATAATAGAGGAAAATAAAAAACGAAGCCAAAACAGTTCCTTGTAACTCAAAATGAAGCCAACCAATATTTCATTGAAAATGCACACACACACACACGTTTGTTATTTTAATGCAATGTGTAAGAAACAGAAAAAACAAAAACTGGGTTATTTGGAATTAAAAAAAAAAACTGAAAAGAAACAGAAATGTGGAGTCAAATGAAAAATAAATGGATTAAAGAAAAAAACTTAAAAAAAACTAGAAGGAAAGAAGCCAAGTGTAACATAAATACAAATATAAATATTTTAAAATTCTAAATAAAACAAGTCAACAAAAAGAAAAGTAAATGTGTCAAGGTTAGAGAAAAATATTAAAATCATATACAAAAGAACTACAACAACAACATCAGAAAAAGCAAAATAAAATCTAAATTAAAATAAAAATATAAACTAACACATATAAATTATTCACTAATTTTATCTCTAAGGACTTAAAGACACGCAAATTATGCAAAATTAACAACAAACACATACACATATGACTCTAGATACATTTTGTTGTTCTATATATTTAGGTTTATATAATTGTATGTGTATGTATAAAGTGTCATTTATTTTAACACTCCCTTAAAATAGGATTTCAACTGTTTTAACGACATTTACACACCCTGACAGGATAAAATAATCTCCTATAATACATAAACACACTCAAACACTCAACAAAAAAAGTGAGATAGAGTATATATCTCACTTTTTTTATAATTTATAACTGTTTGTTTACTTATATTTTGCATGTGTTTGTTTATATTAATACTATTTGTTTTTCTATATGTGGTATATTTTTCTTTGAGTGTATTTCCTGTTTAATTATAATTCCGGGTGTGTTTTTCAACACAAGATATTTGTTATTATTATTGTTGTTTTTTTTAATCTTCCACTGCTCTTTACTATTTAAATATTTAAATTTTTATATTTTAAGCAACTTTGTGTTTCTTTTTATCTGTTTAATTTGTTAGAAATTTGTCGGCATTTTGCATAAATTGTTTCAATAATGTTTTTTTTTAATTTAAAATATAAATAATCTAATGCATCAATAAACAAGATTTTTTTATTTTTTCATTAAGTATAAATAAATTACATAATAATTTTTTAGACATTTTCTGAAAGAATATTGATTAAGTTGTTACAATATTACATATAAAGTTTGAATTATAGTCATTTTAATTAAATTATATTTTCAAATCTTTTTAAACAATTGTTTTTACAAAAGTTCTCCTCAGTCCTATATCTTAAAAGAAATTCAACAAATCACGACGTGTTAAAAAATTTCATGCAACGTTCTTTGGATATTCGATAATCAATTTTTGCTTTGTTCATCAAAATAATTAGGACCAAATTTAAGAATTCTCGCTATTATAGTTCTTTAGATATTTGATAGTCAATATTAACTTTCTATTGGGGGTAACCCTCTCTCCTTTTGGGATCATTCTGTGAAAATTCCATCAACATTGGCACAGCCCTTTTAGAGTACATATATTAATTACTTACATATATATATACATACATACATACATACATACATACATACATACATACATACATACATACATACATCCTATTATAAATATTTAAAATTTCAACTTCATTTTGAAATAGGGAAATTTATTATAAATGAATATTTAACAGTTGTTAGTTTTATGTTAAAAAATTTTAAGATTAAAGTGACAACTCAATTAGTCTAAAATCTAATATATTTGATGAAATATATGTTACTATTCTTTTAAAATTATTTTAAAACAATTAGTTTTTGTTTTTATAATTAATAAAAATCATACGCTTTGATGTTTTAATATTTTATCAGACACTCTCACTATTTCCGTTCTCTTTCCCACTTCTGCTTCTTCTATAACAATTCATAATCTTATTAAATAATTTTGCCTATTGACCTAAAGTTGTAACACCAACCATTCATGCGTTCAATCAATCAAAATCAATTTACAACACGCCATCAATTAATAAACAAATACAAATACAAAATTTATGAAAAATTCAAATCAAAAAATTTATAAGAAAGAAATATAAAAATAGCAAATATGGAAAGAGAGACAATAAAAATATATAAATCATAGTTATTGAAGAAAGATTCTGAACAAATCGGCTTACATAAATTTATTTATGATGACTCAATTTTATTTTATAGAAAGTAAAAGTGAAAATTAAGGAAAAAAAATATATTAAGAAAATGATTTTCAAAAAAAATTTTCCTTGACTTGAGGTTATTTTTCTAATAACAGAAAAAGTAATATTTAAAAATAAAAATATATACATATATGACCTTCAATGTTATATATTAAGATATCACTCCTTTATATACTTTTAATACATAAAATAAACGAAAAAAATGGTTTCCTTATAAAAAAATCCTTATATAATATCTATACTTTTTTTGTCAGAATTTTGTTATGAAAAGGAAATAAAACCAAAACGAAAAAAGTTTTTTTAAGTGCGTATTTTTATGTAGAAATTTCCAAATAGTCGTAAAACGCAAATATTTTTATTTACATGTATGTGTGTGTATCTAAAATATAAAATTTCATTTGTATTAAATGAAAGCAAGGGGAGGGGTATTCCAGACAATTGGGCGCCTTATTAAACGTGTATATAAAAATAAAGTAATAACTTCCTTAAACACAAAAGGACAATTGTAACAAAAATACAAAAAGTAAAAGGAAGAGAGCAATAGGAAACCGAAAGAGAAAACATAAATAAAGAAAAGTCCTTTTGTCATAATATATTTATAGTGTACATGAAGAGCATATAAAATAGACAATTTGTTCTAGAAAAAATTTAAATCTTTAAACGATTTATACAAAATTTTCTAGATTTTCTTATATTCTATAGGTCACGTACTTATTTCTAACGATAAGTTTTTTATTTGCATTTTGAAAATTTTTCATTGTTAAAATGTTTTCACATTTTCTCAAGCGTTTTCTATATATTGTTGTTTCTAGTGAAACAAGTGTGTAATTATGATAAACGCCATATTTGTTTTATTGAAAACTTAAGCTCGCCACATTTTGCATTTAGATTATTTTTTTAAAACCACAAACTATGATAGTGCAGGCGCCATTGTTTCCGTTTCATTTGAGTATCAAACATTTTAAGAGTTTTACTTTACATAAATACCTATAAAAATATATCGTCACTGCGCCGGCTAAAGTTCCTATGTAAAATTTTTGCAATTTTTCAGGAGAGAAAAAAAAACATTATTATTTGGCTATAATTTCGTTATTTTAAAAATATTTGTAAAATTTTGTTCGCTTGTGTATAGGTTTCCTAAAATTGCAATGTGTGGTCTGAAAATAAACAAAATTCCCAACGTGTTTTGAAAGAAATAAATAAAATATGTTTGAAACAATTTTTACTTCAATACATTTGTATTATTACATGCAAATTTATAAGTTGTGGAAATAATAGATACAACTATATAATTTTTATTTGGTTTTACATAAGGAATTTTATAAAGTCAAAACCTGCCAGCGCAGGGGCGATATATTTTATTTTCATTACATTAGCAGTTGTATTAAATTAAATCCTTTTATCAGATAACATTATTAATATTTCAAAAAAAAAAAAAAAAAAAACACTCACACACACACACCTAGTTGTTAAAAAATGGTTAACAGCAAAAAATTATAAACACCTTATAGTGATGTGACCTTAAGGTCATTTATGTAATTTCTCATTCAATTTTTTAACTGACCAAGAAAATGACTTTATTTATTTGTTATATATTAAAAAACTTACCATTATTTCAAATTTTGCATGGCTAAAAAGAAAAAAGAGAAAAATTGAATTTTATTAAAATTGTAAACTTTTAAAATTAATTTAATTAAAACGTTATTAAATAAATATTCTAAAGGAAATTAACTAACATTAAATTCTCATTATTAAAAAAATTTGTAATTTAGGAAGTTGTTTTTTTTTTTTAATTTCCCTCATATTGTTTGTTTTGTAATTGAGAAATCTTTAAGTTAAAAAAAAGTAGTGGGTTTTTAATTTCAATACATTTACATGGTTTTCTATACCAAAAACAACAAAAATCAAATTAACTTAACAAAAAAACTCAACAAATTTGTCAGTGACAAGCCTTGTCTAGCATATTAATAAGAAATTATCGCTTTAAATCTTGAAACCTTAAATACAAAAATAACATTTTTTTGTTGTTGGTATTTAAAACCATAACAAACTACAACTACCACTACAAAAAAAAACATATTAGTGTTTCATACAAATTAGGTTTAAGAGAAACAAGCAATTAATAATTTATTATTTTTTCTTTATTATTTGAATACAAAATCCAAATTGTTGTGCTTTTTTGTTTAATAACAATAATTTGAAATTGATATTAAATGAATCATAAATGTTTTACTGCAAATATTATTTTTTTAATAGAAACTAAATTCATAGTTGACAATTTTTAACGAATTTGGTTTGTTACCAAAAAAATTATAAAAAACGTTAAACAGTTGTAAAATACGTTAAAATTATAAATTAATAATTTTAATTATTAAAATTCCAGATATAAAGTAATGTTTGCTTTATTTTGAAATATTTATTTCTTTTTCCCTTGATTAAAATAGGTTTGTCAACAAGCTAATAAATCACTTTTCGCTAGAGGAAATCAAAATAATTTTGATTTCAAGGATTTGAAATTGGACATATTTTCAGATTTTGCTTCTATACATCAGAAGCAAGGTTTTCTCAGATATCGGTCTATAACTTATTTGTTACTGTAACTATTTATAATTTTTGAAGCCCCTTTTTTACTCTCTTTTATTCAGGTTAGAAGATGAACACTTTTCAGATTTTGCTTTTTTAATATAAAAAAAAAAACTTTTAATATAAATTTCGAGGTTGTCTCAGTTATCTAGACTGCTTGTTTTAAATAGCAAAGACAACTGTAAACAATGTGGAATAATGTTATTTTGATCGACTAATCGACTCATATTCTATAATATATGTACTTTATGGAGTCTCAGAGGATTCCTTTTTGGCGTTGCACACAGAACTACAAACTAAATATAACTTTACTCACTACTTGTGGTATCGGGAAAATGTCTTCAAATACGGAATTTTATGAAAGCAATTCGGTATTTATAGAAATATTTCTTTCATTCCCTTAAATTTTTTGTGTGAAAAGAAAATCTTATATAACATTTTAAATTTTAAAGTCCTTTAAAGTTTCTTTTTCTTAAAGATTTATGGCTTTTTTATATAAATTTTTTATCTTATTTTGTTATTTTCTTAGAATTTTTTATACATTTTCCTTATATTTCCCCTTTCATTTCCCATTCATTCGTCTATGTCGTGTATATCTATTTGTATTCTTAAATACAAAATTGGATTTTGAACTTTTCATTTTAATGCCAAATTACAAAGAAAAAAAGTTATTTTATTGTTACTTTTCCCTTAAAGATTTGTTGTTGTGATAGTTTTTATTGCCAATTAGTTAATTGAGTTTTCTGTAAATGAATGTAAGTATATGTATGTATGTATGTATGTATGTATGTATGTATGTATGTATGTATGTATGTATGTATGTATGTATTTGTGATTGTTTTTTAAAGCATTTTCATTCATTCATCATTTAAACAATAAATAAAACAACATTTAATAACAAAACCAATGAAATAAATAGTTTATTTTTATTTTTCTATTATTTTCATTTAAATCCCATTCATCATATATTGAATGAATTAAAATTTTGGTTGCTTTTACTTTGAAGCGCCATAATGACACTTTGTAAATGAGCATTGTGGCACAAAAGTTATTGTTGTTGTTACTGCTGTCAACAAACAATTGTGCCACACACTTAAAGTGCAATACATTCGTTTGAAAATAAAAAAATAATAAAATTTCCCCTCCTCATTATTGTATTATTGACTCAATAACACAGTTTTTACAAAAAAATAAAAAAAAAATAAGTTTTAAACAGTAAAACCAAATCTTACAAAATTCTTTAACAAAAGGTCATCTAAATATTTAGTTTACTATAGAAAAATCCTATAATCTATAGTCTACTGTAGATATTTATTTTTCTTATTCTTTCAAACTTTTTTAAATAACGTTGTTGTTATTATATATAAGTTCTTAAAGATTTATATGCTACAAAAAAAGAAAAAAAAACTATAAAAGCAAGTAGATACTTAGACTAAGAAATGTTGCATGCCACTTATGCATGTTTTAGCAATGTTAGTTAGAGTGTGCTATAAATGCGGCTGCTACATTCGCTTTGAATTTGCAGTAAAAACATGACAATGAACACCAGCCAATATCAATTTCATTGAAAAGCATAGAAAATTTATAGAAAAAGCAAAAAAGAAAAATATATATAAAAAAGTAGTAAAAGCATTTAAGTACTTTTTTATTTAGTTGGCATAAATTCAATTTGAATAGAAAAAATTATAAGAAAGAGAAAAAAATAAGGTTAGTTAATGGGTCAAATATTTGTCACTAGTTTTTTTTTTTTCATTCGTAGTTGTTGTTGATAATGTTGAGGCATGTTGCCACCACAAGCTGCAAGTGCAAAGTAAAAAATAAAATCAATTTTATTTCATTTTACCAGAGATATTTATTTTAATTTTAAAAGATTTTCAAAATAAGTACAAAGTCCACATTAATTTCAATGAAATTAAAAACATTTTTGTAAATAACAAAATACATGAGTTGACAGCTAATTTAAGAGAAATAAATGATCTTTGTAACAATTCGACTTTAATTTAGTTATTCACTACACAAAACCCAGCAAAAAATAGATAAATAAAATTATTTATCCCTAAATGTAAAGAGATAACCCCTAAATAAATCTCCAATTATAGCTTTCTCTTAATTATTTTATTAATGAATTCTATATTAAGTTTTCTTAGAATTCATAAAAATATGAATTTCTATATTTACAGGTTATAGCATTTCTTTGTCAAACCCTTTGTTATTAAACCGTTGCTGAGCCATAAAAAAGTTCTCACGTATATTCATGTCATTTTAAATACATTTGAAGTAAATATACACTTAAATTACATTGTTGTAATGTAATGAGAGTTTCAAACAATGACGCATTTTAACTATTGCTCTTTCTAAAGTTTATGACCAACACAGCAACAACAACAATATTTTTATTTTTTATTCTTTACAATAAGTTTTAAAGTCCTAAATAAGCTAAAACATTAAATATTATTTTGAGTTATACTTATATCAGAGGGCTTTTTTATTATGGATCTTTAATACTAAACCAGGGGTAGTTTCATTATAAAAATGAAATTTTTTATAGCTTTGAATTTTGTCTAAATGCTACAGCAAGTAACAAACAAATAACAATATTTTATAGCATTATGGTTATTACTATTTTGGTCATAAAATACAACACTATAAATTTTAATTTTGATATTGTTAATATATTTGTAAGTGTTATCATGCATGTTGCTGTTACAAGGCCAAAGGATGCATAAAATTTATATTAATTACTGTTGTTTTCAACTAAAATGAAAGGTTTTCTTCCGAAAGCTTTCTTTTAAAATATCAATTTTTATTTTGTTATCTATCAAATTCTTGAAAGTTAATTTTGTGTTATGTAATTTTTCTTAACTCAATTAAAGTCATTTTAGCGTTATTCTACTGTTTTTTTATTTATTTATTTATTATTTTGATATGGAAAACGTGGTGGGTGGTACGAATAAATTTTTTATAGGAATTTGTTTAATAAAATAAAGAAATCTATTTTTGTACATGAAATAAAATTATTATTTTATATTTCTTTATATTATGGAAAGCTATTAAATTATATATATTTTTTTATACCCTTCACCAGCACAAGTGGTAAAGAAGGTATATTAACTTTGTCATTCCGTATGTAACGCTAAGAAAAAATTATCTCAAATCTCATAATTTGTATATTCTTGAGTCGATTTAGCTATGTCCGTCAGTCTGTTTTTTTGTCTCTTGGTTGTTGGCATGCTCACATCCACAATTTAGCCTGAACATTTGTTATAGTTCTGAGAAGTTTTTTATTTAAAACCAGCAAAATCGCTTCAAAGTGTTGAAAGATTAAAGTTTTATATATTACGAAACACAATATATTTTCTTCACACGCATTTGTGGTGGAGCGTACTGAAGATTCAGCATAGCCGAATATAGCATACTTATTGGTTATCAATAAAAACAAATAGAAATCAAGAAAACATTTTAATATTTAAAATAAATTTAAAAAATAATATTTAAGTTAAACATCATTTAATTACAAACCGGTCGAATAGTTATCTTATTAAACAAAAATTACCAAAAATAACCCAATTATTTCTTTTCCTATAAAACCGGCTAAAAACAAAAATAAATTCAAAATTCTTGCTAAAAGCGGAAGTTATTTTTCAAATAATTTACACCTTTTTTCAATAAAACTGTTTTCAAGGTTTTTATTTAAAAAATAGAAATCTCAAAAAATGTTACAATATTGTAACTTTTTTCATTTTCGTTAATATGACAAAAAATATTAATTATTCCGATTTAACCTGTTTTTGTTACAAGTAGGTTTGGTTGATGGTGTTTTTGACATTAAAACATACATAATTTATGATGAATTTAAAATAAATAAAAAATAACGTTTAATTGAGTTTACAAAGGTTGAAATTTAATAAAATTTTCGAAATATTAAACAAATACTTTTAAAACAAATAAAATTAAATAAGGTTTTAATATTTTCCCCTTTTGTTTTTTCATCAGCCATAAAATGATAGGACCACCCCCGAAGAAAATCTTAATTAAATTTATAAATTATAGACCAACAGGCGGGTGCCAATTTTTTAAAATTTTATTTATTTTTTTTTCTTTGATTTTTGTTTAAATAATAAAATTAATATATGTGACTTTGACAACTTGTTAATACCTCTATAAAATACAAAAACTTATAGCGGCTATAATAAAAGCCTCAAGGTATTAGCCGAAATATTGTATCTAACGCCAAAAAAACAGAGAAATCAAAATAAAAAGATTAAAATGTTTGTTTTAAAACTTTTGGAAATTTTTAAGAAAATTAATAATTTTTTATTTTTATTATTATTTTTTTTTTAATTAAACTAATGAAGTTGTTAATGTCAAAAATCATTTTTTGCTCATTTTTTTAATTATTTAAGCAGGAAGCATACGTTTTTTTTCTTAACACCAGTCTAGTCTTTTTCTTAAAAAAAATATTAAAATAATCAATCTCTTTTATACATAAAATAAATAAATAAATAAATAGTTTTAGTAAACTTTGATGTTTTAGTTTAGTGTTAATGAGTTTTTATGTTTTATGCAAATTTTAAACGAAAAAATTAAACATTTGATAAATGATGTATTTGCAAGTGGTAATGATTAAATTTGTTCATCATTTTTATCATTTTTATATATTGTAGAGAGCGAAAATAAATATCAAAACGTTTTATGTTTATTTCACAAAAAAAAAATTAACAAAATATTAAAATTATGCATATAAATGTTATTTTTATTAAATCATAAATCATTAATACAAGTAAAACGGGAATTTAGATTTATAGGAAAAGAACAAAAGAATTTGTTTATAACAAACAAGTTTTTTGATATTTAAATTTATATTAATTTCCCCTTTGTCGAATTTAATCATTGAAAACAAAAACAGAAATCTCAAGATAAAAAACTTTCATTCACAAAATATTAAAAAAAAACAAAGAAAAAAGTTTATGGTTGTTAAAATTTATTTAAAATTAAAAGCCATCTCTTTAGCTGAAACTTTAATAAGTATACATATGTGTGTGTGTGTGTAAAATATATTTGCATTAGTATGCGAAAACACTAAATAGTACGAGCCAAAAAACTAACGTCCTCTTCAGTTCAATGGCTTTTTTGTCAGTTCGACTTACTAATACCAACTAAATAGTTGGCGATAATAACAGAAAAACAAAAAGTCATAATAATGCTATTATAATAGTTTGATTACCAAATAAAGCTTCTCTTCTTTTACTTCGCCATTCTCTTCTCTGCCTCTTTAACCCACTCTTTACTTCACTTAGTTTTCTCCCATAACTGAACTCATGCATAATTTATGAATTTTATTAAAATTCTATTTTTATATAAAACAAAACTTAAAATACCAGTTGGAAATGTCTAAGTAAAGTCTAGGGGCAAAAGATTTTTAATAAACAATAAACACATAAATTTATTAATGACAAGTTAATGACAACCACACTAAAATGTCCTCTTTAAAAAATTTGAAAATACCAGAATTAAAAAAAAAATCTTAACATAATAAATAAGAAACCCCGATATTTTTAACCATTATGTTGTTTTTGTAAAAATGTGTTAACTGTAACAACCGTAAAGAGGGTTTTTAACACCCGCAGCTTAAGCAAAATAATAAAGACCTAAAAAATTTGTATTTTTATAAAAAATATTATTTAAGTTTGTTGTTGTTACATGTACATTTGTTTAAACAATTATTATTACATTATTAAGAGAAACTTAAATTAGTTGAAATCATCTTTTTAAAGAAAATACTTATTTGTAAAATTTTCTTTTAAAAAAATAAACCAACATCAAACAATTTAAGCCGCCATTTGGTCATGTATAACTGCTATAGCAGTTAATAGCTACAAAGTATTTACAATTTAAGCTTGTAAATACACATACACACACTATCACCTCGAAAAATACACAAAAATTATTTTATTTCTATATTTGCATGCTTAATTTCTTTTAAGAATTTTAAATAAAATGCACTTACAATACACCTAATAAAAGTACAAAAACAACAAGAAAAAAATAATAGTTTTAAAAGCCTTATAATGTTTTTCTTTTGAAATTTTAAATATTTGTCTAAAGAACATAAAACGATTTAATATATTTATTTTACATAACATATGGTAATTTTTCAAAAAAAAAAATATTAGAAAAATTCGAAAAAAAGTTCTAAAAAAGCAAACACATTTTTGGGTCATTTTGAAAAAAAAAATATTTCAAAAATTTTATACACTAAAGCCTCGACTTGCTAAGCACAGGGAAAGTTGTAAAATAAATTAACTAGCTGAAATTGTCACACCACTCCAATCTAGACAAGATACTACAGCAAGAAATCTCTAAATGGTTAAGAAAAAAAATCCTACTTTCAATTACGATACACGATCAAAGAAAGCGAAGAATGCCACAGCAAGGACGTAATAAAAATAAAGCTCTTTCTATTTACTCCGAACTTAAGAAAATATTGCATCTGGTAGGAACGGGAATTAGGTTGATTTTGAAGGCAGCAACAACATTTTTGTTGCCTTGTTTGAATATTTCCCTAAAAAATTAAATTCCAGTGCGTTTATACAGAAAAAGTTCCTATTAACAATGAAGGTCGAGACTCAAGTGTAGTTTAATATACTTTGTTAAAGGCCTAATTGTGTTTGCCCCTCTTTTTCTGTGCTGACATGAAATTCCTAACTTGATGGTTTCCCCTTAGAGAAAAAATGACAGCTGTCAGTTTTAAATACAAAACATTAAACATTATTTGCTATTTTAATAATTTTTCATTTTCATTTTTTGTGCTTTAAATAATTTTCAAACAAGTGAAAAATTAAAAAAAAATAGTAATAATAATGATTCTAATCAAATATTAAATATCATGATATTAAAAATGTTAACAATTATTTCAACATTATTAATGTGTACAAGTCAATGTTTGCATGATTTTTTTTGTTGTTGTTTCTATTTTTTTATATTAAATATTTAATATAAAAAAATTTATTTTTTTACTCTCTCATTTTTTGCCGTTTAATAATATTTACATTTTAATTTGTACTTTATTAGTCTGGTATGTTAAAAATAAATAAAAGTTGATGAAATAATTATAATTAAACAACTTCATAATTAAATAGTCAACATACATACTAATTAATTGAAAATTATATACTAAGATCAAAGCTATAGTTTATAGCTTTTTTTAGTTTTTGTAAATAGAGGGGCTTTTATCCAAAATAAGATTAAAGCAAATTATTTAAATAAATAATTGTTGGTTGTCGGTTAATTTCTTTAAATGGAAATAAATAAGTTTTAAATTTTAATTAAAAAAATACACAAAGGGAATTCGATCACGAGAAAATAATTTTGACTTCAATTAAGTTTTTAACAGATTTTTATTATTAAAACATATTAAAATAAGTAAAAATGCTATATAAATTTGTAATACCTTCCATCATTTGCATACAAATGTTAAGTCCTTGCAACAAACGCTGTAACAAAATTTTTATATATACACTGAAAAAAATAAAATTTTCAATTTTTTTAAAAGATTTTGTTTCCAAATTTCAAGATTGTCCCAGATATTGTAACAGTAACAGATTTTATTTGTTTACTCTATTATTTAAATAGCAGATTGCTTGGGTAAATTTTATTTAATTTAGGTTTTTAATGTGACCTTTAAAATTTTTCCAAAGGACAGACAGACGATTATGGCTTAATCGACTCAGATTTTGATACGATGTAAGATAGATTTTTCTTGACGTGACACTCGAAATGACAATCTAAATATTCTCGTTGCTTAGGATGATGTCAAATAAACTTGCCAAATTTTATTGAATTTAAATGTGACGTTAATATGTTTCCGAAAGACAAACGGAAATGGCTAAATCGATTGAGTTTTTGATATGATGTGAGATAGTTCTTCTTGGCGGTACATACGAAATGATAAGCTTAATATACTCTATTTTTTTCAAAAATTCAAAGAACGAATTTTATTAAAACTAATTGTATAGAAGTATTTTTTTTTTTTTTGAGTATTTAAAATTAGGCAAAATTCGTTGACTTATAAATTCTCCCAATTTTTTATTGGTATATAAAACTGTTTTATGGCGCATTTCCTTCCAAAATTATTTAATTTACATGAAAATCATTAAAATGTATTTAGCAAATTAAAACTTAAAAAATAAAAATTTCTAATGACTTTTATTTTTAATTAGCTAAAAAATTAGTACAAACATTTTATCAACTAAAAAACTGGAAAAAATTAAAAAAAAGGAAAAATTCAAAACATTAAATATTTGAAAGTTTAACGAAACGTAACGAACAATTTGCTCCAATTCACACACAATATGCAAATTTATCAACAACTACAACGACAACAAAAACATACTACTACTAAAGAAAATAAAAAACAATAAAAAATTAATATAAAAAAAACATCAACAAAAAATACAAGCTTAATTAAATTTAAATTTACTGAAAAAAATACATTCTCAACAAATCACACAATGAAAAAAAATTTTGCATTTTTACACAAAAGAAAACAAAAAAAAGAAAGCAAAAGGTAAAACAAAAACCAACCGAGGGAGTGAATTTTTATATTTTATTTAAGCATATAAATTACAGCGAGTGACAGTAACAAATCTAAATCCAAATCTAATCTAAACAAATTAAAAAAAATTAATGAATTTTAAATAAAATTCTGAAAATAAATTAAAACAAAAAATATGTTTGTAGATGAATTTAATGTAAAATCAACATATAATATTAATTAGCATATTAAAACAAAAACAATAAATGAAACAAATATTAAAATCACCAACTTATAATATTAGAAATAAAATAAATAAGTCTACTCTTAGTAGCAGGCCGAATGAACCATCATCATCATCATCAAGTTATCAAGCTGACAAACAAGGTCATCATTAACATTAATACAAAATAAAATAATAAAAAATAACCAAACACACACATTCATACACTTAAATATTATATATGTGTGTATATTAAAATACAAAAACAATAAAGAAAATTCTGGGGGAACAAAAAAAAATAAATAAATAAATATTTTTTAAGCAAAATGAAAAAAAAATCATCAATTTTTTTATTCAAATAAATTTGTAATTAAATACATATAAATTTCAGTTTTTTTTTAGAATGAGAAGCTTAGAAAACTAACAACAAATACTACAACATAATTAACTATATAACAATAATATGTACTATAAACTAAAACTTTGTCAGGAAAGAGAAAAATTATTCACTTAGAAGGGAACTTGTAAAAAAAAGAAACTGTAATAATAAAAAAACTCAATTAATTAGAAACGCCTGCTAATGATTAAACGTGGGTGGTTGATTGTAATTCAACATACAAAAAAAAAAAGAAATAAAAAAACAAACACAAACATTTTAACAAAAGTTGTTGTCTTAATGCACAAAAAGAGAAAGAGCGTAACTTAACTCTTAGTAGCCACAGAATGGTGGTGTATTAGAAATTAACACTTAACCATACTAAAAAAAGCACACAAAGTAACACACACACATACACTCACAACATTCAATACAACTTACTGAACTCAACTTTTTCTTTTATTGTTTGTTAGTGCTTTTCTTTTGAACTCACCATGTAGTTTTTGTTTTACTAAAACAACAACTATAATAAAATGTTTATAAAACAAAAACGCTTGTAACAAAAACCCACCGGATTTCCGTAAGAAAAAACCAAATGCTAAAGTCTTGTATAATTTAAGTTTGTTTTAGTTTGAATGTATGTGTGTTTATTATATAAATTTAGTAAAAGAGTCTAAAATTGACTTTGGTTATTGCATATCATTTCTACTCTATTAGTCTGAAAAGTAAAACCAACACAATAACAATAAGACGATGTATATATACATTGAACTACATTAATTACACATTCATTTAGAAATACATGTGTATATGTATTTGTATGCACATAATTTTACACTCAAAAAAAAATTCTTATTTTAAAAAGAAAGTTTTCCTCTACTACTGGTGGTGAATAGCACTTTAACTTTGCCCTTCGGTATGTAACGCTAAGAAGTAATCATCACAGACATAATGTCCATATACATTCTTGCATCAAATCAAACTCTAAGTCGATTTAGCTATTTCCTTAATTCTGTCTCTTGTTGTCACGCTCACATTCACAATAATTGACAAGGATCAATAAATTTGCTTGATCATTTTTTGAAATCCTGAAAAGTTTCCTATTTATAACCAACAAAATCGGTTTAGTATATTAAAAGATATAGACCGATATCTGAAACAAACTATAAATTTAAGCGAAAAATTGTCGTAAAATTGTCAATTATAAATCGGGAAATGTGAATGGAATTTTAACATAACATTAATTTGTATGTACTTCATTACTCTTCCAAAAATTATCGGAAGCAGTTC
Organism: Cochliomyia hominivorax; assembly: GCA_004302925.2. Classification (NCBI taxonomy): domain Eukaryota; kingdom Metazoa; phylum Arthropoda; class Insecta; order Diptera; family Calliphoridae; genus Cochliomyia; species Cochliomyia hominivorax. The sequence goes on from PYHX02000495.1 coordinate 93,604,241, forward strand.
AGTAGAAAAGAGTTATAGCCAAAAATATAATTAATTTTATTAATCCTTAAATGTTCCTATGTTACATTTTAGAAAAACTTTTATATATTGTATACATTTGTGATTGTGTATGTACGAAATATAACGTTTTTATTTCACACGCATTTGTGGTGGAGGATATTTAGTGGTACAATATGTATGTTTATAAAGATAATGAAAATAAAATGGAGAAATAATTTGAATTTGCCTATAATAAGGATATCTCACATATAGATATAATTAAAGCATTTTTGCTTTCAATTTTAATTTGAATGTCTTTTCACCTTTGGAATCATAAGTTCCTTGAGTTCTATTGATTTGATTTTTTTATTAAATAATTTTCAGGCATCTTTTATGATAAATTCGTCGACATATTAAGAAAATAGTTCATTTCTAAGTGTTTAAATATTTTTTGTTTTGACATTTATCTTCGAGTGTATTCGCTAAGCAACGTTTACATATAATATGCTAACAAGGGAGCGGTGTACTCTTTTTTTATTTTATTTCTTGTTTCATTTACCGCAGTTAATGTATATATATTGTTTTTAACATTGTTGGTTAGTGTAATTCTATCTAACATTTTAACTCATGCTCATATACTTTAAACCTTAATTTCTAATTCTTTTTTATGTATTCTTCATTTTATTTACCACAACTTTGACTTGGAAGGTAGACAGAACAAAAGCTTACTTTTGCCCTCTTTATAAGGCAGTAGGTAGAGTAGCAACTACAAATGACCCATAAACAATTTTTAAACAATTGGGTAGGGTCATCACTTTTTCATTTATGTCGTTTCTTTTTCCCCAAGTTTATTGTTGAATTTCTTTTAACGAACAACAATAGAGAAAATAGTTGTTTCTTTTTTGTTGTAATGTTATTAATAATAGTTTTCTTCAGAATTCTATTAAACTAAAATTAAAGTATTTCTGATGGAACTGCTGTTTGTTTTAAAAATGACATTACAAACTACTGTACGTTATCGAGTTAACCCACATAATAATAATTTTCTGCTGCATTATAGATTTTATGAATGAATTGAGGTTTGTTGTTATTTTTTTGTTTAATTTTTTATCAATGAATTTGTAAGTCCAAGTTGTAAATATAGTAAAAAGCCAAATAGAACACCAACGCTGTAATGAAAACACCAAATTTTATTATAAGCAAAGTAAACGCCTACATATTGAGATTAACTGACTGACTGATGGAGTGAGAGACTGACTGACTTACCTCGAAGTTTAGCCACACTCACGCAGAGTAATTTTTATTTATTTTTTAAATTATGAATAAAATTGCAATTTTTATATCTTCTAAAAATGTCAACACTAACACGACCAGAAATAACACCAACACCTGTTGTTAAAGCTTTTTATTAAACCGCCCACTTCACAATTTTGCTCCAAAGATAATGAATCAATTCTTAAAAATCTTCTTCTTTTTTAAATTATTAATTATATTTAATAATGTTTTTAATAAATACTTTTATTATTGATTTTGTATTTTTTTATTTCTTTCATAATGGTTCAAAGACCTTTTTTAAATAATTTATATTTCTGTAGTTTTGCTTTTACGGAAATCAATTCCTTTTTTTAATTCTTGTAATTCTTTTATTTTTTTTTTTCTTCTTATTATTTTTTGGTTAAAATTTCAGTTATTCGTCAAAATCTTAAAAAAATTAACAAAAAAACAAGGAAGAATGCTATATTCGGCTATGCCGAATCTGCAATACCCTTCACCACTAATGAGTATGAAATAAATACGTTAAGTTTCATACAAAGTTATTATTAAAATAAGTTTTATTATTTTAATAATAACTTTTTCTACTGAACCGATTTTGATAATTTCATTCTAATTTATCGATTTATAATCGAAAATTTTACAAAAGTTCTCTGTTTGAACTTAGAGGAAGCCTCAGAAATCTTCTAAGCATTACAAACTGAGTGACAAAGTTAATATACCTTCTTCACCACTTATGGTGGTGGAGGGTATGACAAGCAGTACGTTTTGCATAAATTAATTAAACATAGAAAATGTTAATAAAACTTGTTAACAGATTTTTTAAGACAATCTGCAAATATCACAAAAAGGTGTGTAAACATAATTAGTTAAGCCACACATATATCTATACACTTGCACAGCTGTATTATTTACTTAAAGATAATTATAAATAAAAAAACTACTTAAAATGTTATCTATTTAAATGCTTAAGTTAATGCGAAAATTCAAAAAACAATAATGACAATTTAGAGGTTTTTTTCATAAATTGTTTTATAATTGCAATCATGATGAAAGGTAATAGAATATTAAATTATTAAAAATTTCAATACTGATTTATACCTCTGGGCCAAATGACATGAGTTAATATTTAAATAATTAACTATTCTAGACACTTGTTTTAGTCCTTATCTTAAATGTTTTAGTTATTATTCTTCGCTTATAAAATCGAAGAAAAGCTTGTAATTATTCTTAAAACACAATAAACGCCCACTTTATTACCTACCAGGAGGCCTGATCTTAAAACTGGTTACTTAAGATAATAAAATCCAAATAAAAATTTACTTTATAGATCACCGAAAGAAATCCTGATAATGTTATTAAATTGCGCAAAAAGCACAAACTTGTTAAAATTCAATAAACAACAATGTTTAAATTGTTAACAAGACACAAATAACCCCTTTGACCATAATAATTCTATTTTATTTCTAAAATGAAATAAAAAATAGAAACACACTTAAATATATTGAAATGGAAACTTCTAAAACAAAAAAGTCTCTATTAATTGAACAATTTAGATCAAAAGATTGTTGCATTTCAGCTACAATAAAATTATATATAAAAAAATCGAATGATTTCTAGTTCGATTTTTTACTCAAGTTCATTTGATTTTAACAAAAAAAGCAAAAGTAATTTATTCAAAAATCTCCTTTTAAATGTTTGTGGGTTGTGTGGAAAAACGTCGAAGAAAATAAATTTTAAATTTTATATACTTGAAACTTTTTTCTATGTATTTTCGTTTGTAATTCTATTTTATCTAAATTGGCAATCTTTGAGAATGTTCGCATGGCTTGTCTTGACTGATTGAGGGGAAAATACTCATATAACAAAATCTAAAGTAAAATTAAAGATGAAAAAATCTTAAATAGAATTTGCATTCAACTGTCAATTAAAAAATAAATATGAAAAAATATTTATTTTTGAAATATGAATTTTTAAATTAAACTGAAATATAAGTATTAAAGATTTAGAAAAATTTTGAAGGTAAATTGGAAAATTTATAATATAAAAATAGTTAGATGGTAGAGAAATTTACGAATTGACTTGGCAGAAATCATTGGGAAAAACAATAAAAGATTAACATTGAAAAATGTTAAATTAAAATTGCATTAATTGAATTATCATGATAGTCATATTCTTTGACTATCGCAAAGAATATAATTTCACATAAATTTAACATTAAATATTATTAAATTCGAATTATTCAAATAGGATGTTTATTTACCAATTTATATCTATCTAAATCAACATCCTAGCAGTTTGTTGGACTTCCTATTCTTCCTATATTTTAGCTTGGACACAATACCAGCACTTATGCACACTTACTGTAAGATTGGTCACCTACAAATTCTAAGTAGTTCACTTTGCTGCAGATGGTGTTGAAGAAGTGGTTGAAGAGTGGTCTTATAATACACCCTTATTCATGTTAATTGTCTTTTCTGGATCCATAACCAACCAAAAACTATCTTATTTACTTTACTGATTCAAAGTAAGTAGTTTTGCCATTGAAAGTATTTAGTATTGACAAATGTCACAAAAACCTGTTTAAATAAATAACGCAAACTCATCTCCTAGTTCCCTTATAGTTCTACAAAACCAAAACTTCAGTATTTATAACATTTTTCTAATATTAAAACGACTGAAGCAAATTTTCAATGGCGTGAATAAAAACTATACAAAAGCAATTTAGTGAAGGAAAACTGAAAATAAAATATAAAAAACACTATTGCAAACATTAATTGCGTGCTTGGGAAGTAATAAAAAGGCGTGGGTGGTGGCGGATAGTATAGAACGTCCGATAAGTTGATTTGAGTTCATTTCGGACAAAGAAAAAAATAAGGTGGCGTCTTAGCCACATGCCGCCGGCGTTTATAGTAAAAACATATTATTTAAAACATTTAAGGCCTTTTAATAAAAAATATACGAAAAATAAAAAATAAATAATTATAAAAATATTGTTGTCTATAGAAAATTTTCTATATGAAATGTTTGCTTTTCATATTGATTTTTATATATTTTTTTTTGAGGAATTATCGTGATTTGCTATAATTTTAAAGTAAAATATCTTAAACATTTATTTTGTATGAAATGACCCGAGGAGGATTTGTTACAACAGTCATATTCCTATAAACGTTTCATTTATGTATCTGTCAATTACTTAAACAGCTAATACACGACTTTTAGCCTCTTCTAGCATTTATTGCTAAATGAAATGTAATAATCTGTATGATTAATTATTTTAACATTGATTTAAAAAAAAAGCTACAGGTGTGAAAATTCATTTATTGAATGTTAATTTTTATTATTATAATTTGTTTTCTCCAATTCAATAATATTTTATTTTTACACACGAATAAAGAGATAAAACAGTGAATATAAATATAAATTATATATTATTTCACACTTTTTTGGGTAAAAATATAATAATTTCAAATACCCTACAAAATGTAACTCGGCAATGTCGAGTACCTTCACCACAAATGCTTGTGAAGTAAATACTTTATGTTCCGTACATACGCAATCACACATACACTCACAAATGTATACAATATATATAAGTTTTTCTAAAAATATGAAAACAGTAAAAAATTTGTAATATTTTTGGCTATAACTTGTTTTATACTGAACCGATTTTGATTATTTTTGGAAATGTAATGGAGTGCTTAATGTTAAGGCAAACTTTCATTTGAACTTGACGTTCTATAATTGACAATTTACAATTTGAACTTAAAGATTGCCTCAAATATCGCTCTATATATTTTAATAAAATGAACCGATTTTCATGACTACAACAAATTCGAAGGCCAAATTTTATTGAGCTATGTCTGCAGATGTAAGCATGCCAACAACAAACAAACAGACGGACGTTGCTAAATCGACACAAATTTTGATTTAATGCAAGAATAATATATGTATATACATTACGGAGTTTGCGGTGATGCCTTCTTAGCGTTACACACGGAATGACAAAGTTAATATACCCTCTTCTCCACTTGTGGTAAAGGATGGTATACAAAGTTAACTATTAGTGAATTTTTTAATTTACAAAGAATAATTTTAAAAATACATACGAAGGTTGAAAAGGTAGCACTTTTATTATATTAACTTCTTTATAATTTTTATCATATATATTTTTAAATAGGGTATATTTGAAGTATTCTGTACCCAAACAATTACTCTTAATTTTTTGGTACCGAATTTTTAAGAAATTATTTATTTTATTTATTATTTTGAATAAATTCATGTGCTGCCAGCAGGTTTTAGATTTTTTTTTAATTTTTATTTAGTTTTTACAATTCTGTTGTTTTGTTAGTGATTTTTTCTCTCAATTATTTACAATTTATTTTATAGAAAAAATGGTTTTGCTATTTAAATTTTCTTACTTCCCATTGTTTTCCATTATTTTTCGGTTTTTAAATGTGATTGTTTCTTAATGAACTTAACTTTGAACTTCAAAAAATTTATGAAAAAAAACGATATAAACATATAAAATGAAAAATTATATAAAAACTTTAGAAGACCTTTAACATAATAATATTAGGTAGAAAAGACCCTATAAAACGGAAATGAAGAAAACTTATTTGAATCTTATAATCAAGCTTTAAAATCCCAGGTATTATAAAGTAATTTAACATGATTTTATTTTATTTTATTTTTTTTTTTTTGAGAAACCGAAAACAATTTCAGAAAATTTTGTTAATGATTTTACGAGGAAGTTATTTTAAAAGCGAAAATATAAAACGTAGTTAAAACTAACTACGTAGTTTATAATGGTCTTTTTTGTTTTTGCTTAAACTAAAGAAAATTTACGATTTTTTTAACAACATTTAATTTTTCATAAAATTCATAAAATTTTAATAAGCCTATGCCATTTATAATTATGGGTTTATCTAACAAGAAACCGTAAAAGATAAAAGAAACAAAATTGTAACTTCAAAATGCCAAAAAAAAACGCCCTGATTTTTAAGTTTACTACCTAAAGCGTGAGAATTTGTAATAAAACATATTAAAGCCTTTAGGTAGTTTTAAGGAAATAATGCTATAATCTATATCCCGGTATGTTTAAGGAAAATAAATCTAATCAAAATTAAAAATATATATTACAAACATTATAAATGATTAACATTATGATGAGGTAGTTATAAGAATTAAAATAAATATTTAGATGACAGGAATTTAGCTGTTCTTGGTTTCCTTTTAGCATTACCAAGTAATAGTCTGTTCTATTGCTTTAAGTAAGAGTTTTACTACCTTCCCTTTCTTCCATCAAAATAAGTAATATTAATTAATACTTTAAACAATATTTAAAATTATTTTTTTATTTTTATTTGAGAAGAATGAACATCAAACAATTTATTATACTTCGAACACAGTTTACTCCTCATGGAAATGGTGTTAATTAATTTATAAAAAATCTTTTACAATTTTGTTATTTTTTATAATTTCGTAAACATATACACTAATGTTTTTAATAAGAATATTTAAATTTCAAGTTCATTTTTTATGATTATTTTAAATTTAAATATATTATTTATATCTTATTTTTTGTTACTTTTATGTCTATTATTTTCAACATAATTATTATCATGAATGAAATGTAATGAAAGGAAAAGTATTCATACAAAAATAAATTAAAATATGTATTTTTTTACGTATATAATTTATAATGTGTAAAATATTATTTACTAGATACACTGCTGTTGTTTTCGTTTTAGTATCTATTTCCTAAAATATATATACATATACACCATTTTTTTGTATATAAATTAAAATTGTATTAAACCCTAAACTTAGAATGAATATGCTGCCAAGCGTGACGAAACGTGATTAAATATAAAAATACACAAAATTCCAAAAAAAAAAAAAAAAAAAAAAAATAAACATAAAAAATTTGGGAGGTAGCGTGCGTATTTTCCTTTTTTTTTTTTTTTGATTACAGAAAAAACAGTCACAATTATAAATCAACGTCAAATCAGCATAAAATTTTTAATTTTCAAATATTATAAAAAATAATAATAATATACTAAAAAAATATATAAAATTAATTAAGAAAAAATATTAAAAAAAAACAAAAATTTATTTCAATTTTATTAAAAAAATCACATAAAATTTTGCACTTTTTTATTTCTAATTTAATTAATTTTTCTTTTATGTTTTGCTTGTTTTGTACTAAATCAACAACATAAATTATGCAAAATCCCTTTAAAATATTTAAATAAACATAAAATTTTCAAATAAATATTTGTGTTTCAAGATTAAAAATATCATGAACTGTTGAAAATTTATGACATTTCTTTTGGTCAGACAAAAAAGCATATAAATTTCAATCAAACTTTTTTATCTTAAAGTAAGAACAAAAAAGCTAATTTATTTACGAAAACAAAAAGTAAAAAAAACTCAAGGTTAAGCGGAAAACAAAAAATCTCACACAAAAAGTCAAAAGAAAAAAATGAATAAATGTTAAGGAGTACCAAATGAAATTAACATAAAAGATAAAAATTCTATAATACACTGAAAGAAACATTAAAAAATGAAATGTTCCAAATACGTATTTTAAGGCAAAGGACAAATTATCAAAATTTTAATGTTTAATGTTGAGAGAGTTAATTTTTTTATTTCATTTCTAATAAGAAACTATATTTATTGTTCATTTTAAAGCCTATCAAATACGATAATCTAAAATACACTGAGAGAAAAATTCTGATTTAATGTGATAAAGAAATAAAATTTCCAATTCCTAAGTATATTATAAGGCTGATGGTAAATAAGCAAATGAGCGAGATGAGGAGAGTGAGACCATTAGATTTTCTAAAAATTTTCTAATTAAAAAACTAAATATGTTTATTTTTAATATTTAAAGTTTTGTAATAAAAAAAATATACAATACACTTGAAGAAAATATGAAGAGCCAGTTTCCAACTTTTTAGTTAAACTTAGTTTAACAAATTTAGTTTAACTTTATCTATGAAAAAGTTAACTACTAATTGAGTTTTTGAGTTACCGATTAAAATGCTGTCAATTTTGAAAATATTACCATATTTTGATATAATTTTGATTTGGTATACCTTAAAATATTCAAAAATGTTAGTTATCCTAAAAACCTAAAAACTGGCCCTAAATCTGACAAAATGGTGAATTTTTTGGAAATTACTAGAAAATATACTTTAAGGGCAATAACAGATAAATGAATTCTTCTAATTAAGAACAATAGTTATTGTTCATTTTAATTCCTTTCACTGTAGTTCTTTATTGTTAACATATTACCAATTTTTTTCTTCCTTTAATTCCAAATTTTTTCTCTTATTCCGCTACTTTCAGTTAAAACCAAATAAAAAATCGTGCTAAATAATTAAACGCAGAAATAAACATTTTGTTAAAAACAACTCACAAATACACTCAAATAATTTTAACAATAAAAAACGTTAAAACCAGTTTTAGCCAAAAAAAATATATATATACATATATTGTACATCATAAAAAAGTTCTAAAACTCTTTTTAAAAATTTTAATGAGGGCTTTAAACAGAAAAAAGACGGAGAACAAAATTGAAAAACAAAATAATAAAAAAGTAAATAATAAAAAAGCAGAAAACAATAAAAAAACAATAATTTAAAAGTTTAGTCATAAACATTTGTATTTTTGCAAAACAAAATTTGGAAAAAAACATGTTTGAAATGATAAAATATAAAGAAATTAATAAAATTCTAAATAAGAATTTTAGGGAATAAAAGTCAGTACAATTAAAGAAAATATACTAAAAAAATAAAGCAAATACTGCCAGACTTACAAAAACATGCGATATATTTATATATTAAATCGATCTAATTATATATAACACTATTAATTCGATCTTTATATAAGTGTCAATATATGTAGGTATATACAAATAAAAAAGTATTTTTTTTTTTTTTTTTTTTTCAAATTGACTTAATAAAAAATATCATTATTATTTATAAATTGAAATAAAGTTTTCTTTATTGAAATAGGTTTATATAAATTCGACTTTTTCAATATCTTTTATTAATTAATATAAATTGCTTTTTAAATATTTATAAATTTTATTAAAATTCCAATTCAAACAAGTTTTAGTTGTTGATTTTATATTTTACCATAAATTTAGGTGAAAACAAGTAAAAATCGTATAGTCAAACCAAGTGAAGCCCGACTTTGTAATGTCCTACACCACATTGTCCGTTCAAGATGACAGCTATGAAAAATGTATAATTTACTTTTCTGAATTATTATTAAGTCTGAAATGTGTATGGTTTTAAGATTTATGTAAAATTTATGCGTTTGAAAAGGATTTTTTTCTAGGGGTATTATCGGAACTAGAAGAAATGATTGACCGAACTTCGTATAATTTCGAACATCCTAACTTGACAAGTTGTTATTATTGTATGTGTGAGATTTATGTCTTTCAAATTTTTATTTAGAAGGGGGCTTTTATAGGCTCTATGAGAAGTAATGGACTAACTTTAGCATAAGACTTATTACTCTTGAATTTCGCTTTATATTTAAAACTTTTACGGCCTTAAGGACATTTATATGGGAGACAGATGGACGGGTATCGTTAAATCGACTCAGAAATCGATTACGATAATGCCCTAATTAAGGTGGTGAAGCAAAATTGCATTGCGTGTTGATATTAAAAAATTTTATTATATTTTAATTATTTACATAATTTTTGTATTCACCAGCCATAATGTCTTCTTTTGTAATTATTAATGATAACAACTTTAATTGATTTAAATTCTTTAATTTTTATATAGTGATACACAAGGGTTTACTGTAAAAAAAAAAAACATTTTTATATAAATTATGATTGACAATCGAATAAATTTAATTTATTTACATAAAATTCCTTTATATTCTTTTTACCCCCGTTTTACATATTTATATTATTAATAAAACTCAAAGAAGAAAAATATATATCTATGTCTATATGAAATATTTCATAAAATATTTGTTTATCTAAATTGTTTTATTATTTTTGTTGTTATTGTTGATAGTTTTCGGTGGTTATAGTTTTTTATAGGAGTATCTTTTTTATTTAGCAATGAAAGCCATACAATAACAAATAAATATATTTAATGTATAATAATAAAAAATAATAAATAAAAAATAAAAAACTACAGCGAAAAAAAAAAACAAAATAAAATAAATAAAACTAAACAGAAAAATGGGGTTTATTGTTGATTGATCTACAGAGAGAGATGTCTAAAGCAAAATGTTAACATACATACCATACCCAAATACTCAAACAACACATAGATACAAACAGATATACACACACACTCTATAACATACAACAACCTAACAAATACCAGACAACATTGAATTTTATATCATACACTAAGGCCTGTCTTAAAGGCTAAAAAGGAAAAATCTGCATAAATAAAAAATTCGAAGGTTTTTGACGATTGTTGTGTAGTTTACATTGTAGTTATGTAAGTGTGCGAAAAATTAATGAAATTTTGAATTCTCATTTATGTAAAATAAATAAAGTTTTTTACTTATAGCTACCTTTCTGCAAATTAACATCAAATGAAGTAAATTTATCAAATTAACTATAAATAAGCGTACAATGAGTTATAGGTTTCTTAATGCCACCAACACCACCGTCAAGATTCAAGTAATAAAATACTTTATTTTTGTGTTTGTTTGAAAACCAAAACCATATCAGCAAAGTGACAGTAGCAGCAGCTAAAATAGCAGCAAATAATCATCTGCCTTACAGTAGCATTAATTAGTAATGCTTAACTGATATATGAACATTTAGGAAATATGCACAACTCTCTCTTTCTCTCTCAACAAATGCAAATAACTTTGCTTCTTTTTTCAATAATCATCAAAATCTTAACTTTTTTCAGCTAATATTTTCTTATAAACAAAGAACATTTTTTGTTAAATAAATCTAATGAAAGAAGGCATTTGTTTGTTGTTGAAAAGCAATACAAAATTCTTAAAGTACTTTTATGAATATTATTCTCTGATTCTTGAAGTTATAAACAAACATTTTTTATATATTTGGGTTGATTTTCGTTTTTCTTTTTTTTTTTTTCTTGAACAGCAGTCATCATAAATATAAATCAATCATTTAAACCAGGCCGACAAGTAGCAAAGGAGAGAGGGAGAGAGCAGTAAACATAAATCTATGCCTTATACGCCCTTTTTATTTATGTTTCTTAGACATTTCAAACATTCTTTTGTCTTTGAGACTATATTTTATACTTACTTTGCATTTTTACTTAAAAAAACGGAAACTTTAAATGTTCCTTCATAAAAACTTAATGTACCATTAAGATTTTGGGCGTTTATAACTAAAACTTAATCAAACAATACAATACAAAGTCAGATGTGTGTGTGTGTGAATATGTTAAAAAGAATCCCTTATCATATTAATCAATTTCTCAATATCTAATAGATATACATATCCCCCTTCCAAAAGTACAATTATAAATATAAAATATCATCTGTGAAACTTATTGAACCACCGCACACACCACCCTCATATGATTTTCATAGATGATGATTTTCAACAACGCATTTTAGTTGTATCCAAAACTCTTCCATTTTTTGCAATTCGCTATGCAAACAAAATCAATTCGTACATACACACACACACATACATATGAGTATGAGAAATGTCTAAATGTAAAATGTTTGCAACTTAATTTTATTTCGTTGTTCTTGTTTTGCAGCTAAATCTCACCCTAAATTTATGGTGTTTCAAATGTAAAGCGTATATTTTATGAGATTTTGTTATAAAAATGTTTGTAACATGTGTTAAAACTAAAATCAATTGTCTGTTTTCTAAAAAAAATATTTTTTTTTCATTTAATGTCTATTTTGTATACGGAAATTTCAAGTTGCGACACACCAAATAAAAATTTGTTAGCATTAGTAACAGAACGGATGAAGTACGGAGATGTTATGTTTATATGTGATTTACATTAAACAGGATCGTTTCATTAAATGTTATGGAAAGTCACTTAAAATGGGAAAAGCCAATAATTTTAAACAAATATTGAAAATTTAAAATATTTATGATTTGTAAGAATATAACAAAATTTAAATTATCTGTTTAAAATCAAACTAACAGAAATAATTGTTATTATTTCAATTTCCAAAAAAAACTTAAGTTTCTAGAAGAAAAATCAATTAAAAAATTTTCTGTTATCATTGTGCTTCGATGAGAAAAATGTTGATTCAACATTGTTTTATAATAAATGAATTTTTATATATTTTTCATTTTCTTTAATTTTACTATAAAAATAATTTTAATTTAACATATAATAGTTTTAAACATTAATATCCATAAAATAAACTTTTCATTCCCTTCAGCACCACAAATGTTGAAGAGATATATTTACTTTGTCATTACGTGTGTAACGCTAAGAATCTGAATCTGAATTCTGTCAATTATTGTGGATCTAAGTGTTCCAACAACAGATAGATAGGACTTATGTTCACACGATCACATACAGGGTATTGAAGATTCACAACAGCCAAATATAGCTTATATTCTTACTTTTTTAATTTCAATATATTATTTTTTCAAAATCTTTTATAAATGTTTTTTTTTTTCTTTAAAATATACAACTCATACATATATTTTTATGATAATTTTTATTAATTTTCATAATTTATTGAAGAAATGATCTTTCAAAAAATTATTACTCATTACGTCTCTGGCATTAAATATACGAAGAAAAATATATTTTATATTTTTCTTTTTTATATTTTTTCTTAAATTTTGGTTGTTATTTGTGTTTCACAGTTTTAATGTATTATAAACAAATGCCAAAATAAAATACACATAATTCAGAAAAAAAAAACAGCAGCAAAATGGAAATTTTCATCTAGAAAAACGGACCTATACATAGACAAAAAAAAATAATAATAATAAACAAAACTCATATTTTAATTTATTTAAAATCGAAATAAAAAACTATTTTAAAAAATATTTAATTTGGACTTTTGTAGCAGCAGTAAATATTTATTTATTTAAACAAGTAGAATTTTTTTCTGTTGTTTTTTTCTCAAAATTTGCAAATACATACTCATATTCATTTAATTAGTGCGGCCCATCTATAGATGGAAATATATTGTTTTTGTTTTTGTTGGACTCGTGCAATTAAATTTGAAAAATGTTTTTTTATTAAAAAAAATTCCTTAAACGCGTGTGTTTGAAATAAATTATAAATCTATTGCTATTTATATTTGATGTGTGAGTAGATATATAATAATAAATTATATATTATATATATCTAGATACAAAAATCAAACAATACATTTGAAATTCCCACAACGTGAGGCCCACGTTTATTTGAATATTGTTTTTTTTTCCAACAGTGGACACTATAAATTGATTTTTTTTTTGCTTCAAATACAAAAGTATTTGTTTGTTTATATTAGCCATTATTTATATAAAAAAAAAAACAAAAAATATTGAAATGAAAATGTGAGGAAAAAGAAAACACCTGTTAACACACATACCCACAAAAATACGCAAACACATACATGTACACACTGAACAGCTGCCTCTTTTTTTGATTTTTGTTTTCTTAAAAAGAAAACGCAAAATTTTTATTTCTAATAAGAATTTTAATATTTTATTTTAAATAATTATAATAAATAAAATGAATTTTCTTAAAATCTTTTAGTTTGTGACGTTAATCAACTTAATTATTAAATTCATTTATTTTTCTATGCAAATCATAAATGTATTTAAAGTCATTTAGACGAGAAAAAATGTAGTTTCCGCTTTTATTTTTGCGAATTTACGTGATTTTCTTTAAATTTGTATTTATAGTTTTTTTCTTTAAAACATTTGATGTATTTTCTGGGAAAATCTATAAGTTTTTCTTTCTCACACACATTAACGTAACATCATGAAATTCGATTTTCAAAAAAAACATTGTAAAAGAAGTAATTATAAACCATAAAATGTTTAGATTTATCATGTTAACAATGCAACAGCCACCCACATAATTTTATTATAATTAAATTTTCAAAAATTGCTTTCAATAAACTATCCCAATTTATAGAGAAAAAATTTTGGCCTATTTTTAAATAATTCTCATGTACAAACTTTCTAACTGCGTATCTCAGTAAACACTCTGAAAAACATTTTTATTTTTTCATTCATATAAGAAAACTGGTAAATCTTATTAGAATTTTATTAAGTTTGGAAATATTCGAATGAGTACTGAAATATTATTTTAATTTTTTGCAAAATTAAACTTAATTTCTTTTTATCGAAAAAAAGTAAAATAAGCTTTCTTTAAAAAAAAATTACCTTATTGATTTTTGCTGTATTTGTTGTTGTTGTTGTGGAAAAACAGCTGATAGTTTTAAACACGATAAAGTTTTGAAACAGCCGTTTGCAGGAAACACAGCAAGTAAAAAAAGTAATGTATCCAAAAGGTAGAACGAATATCTATTTTTTCTAAAATTATGATTGGCGTTGTTTCTGTTGCTGTGTTGTTGTTATTGTTGTTGTTTTTGTGCGGTAGTCACAGATAAAGAATAATAGTATAAAAAAAAACACATTCAACTTATGTAATTTTTCAATGCGTTTAAAACTTAATCTGCATAAAATACAGATTATATAATTGATTTGAAAGACTTATTCCTTTAAGTCCAGAGGTTGTTTTTTTTTGTTTTCTGATTTGCAATATTATGATTGTTTTATATATCAATTTGCTTCAATTATCATTGAATAAGGGCACTGTGGTTAACGTTTTTTTTCTCTTCTTTTTTATAGTATAATTAATTTTTATTATTATATAAACTGTATTATTGTATATTTTTGTTTTAATAAAAAAATTTATACAATTTTTCATTTAATTTAATAAATTAAAGTTTTATTATTATTATTATTTTTTATTAAATTGCACTTTGTGTTTATTTTTTTAAGCTTTTTTAATTAAGAGGCACTATATCTTATTTTTCAATTTATATTTTAGGTTTTAAAGCGCATAACTGGGTTCATTCCTTAAGGAATTACACGCCTTAGTTAGACAAAATTAACTTTAAGAACTACAGCATGACCACTTTATTTTAAATAAATTAAAACAAATAATTTATTTTCATATCACTTCACAATATTTTATATTTTAAAAAAGGCCATAAATTTAAAGTTTTGTGTTATTTATGTTTTATTAAAAAAATCTTGAAATTATAATTCATAATATTTTTAAGCTGTATTTTAGTCATAAATTTTGTAAAAAATAATTTAAAATATTTGTTTAAATTTGTTCAAAATTCATTTGATTTAAACTTTTAGCTGGTTATATTTTGTTTAGAGCACAACGAGTGTTGCTTACGCGTCAATTTCAGCTTTTTAAATAAACGCTTATAATCATACTAAACACTCGTTAACGTTTTGCGAAAATTATATTTTTTTATTTTAGTGTAGAATTTTAGTGAAAATGCTCTATTCTATAGTTCTAACAGGGAGAATGAATGTTCAAATGATTTGGAAAGTGAGAGAGAGGGGATCACAGGGGTGTGTTTTTTGACAACTCGACGTTTGGCTTAACTATAAAGCGTTTGCTCACTTGGGCGACACACAATCTAATAAATTCTTATGAGAATTAGCAAAATGTACAAACCCGAATATACAATGCAGCCGAATAAATACACTCACAATAAAATAAACACACTCGCACACACTCGCATTCTATTATTCTACATTAAATACAAAGTAAACAAAATTTTACGAATTGTACAAACAAACGTACGAACATTTGTTTAGATGAATGTGTATGAACGAATTAAACTTAACATAGAACATAACGTAACAAACGAAGAACTTTGCAAGTATGAACAAAAACAATAATGTAGAGTAAATGTAGATTTTATTCTGTTTCTTTTCGAATCAAATGTAGAGAGATAGAAAATTAACAACAAAAAATATTCATTAATAATAATAAGAAGACGAAGTGTCTTGAAATCAAAAACAACTCTAATGTTATACAGTTCGTTTTAGGTACACATATACACTAGTTTACTCAAAGGCACACAAACACATACACATATAGTTCTAGTGAGTTGTTGTTATTGTTTATAATGAATGTATCATTAGAGATTTATTTGCTGTTATTGTTTTTGTTGTTGTTAAAATGTGGGGGTTGCTTTATGTTCTCTCACAAACATTGTGTTGTATCTTTAAACATTTTTTTATTCGTTTGCAGTAAGAATTTATTATACGCGAATATGAAAAAACGAAATATAAACAAACTAAAATAAAATATTTTGTTGTTCTCTTTTTTGTTTGTTTATAACTGGTGTGTATAATTTGCGTGTTGTTGTTTTGTTTGTTGTAATAAATATATCTATAACCAACATCTACAAGATACGTTCATGACTACAACTTAAAAAGAACTGAAACACTTATTGTTTTGATGTGTTCCAAAACAGCAAAATTTAACACAAAAAACACACTAACACAACAAAACAACGAACCGCTATAAAAGTATTTCGTATTATAAGTAACCAGCAAAAACCGAAAATACAACAACAAAAACCACAACAAATGAAGAAACAAAAAAAAAACAAAAAAAGAGAATTCCAGAGCGTATGAAAAGGGAGAGTTTATATCTACAATGTATCTTACAGTTTATATTTTTTTGTATACATTTTCAAATAAAATTGAAAAGAAAAATAACTGACACACTAACAAAAAATATAAAACTCTAAAACAGACACAAAAACCGTAAAAAAAGGAAACAAAAAATAACAAAATTAATAAGTAATAAAGTGTTCTTAAAAGTCAGTGTTAGTTGTAATAGTATTAGTATATGTAATTAAAATTACGAACATATGTATGTGAAACCGTTTGTTTGAATTTAAAAGTGTTAAATGATTAAAAGTGTTTATGGTTGTATTTAGAAATGTAAGAGAGACAAAGTTGGAGAGCTGAAAATTACTGAGTTTTATTGTAGTTTAGAAAGAGGGGGTTTTAAAAACAACCACTTTTTTGTTGGTCTAACGATGTATCTCTAAACGGCGCAAACGCAAAAGTCAATTTGTTTTTACCAAAAAAAAAAAAAAAAAAAAAAAAAACGAATCCGTATAAAGCTCTTTAGCCAAAACTTATGTAGTTTTATTTTATGTGTGATGTACTACAGTGGAAAAAATACTTTTCATAGAACAGAGTTTTTTGTTTATATACATTTTTTTTAATTAATTGACTCTAAAAGTTGGATTTTTTTTGGAAAAAATCAACGTAGTGTCATAATGCTAAATATTTAGATAAAAGAAGTCGTGTCATGCAAAAATTGCATGGAATTTGTAAAATAAAAAAGAATCTTCAATCTTCAAATAAATGCGTATGATCAAAGTATGTTATGTTTCGTACATACACTCACAATCATATACATTATATAAAAGTTTTTCAAAAATATAATACAGGAAAATTTAATGAGTCATAAAAACATTTATATTTTTGGCTATAACTTTTTTCTACTAAAGCGATTTTGATAATTTTTGAAGTGGTAATGAAGTTATTCACTTCAATTAAGTTATTCACTTCAATTTAGAGGTTGCCTCAGATATCTGTCTATATCTCTTCATATAGAGAATCGATTTTGTTGATTTTAAATAGGAAACTTCTCAGGACTATAAAAAATACTCAATTCTATTCTCCATTCTCTCATTTTCGCACATTTTGATATTTTTTTACAATTTGCCGTAACTTAAATATTATTTCCGAAAAAAATTAAGAGATAAAAGTATATAAAGATTTTTATGATCTCAAAGCGTGTTAATAAAAAATGTTTATTCTGGAGGGACAATATTAATTTTAATTTTTCTGTTCCATAAAACTTAATTACTTTTTGCTCCATTTAATTCCACTGTAGTTTTCACAAATGTTTGTAATATTTAGTATATATGTAAGTATCTGTGTGTGCGTTTTACTTTTTTTAACGACAATTCTTTGAAAATATACAAAATAACATTATAAAACACACATAAATGAGTAACTTAAAAAATAACATTAGCAAAGCACGTTTTTATTAAAAAAAAGTAATAAAAAATATAAAATAACAATAACAATAAGTCATACAAACACATATTTACAAAGTATATAAAATAAAGAGTGGGTTAGACAAGTATATAAAATATGTATATAAATAAGTAAATAAAAAACCGAAAAAAAATTATTGTAAAATGTTAGCTTTTAATTTTAAATAAAGCTTTTCTCTCAATTTGCTTATATTCTCAATATTCTCTCACACAAAGACCTAAATAAAGAAGAGTTAAACTAACACAAACACATAAACTAATGCCGGTATAAGAACAACTAATGAAAACAAATAACAAAATGAAAAATAAGATTAATGCATGTTGAACATACTAACACCCATACATGTAGATATATACGTTCAATGGTTATTTTTAACTGCAGTATATTTTTGGCAGTATAAGTTGTTGTTGTTGTTTTGAAAATGAAGTTGAAGGTCAAAATTTACTTAAGCTCCTGTTAGTTTTCTAATATAGCTTTTAAAGCAAAATCTCTCTCATACTCCCTTATAGATTCAAGTTGCGCCTGCGCTTTAATGCATTCAAAAGGTTTAGTCATCAACATTTAAAAGTGTTTTTTTTTTTTATTTTTTGACAAATGCATACAATATTGTTTTTCATATGTGAATGTGTTTGTGCATTGAGTATTTGTGTTAGTATTTTGGTTGTTATATGCGCAGGAGGTGACCTTGAATTTTATTCATGTTAGTTGGTCTTCTTTTTGTTGTTTTTTTTAACATGATGGGGCTTTTGTGTTTCTTATTTGGCAGCCACCTTAAAAGAAAAAATTCAATAAAAGAATCGCAAAAATAAAACAAAAGTCCTAAAGAAAGAATTGTGTATGAGTAAAATAATTTATGCATTTACTTATCGGTGTGAAAAAGGGATTAATAATATTGTCTTTTTGCTTTTTTGCTTCAAATTAAGCGTCTTCTTTTTTAAAAAATTTTATGATTTTTATGATCGTTGGTCTTATGACTTTCAAAAATCATTAGAATTTCAAAAAACACCTTTTTTAATTTTACTGAAAAAACATATTCTTAGTCATTCTTCAAAATCATGATTGTCAGTTAGAAAAAAAATATATAAAAATTATGTTTTGTATAAAAAAATAATAACAAAAATAATGATCATTATGAAGTTCTATAATTATTTTTTTTAATTTACAACATGTAAGATTTTTATCTGATATTATATATTTTTACTGTTGTTTTCTAATTATAAACTATCTTTATATCAGAAATAACATTTTTGGCACTTTGAGGTGGAATTAATTTTTAGCTTTTTATTACTAACAAAAAAACTTCCATTACGAATCATAATTCACTACAGTCATTCAGTTAAATAATTTGACAATTGCACATAAATATTACTTTTTCAATTACTAACTCTTATCTTTATTAAACATTATAAGTGACGTATTTGTTAATAAATTGCAAAATACACAACAACACAATTGTTTATAAACACTAAAACAACATAAAGTACACATACTTTATTGAATTTGCTCTTATCTTTTTTCGTTGCTGAAAACCTCTTTTTGATAGATAAGACCCTAAGACATATTGGTCAAACGTGTATTCACGTACACGTATTCCATAATTTTGATCACTTGAGGTAAACTTTACTGTAAAAGTTATTTTAAGCATATTAAGTTTTTGGTATTTAAGTTTTCAAATTAAATTTTACTAACAACACCCCTCTATGGGTTAATTTATTATTTGATTTGTAAAGATAATCAGTTGTTTTTTACAAATATGTATGTACGCAAGTTTTATTTTGTAGCTATCTAAGGAATTCCTAAAGTACTATCTAAAATATTTCTAAACAATGATAACTCTTGGAAAATTTAGCTGATATGTTGAGAGAGGTCTTTAAGTTTATAAAATGGTAAACAAGTTAATTATCAATAAATGGATTTTTTACTAAAAAATACTATCTGTATTTAAAATACAATAATGCTCTTCAGTTCAAAATAGGGACATTCCAAAATGTTTGTACAAAAAATATAATTTTGTACATCACCATCTCCGATTTCGATTCGAGTACGGTGCGTTGTCGAAAGTAAATTGAATGTCGCAGTATACAATAACACCAAAATTAAAAGTACTAAAAATTAAAAATTTTGAAGGGATTTGCGCCTGGTGATCATTGTGCTTTAGATATGTATATTTATTTGATTTTTTTTAATAACGCATCTTAATTGATATGTATGTAATTTTAATTGATTACACTTGAAATGAAATTCCAAAAATAACTATATTTAAATGCATGAAGAGAATGATTTTAATTTGCGATGACAGTTAACTGCATTAACCTAATTTTCAACTTTAAATGGTTTTTATAGCATTTTTTATATGTATATGTGATTTTTGCATGCATATGTATGAACATTTGATATAAAAAAGGCAGTAGATGAAATAAAAGTATATAGTAAATAATAAACAGGGAATAAACACTAGTTTCCTCCCTGGCTCAGCCAGGCATAAAAAATTTTATATAAAGAACTTGGCTGTCTGTCTTGTGTGTTGTATAAAAAGTGTTCACTCAGTCAGTAAGTCAAACTTCTTCACTCATCAATCAAAAACATAATTTACTTAACAAAAATTAATGTATGGATTTTTTTCTTTTTGAGTTTATAAATGATGAGGGATTGTGTCAAGTCACTACTTTACGCCTTCAAAAAAAAATGAATTATAATAAAAGAGAATAACAAGTAAACCCCTTCTAGAAAAAAAGATCAAGAAAAGGAAAATGAGCCACAAACAATGGAATCAAAACAATGAACATCCAGAGCAGTATATTTATAAACATGCATATATACAGAAAGCAGACGAATTGTTTCTGATAGACTACTGAGGCTACGCAGAAAACAAATTAACTTAAAAAGATACTTGTTGGATCTAAAAGATTCACAAACAATTTGGGACGCATACGTTAAGCACACACGTACTTAAATAACATTAAAAAAATTAAAAATTTATAACATTTCTTTACCACCTCCTCCAACGTCTGCTAGACAAGCTCAAAAAAAATGAAAAATAAAAATTATAATAATAAATAAAACAAAATTGCAAACAACCGCAACCGGTCTAATATTAATAAATTGTAAATTAATAAAATACTCACAAGCACACATTCGCTAACATTTTTATGCAAAAACAATATAAAATAGAAAAATAAAATAAAATAAAAAACATTTAAATACAAATGCAAGCGAATAGGAAAAAATCAAATAAATAAAAACAAAAAAAACTATTAAAATACACACAACTAACATAAATTCTAAACGACGACACGATATCTAACTGGTATGCGAGTGGATCCGACAGCACAACTAACCAATCGACTGGCGGAACATTCAAACAACAACATGCTAACTTGCACTAAACTCAGTACCTAATGTCCCGTAACATTCCCCTTATGGACCCGTCACTTCAACAAAAATCAATTTCGAAAATACAAAATACAGAAAAAAATTAAAAACAACAAAATTAAAGCGCACGCCAAGTCAAAACGTCAAAATGTTAGACAGAAAGTGGGTCTAACATTCATTAAGACTCGTCAAATGCTTGTGAATGTGAAAATTCTATTTTTAGCTCATACTCTCATCATCACTTTGAAACGATTTGCCAGCGATCACGCCATACTAAACCCTGATTGGCTATAAACCATCCTGACGTCGACTACGCTAAATTAACGACAAACAACGAAGAAACGAAGTTTTCAATGGTCGGGTTAGTCAAATAATCGCACATAGCTAAAGAAACACCAATAACAACAACAAAATCGCTAATGTTTTCTATATGTTTGTATGATTGTATATATCTTTATTATGTGTATATGTATGTGAAGAAAAAACAACAACAAACAACAAATTAAAACTTTCAGAACAGAGAAGGCATACAATATATTAAATGATTGTACGGCGACTACTGCAAAAACAACAACAATAACTCTAACAAATATTTTGCACTACACCATAAATTGTTATTGTACAAAATCATTAAAAGTATCAGTCTGATCAGGAGGAAAGATGCGAAGAGGGTTTATGGCAAAGAGTATGACAATAACAAAAGTAGATTTATAGAGCCTTTAACAGTTTAATATAAAAAACCAAAAACAACAAAGACAAAAGTAAAAGCTAACACAAACACCTCGATTAGGTACATTCCCCCTATCATTTAGCACCCCCCTTAAAAATCCAAACAACAGCAGTACTCTCACCGCTATACAAAAAATTGTGTTTTCTGTTTATCTTTTAAAGTTCGCTCTCACTCACTCTCTCTCTATTTCTGTGCGCTTACCCCACCGCACATCTCTAAAAACACTCATACACTAAATATAATGAAATAAAGGTGCCTTCTTGATGTTTATGTACAAACATACACATATATTTTTTTTTTTGTTGTTTTTATATATATTTTTTTAGTTTTATTTAGCGTATGTGTGAGTGTGTGTGCTGTTTCCATTTAATTTGTTGTTTATTGTATTCTAAAGAGAACGTCTGCAAAATTTTGAGCGCCTGGTGTTGAGTGAATACATTACGTTTGTACGAAATTGTTGTATTTAACTGACACAATGAAAAGAACTTAAAAAAAAACAACAACATTACGTAGCTTTTGTACGTATTTAGTAGATACTGTGTGTAGACTGGAAAGTACACATTTTCCTTTAAGAGGGGTTTGATATTAATTTATCTCTATTGTGGTCTTGTTGTGCTCTCAGTGTATTATTGTGTTTAATTTCATTTTAATCCTGCTGTCTTTGAATATTAAAAATGAAAAGTAAGTGAAATGAGTTGATCGTTCTTCCTATAATTGAACAATGATTGTAAAATTTTATTTAGTAGATGTCACACAGACTAAAACAATGATAAATATTTTGTAATAATAGAAAAGTAATTTTCCTTGTAGTGGTTACTTTAAAATTTTGGAGTAAATTTATCATTTTTTTGTGAAATAGTATCATTTGTATGCTAATTTTAACACAAAATTAATGACTCAAAGTAGTTCTACACACTATACATATTTACTATAAATTTATATCCTCTGAAGGTCATAACTGTAAATGTAGACGAATTTATAAAAAACAACCGCAACAGAAATAAATTTATAATAAAAATTAAACAATAGCAAATATAATACACCCATACAACCCTACAACAACATATGTATATTTCAAATGATTAATAACATTCATACGCCTTGATGAACAAAATTGTACACTTGTACGTATGATTATAATAAATTTATTTTTTTTTATTTTTATGGTGAATTCCGTATATTAAAGCTTTAAATAAAACTAAAAAACTTTCTTTATAAAAATATTAAAGTTGAACTAGTAACACAATGATGGCAATTTTAAAACATAATTTTCTTTTGTAGCAGTCATTTATAAAAAATGCCCAAATTAAAAATGGTTGTTGGTATCCTCCATTTCAAACAATCACATATACATAAATTGTATTTAAACTGGAAAATAAAACTAATTGTAAAATACCAACGCCTCCGAGAAGCACATTAATTTCTAAACAAAAAAATAAATAAATATAAAATCGTCTATAAAGTCAGAATGCCAGAATGGTAGAAAACAGCAACAATAGCAACCAAGACAAGGCCATCAATATGGTAAATGCTTTATAGTGCAAAATGTTCCTCAACACCAACCAATTTAAATACTAACACCATCACAAATGGCAGCCACAGTGGGAATCTTTTATTTTTACAGCAAAATATGTCAATATGTGTGGGGTCCTTATCTGCTGGGGGTTTCCTTTTCCAAATTCTTCTCTGAGAAACTATAAAAAGTTGTACACACAAACGCAAGTCACAAAAAATATATTTAAGTTCGTGTTAAACTAAGTTGCTTATACTTTTGTGCATGGTTATATGTACTTTTTGTAATGGTAGTTGTGTTTGTAAATAGCCAAAATAAAACAAAAAAATCAAAAAAGGAATAAGAATAAAAAGCAACAATTTTTTTGAACAGCCATACTGCCATGATAATAAAAGTGTGGCGCCAGTTTGACGTGGCACAATGGCGGCTGGCTCAATTTCATTTTCGTTTCTTGTCATGTTTCATGCTACATGTTGGAAGAGCAAGCAAAATTATCGTAAATGGTTGTACATAAATACACACACAATTACATATATACAAATATTTATAACAAATATTAGTATGTTTGTGTTTCTTATTCACAAACTGTCACTACTTATATTCATACATATATACACATTGTTGGGTGTATATGTTCGTTTAAATGATGTTGGTGCAGAATAGTAAAAACAACTGGCAACAATATAGAAAAATAAAGAAAAGTATATTTTGCGTGCGTGTACGACTCCGAATTGCTCGTAAAATTTACGAACATACTAAATGTTGTATTTAATAATAAAACCACAAAAAAAAAGAACTTTGTCATTTCCAACACGAACTCTTCTTCTTTTGCTCTCTCCCTCAATTAAAGAAAGAAAGGACCTTTAACTTTAGTTGTTTGTTTGCTTTACTTTGGGTCGTATATTGAATTTCCTAGAAAACTGGATCAATATTGAACCCTGCTCTTTTGTCATATTCGTATATTGTGTGAAACAAATTTATGTTATTTACTCGAACTCATAGTAGAAATTTTAAGAAAATAATAATAAAAATAAAGTTTGAAGTAATCGCTTATATACAACAAAGCGATGAAGGAAACACTCAACTGTTGTGAAATGTTTGTAACCTTAACAAAACCCAATAATCACATGATTTTTTGTATATAAAATGCAATTAAAACCAACACATTAATACGTATTCAAATACATATGCAATTATACACAAATTCTAATAGAGTCATGAGAATAAAAGAAAATGACTGCACGCAAAAGCAATTAATACAACCTATTAAGAGATACTTATAGTTTTTAGCATCTTAATAACTATTTGAGAGTTAATTAAATATTTAATTTTGTGGATTAAAATAATACAAAATTTTTAAGTTATTTTTAGAAGATCGATCTTAAGAAAAACCTATTAGTTAATAAATTATAATTATGGCGTATGATTAATAAAATAGATAATAAATTGATTATACGTATAAATTTTTGTAAATGTATCTAATGCACAGAGAAATTGACTAATTTTAATGATACTGTTTAACTATAAGTTATCCGTTTTAACCATAGATAATAAATAGTTGTTATTTTGATTCCGCATAGTTAGAAATCCAAATCACTACTAAATGAAACAGACCCCTATTTTGGATTTTACAAAGCAGATGTCCCTCATTTTTTGCAATGTTATCATAATTCAAAATTCGCAAGTTTCGTCTAAACACTTGTGTATAGTAAATAAGTTGTTTTATTAATTGATAATTTTTTGATAATAAACTATGCTTGGATCCGAGACGATCGAGACAAAAGTCTCAAGTACATACGTAAAAATGGTGAGGGATGGCAGTGTTTTGCTTAAAACTTGTTTTAGATAATGAAGATAAACTCTTTGAAGAATTCTAAACAAAAATGGATCGTTTTAGTTTCATGTTGCACACTACAATTAGAGAGAACTATCATTTGTTTACTTTGAATTCTTCAAAAATTAAGAAAGAAGGCTGAACTGCGATTGATGCCCGCATCAATTTTGACGAATCTTATATAATTTATGCCCAAAAAGTGGACTGAGTTCATAAGAAACAATGCATATCATATGAAATGTAAAAAGTTGCTTATATTTCGATCAAGGAATTTCTTATCGTAATTTTTAATTACGGGCATATTATGATATATTAAATTTATAAAATAATAAAACAAAAGAATATAAATATTTTTAGTTAATCTATTTATATTAGATATAACTCAATGAGTATTTATTAGGAAAAAATTGGTTAGGCTTCCAATAATAGAAACTGTTATATCACAAAGCGCCAAATAGACATACTGACATCGAAATAATAACAAAAATCAAGAATAAATATTGCGATTAATATTTTAAATTTTGAAAATTTTGCAGTTTATTTTTGTGAAAAGTATTTTTAAAGTTTTTTAAATTAATACTGAAAGATTCTAATGTGTACAATAATATTTCACAATAAACTTAAAGTTTAATTCACACTAAATTAAAAAAAAAATTAACGTTATCTAAAATTAACTATGTTCAACGTTGACTTTTCTTCAAGTTGTCTTTTTTCTGCATGTAAGCAAAATGATATGGATTTTACATTATTTTTAGAAAATAAATCTTGGAAAAATGTTTTATTATTTTAAAATTACAATAATTTTGATCAAACGGTAAATATTATTATTTTAACAAAAAGTTGATTTATTTTAAACATATTGAATTTACAATTCTTTTAAACGCCACATTGTGATAACAACAAAATCTAACATCATTAATTTATTAAAGATCCGAAAAAATATATTTTTATCGAAATAATCCTTTCATAGTCATATTTATTTAATATATTGATTTTATAATAAATTTCATTTTATTTGCAAATACTTTGTTATTAATAAATAATCAGTCATAGAAATGATTTTTTCATGTTTACAAAATTACACAACGATCTCAACACATTTGTCAAATAAACAAATTAATCATTCATCATATTGCTATTGCTATTTTTCTGTGTAGATAAATTTTAATTATATTTTATTCTTATTAATATTTTTGTTTATTTTTTCTTTGATCGTCTCTCTAAGCCGCTCACAAGGACATTAAGGTTTTCGTATTCAGACAGACAGACATACATACATATATACAGCTATTAAGAAATTTGTTTATTTGACAAATTTATTTAATCTCTTAATATGACATTTTTACAAGACTTGTTTTAAACAAATAAATAAAATATATATTTATCTTTACGTCGTTTTTTTTTTTTTTTTTTTTCAATTATATCTTCTATTGTTTGGCTTAAAATGGTTTCTAAAATTTTTGTTTGCTACCTGTTTTATTTTTAATTTTATTTATTTATTAATTTCTTTCAATTTGTGATCTTGAACTTTTGGATATTTGTTTATAAACTTGTGGCTTGACTCTTAATTGAAATATTAT
The DNA here is from genome assembly GCA_004302925.2 of Cochliomyia hominivorax. Lineage (NCBI taxonomy): Eukaryota > Metazoa > Arthropoda > Insecta > Diptera > Calliphoridae > Cochliomyia > Cochliomyia hominivorax. The sequence goes on from PYHX02000495.1 coordinate 93,631,595, forward strand.
TTGTCTGCAATAGATAAAAATGATGTTAAATTTAAATGTTTTGGTTGAAATTATAAAAAATATAATAAGTAATTTGGTGTTAAATTATGATAAATAAATAATTATATATTGTTTATATGTTCATGTTAAAAATCAGGATTCAATTCTAATAAATAAAACATTTGCCGTCATCATATATCAAAACATTTTTTAAATTAAATAAAATTACTTTAAATTCTTCGAATATTTTTATCAAACTAAAAATTTAGATTAATAAGCCTTAATTTTGACAAATTGTGAAATAAACAAGTTCAAATATTTTAATACTAACTTTTACCCGGTGCACTTTGCTGCTCGAAAATTCGCTTCAATCCCAGATCTCGAAAGACATGACTTGCGTTAAAAAAAACTTCATGCAGAGATTTTTAAAAATTCTCTGGCCCTGTCCGTTTTAAAATTTTCCAAGAAAACGTTTTATAGGAAAGTGACAAAATTTGGAAACTCTAGGAAAAAAGTTTTTTTGTTAATATATATGATAATCCTTCGCCCTAGTCTTATCCATTCTAACTATATAGTCTACTAATTGTTAACTTAAACAGTTCTTTGAGAAAGTGATTGAAACCAAATTTGAGAACTTTTTGTATGGGGTGAAATATCCATTACATTCATACCATCTTTTGGGCCAGATAATTTTCGATTTTTATAAATTCAAAAAACTTCAAAAAAACATTACGTTTATAATAAAAGCTTAGAAAACTTTAAAAATTTCTTTGACAATTTTTCAGCATTTTTCATTTCCTTAAATATTCTTCAAGTAATATTTTGCTCTTCCCAGAAAGCGAAAATCTATTCGTTAGAATAGCCAATTGATTTAGTTCTGTTATTACCTACAACTAGTGATCAATATATCACTTTTATATTATTTATGATAAAATAATCAAGCTGTTTATATATATATTATTATTATTATTATTATTACTTTTTTTTAAACATCAACATTTTTTAAAATTTCTATAAATTTTATTTTATTTTTTTATTTTTCACTAAACAAATAAATCTTTAAAATGCTAAAACAAGTGAATTTTGAATGATTCAACAAAGAAATTATCATCACTCAAGGACGTTGAAATCGTTCTGATTTTATTATATTTAGAACTCATATACGTTAACGTTCACATACAAATAAAATTCTAATTGATAAACGTATAATTGATAAGTAGTTTTCAAAGGGCGTCCAGGTCATGTTTATAAAAATACCATTGTGATCAATTTCAAATGCTATGGGATCAAAAGTCGATAATTGTTAGTTGAACATAATAATTGTAAATTTTAATAACGCTATCTCCCTCCCGGTAAAATATCGACATCTAAGTGATTTCTAAATATTTAATTTAATTAACAAAGTTGTAATCAGTAGTTTTTTATTTATGTATTTACTTTTAGTTTTTATTCGTTTTTTTTTACTTTGAATTTTAAATCCACCAATACTAACTTTGTTTAGTGACTAATTAAATAACTTAAAAATTCTCCCAGCCAATCGCAATTCATTTGCTATTTTTTTATTTTAAAAATCAAAAGAAATACAAATTTTAAGTAAAACATTTCATTTATTTCACTTGATTTGATTTGATTTGAATTTATCTTTCTTTTGTTTTTGATTCGCCCCCCTCTGCCTGCCTGCTTGCCAGCCAGTTTGGCTTTGTGACAGAAGTGTCCAATCTATGATGGGCAATTATAAATGCTAAATAACTTTATGAAATATTTCTTTATTTAATTATTAAGTAATTGTTTATTTTTTCCATTTATGATATCATTTATAATGACACAAAAACAAACAGAACTAGAAAAGATCAAATCAAAAAATAAAATAAAATAAAATAATAAGAACAAGAATAAAAATTCAATTGGCACGCAAAATATGTCATTTGTAAAACAAATTAAACGATTTAAATGAATAAATTAATTAATGAAAGTAACCAAATAAATATATTTATGTATATACATCCAACATGTTTAAAATTTATATAAATTGTGTTCTATCTATGAACTTGTTTTCTTTTTTTTAATTTCTTAAATTTTTTATACATGTAGCAAATGTATGATAAATGCACAGTGGGAAAATGACAATTTTATTTATTACTTTGATTAAGTATTTATACACAGAGAAAAAAATATCCATAATATTAAAACTTTCCTAAAATAATTAGCATTTTAAATATTTGAATTATATTAAATAGATAAATTATTTGCTAATATTCTATAATTTTATAAAATAAAAGTGAAACTGTCTGTTAAAAACATTTTTTCCTGTGTATATGATAATAAATCTGCACAAACTTAGAAAAAAATGAGCAACGTATTTAAAACAAATTGTTCATTATTGTTTTATTAATTTAGTTAGTAAGTGTTTTCAGGGTTGTATAATTTGAATATTAAAAGTAATTTAAATTTTATAAACTACTTTTAAATGAAAATAAAATAAATTATTAAAAATCTTTGTAATTTTTATTATTCTCTCCACCACCACAAGTGGTGAGGAGATCGCTAAGTACGAATCATCTCAGGCCCCATTATCTTTCATCATATTAAAATTTGAATTGATTTAACTATTTTTGTCTGCATGTTTGTTGCTGTTACGCTCACATCCACAATAATTGACCGAACTCAATAAAATTTAGTCTGAATATTTGTTATAGTCCTGTCAATTTCCTATTTAAAATCAGTAAAATCGGTTCGGTATATGAAGAGATATATCTGAGGCAACCTTTAAGTTCAAGCAAACAATATTCGAAATTTATAATTGACAGTTTTCGAATGCTTTTTTGACAATTTTCGAATGTCTTTTCGTAAAGTTTGAATGATCTTGCCTTAATATTAAGCTATATATACTTCACACGCATTTGTGGTGGAAGGTATTGATAATAATCATAACCGAATATAACATTTTGACTTCTTTAATTATATTATTAAACATTTCCAGCTTTGATCGGTGCTCGGTTTGATTTAAATCTACATACATAAAAATGTGTTCATTTGAAAATTCATGTGTGTTGAGTTCTTTTTGTGATACTTTTCATGCATTAGATTAATTTATTTCCTGTGCGGATCTCTCTGGAAATGCATTAGAATATGTGTTAATGCTAATATATAGAAGGTATACAAATATATATTTCAGTTTTTGTTTTCCGCCACTAATTTTACAAACAAAAAGTAAAATACAACATTAATTTATGTAGTGTTTGCTGTTCAACATTTTTGGCTAAATAATCGTAGTTGAATGTCTAGCGTTTCACTGGAGCCTGAAATGTGAAATAAATTACAAAACAGCGTTAATAGATTTTTATTTCGCATTTTTTAATCGTGTTTTTATTTTATTTTTTTTCTGTTTTTCAGTTTGTTTTACTTTTGCTTTTGTTCTTTTATATATTCTCGAAAATTTGCATATGAAAGCCGTAATAACTTGGAGTAGATGTTCGAGTTAATTTTTAAAATTAAATTTTAATAGATACAATGTGATAAAAAAATACATATAAATTAATAATATTAACCCATGTTTTATATTCAGCCTAAAACTATTTTTTTAAATCGTAATCATAATGATATTGAATTTTACATTGAAAAACTAAATTTAACATTTATGTATTTTGTTACTACTAAAAGGGATTTGTTTGGATCACAATGGTAGTTCAGTTATGTCCGAACTGTCAAATGGACCCATTCATATCGCAGGTCAACTCGCGAATTACTGTCCCTGGACGTAAAGAACTACATCCATCCTGATGATTTGAGATATCTCAGTAGGTCTTTAAGCCTTATCCCTGGTAAATCATCACTTTTAGTTTCTAGAGATGGCATTCACAGAAATGGTGGAAAACCGTTTCGGACTTATTCATATCTATCTAAATAAAAGAAGAATTTGACAATGGTTCGCTATAACTTAGCGCTGTTTCTTTTGATTCAGCATTGAATATATCATATTCTGAAAAAATTCTTGCTAACACATTTGTTCGTTTATTTCCTAATAGTCTCTAAGAGCAGGAACCCATATTAAGGTAATATCAGCAGTTCGGGCCAGCTTTATCAGATCTTGCCCGCAGTTCACTGACAGAAGTGCCTCCTTTTTGTATATATGCCATTTTGCACTCATTCATGGAATGGGTTAATTCAATGATAGGAAATATATTATAATTAGAAAATATAAATAAATTAATTAAATAAATCCAAAATCTTAAAGCAAAAAATTAACTAACTTCTTCTTTTGCTTCACAACCCTGAAAACATTTCAATACTGATATAATTTTCTGAAAAAATTAAGTAGAAGATGATGGTTGAAATAATTTTTTTATAATTATTTTTCAATCCAATATCAAGTGATTCCTGTAATTATATCACTAAAAGGAAAAGAGAGAAAATTTTCGCTTTTCTGACAGCATCCAAGGGTTTTAAGGGGCTGTCACGTGGAATATTCTTTTTAATATACTCTCGACTAGTCATTTTTACACGGCCTTATCCTAAGAGCTAATCTTTTGACTCTTTTATGGTTTATTTACGGTACACGTTAGGACATTCAATTGTAAGATATGCTATTTTGTGGTAGTTGGAAACAATTGCTTGCGCTCATAAGCCTTTACTCTCTCTTAATAATACACTTAATAGCGATAAAAGTTTTTACACCTGATGTCGATTAAATAGTTAAACGTTAAAAAACTTCACAATATTGTTGTCTGGGTATGTTTTTTTTTAATATTTTATTGTTTTAGTTGAATTTTAATAATTTAATTGAGTTTTTGCTTTTTATTATTTCTTTAAATGTCTGTTTATTAATTTGTTTTTAGAGACAAAAAAATAAAAAAAAAACAAAAAAACATAGAAAAAACTTATTTATTTCAGTTTGTGGGCGTTAAAGAAATTTAAAAATAAAGTAAACGTTTTTAATCTTTTCCCATTCTTTCTATACTTTATTAACATTTTGATTCATTCAATAAAATGATTTCTCTAAATTATTATTTATTAGTATTTTTACTCATAAAAATCCATTCAGAGTAACCTAAAAACACACACTCAATACAAAAAAAAAGAAACAAGTAAGAATGCTACATTCGACTATACCGAATCTTTAATACCCTCTACGTAACTATAACAAAGAAACACTTAAAGATTCTTAAAATCAGCTATGTTTTTGACTATAACTTTATTCTACTCAACTGATTTTGATGGAATGGTAATGAAGTGCATACAGCTTTTTATTATGGCAAAATTTAATTATAATTTCTTTAATCTTAATTGAAAATTTTACGAAAGTGCTTCTCTTGAATTTAGATATCTGAAGCAACGATATAGGTCTATATCTTTTAATATACTGAAGCGCTTTTGCTGTTTTTAAGTAGGAATTTTTTAGGATAAAAGCAAATACTTTTGCAAAATTTCAATGAACTCTATTAATTATTGTTAATGTGAGCGTTCCAACAGTAGATGACAAGATGCAATAAAATATATATTATAAGATCCCACATGATTCCTTTTTAGCGTTACACAGGGAATGACAAAGTTAATATACCTTCTTCACCCTTTTTGTCGGTGAAGGGTATATAAAAAAATCGAAATTTGTTTTTAAAAATGGAAAGCAACAATAAAAATCAAACACAACGTAATAAAATAAATTAAAAAAAAAATAAAATTTAATTTCGAGGAATTTGTAAAGATAATTTCTCATTGATTATAACTCTGTTTTTTGTTAGTTAATTTTGTTGTTATTGTATAACAAATATTAAAGTGGTGGAGGTGACAAAAGGTTTTATAATTAATTTTTATCTAATATATCAATCAGTATTAGTTTATTGTTGCAAATTAAATTAAAATAAAACAACATTTATAAAACATATATCTTTTTAATAAAAATACTTGTTCAACAGAAGTTAACAATGTTAACAATCAAAAAAAAAAACGGAAATAGTCAATAACCTATTCAAAAAATATATATAAAAAACTGATTAATTAGTTAAACAAATTTGAAATTAAAATTAAAATATATAAATGTAAAAAATTTGTTATTCATTTAATTCAAATAAAATAAAAATATTGAAATCTTTAATATCGTTGTAACCATTTTAACACTTGATGAAAAAAAGAGTTAGTCAACATTGTAGGAAAAATTAAAGTCATGTCTCAAATGATTTGTAATTTCTCTATAAATAGTTTATTAAGTTAAAATGCAGTTTTTTACCTATTTGGCCTGTGGTGTTTTATTCTAATTTAATTTTTTAAAATCATTATTGATTCTAAAGTGTGGGCGTACATTTAACAATTGAAATTTCAATTACAAATTTGAAATAATGTAAATTTATACCATAAATTATATTTTTGTTGTTGTGTTACAACACACACACACAAAATCTATTATAGTATCGCTCCTCTATGATATTTGAGCGATTACTTTATTTTTGGAGGTGGTTGCTATTGCTATTAGAAAAGTATTTGATTGTTTTACATATTTACAATGTCACCAATCAGTTAGTTAAATAGACAGACAAACATACGTGTTTTTTGCTTTATTGTAAAGTTATTTGTAATAATAATAACAATAAAGGTTATTTTGATTTATTACTTATCTGAAATTTAACCTGAAATATAAAAGATTTGTTGAATTTCACAAAACACTCAAAGTAAAATGTTGGCTAAGAATAAAATTATTATTTTTTAATATTTAAAAACCGAAATTTTCCTTAATTTATATAAAAGAAAATATTGCGACTGCAAATTTCTACAATACAAACGTGTTATTAACGATTTAATATTCCAAATAAGTTAAAAAAATCTATTGAAAAATGTTGCAATAGTTTTCTCTAAAAAATTATCTATGATCATCAATTAAATTTGATCATTCTAAGAAATTATCGTGATCGTCAAAATTTTCTCTAAGAAAATTAGCGATGTTCGTTATTTGCCCAGTTCTACTAAGTTATTGACAATTTTAGTTTTCTTTCTAAAAAAAATCTTATTACAAATTTAGCCTTAAAAGTGGAATTTTTTATTTAAATCATTTAAAAAATGATTATAAAATTTTCTTATTTTCTGTAGTATTTCGCAATCATTAACAATTTTTATTTATCTTTAAAAAATTTTAAAATTTTAACTAAAATATCTCATTGAAATTAGATTAATTTAAAAATTCTGACTGAAAATTCTAACTTATTAACGATTTTAGTTAGTTTCTTTAATTTCCAAAAAACGGAGTTCCTGCAAGTTTTGTCTAAGATTTCATTAAAATTAAAAATTGCGATTATTTTAATTCTGCAAAAACTACTAAAATATAAATTTCGATTACCTAAATATTTACTTTTGAGTGTAAATCTAAATTTTTGAGTGACAAATTTTTAATTTCCTATGAAATATTCCATGCGATATTATAATGTTAAGCAAAATTAAAAAGAATATATATATGTAAAAATGTTTGCATCAAATGATGAATTGTATAAGAATAGTTTGTCATTTTTATTTAATTCTTGCCACATTTTTAAATAACAGAATTATTTACTGGTTGATTGTTTTGCTGATATTAATCATCAGTTTTATTTATATAAAACTTTACTAATGTTACTGTTATTTGGAAAAAGACTTATAATAATAAAAACGAATCAAAACTTAACATATTACTAATCGACTTGAAAAGTAATTAAAAACATACAAAAGGAGGAATATTTTAACAATTTATCAATATAGTTGGGAGAGCGCAATATTTATTTAAATCGCAAAATTATAACTAATGATGTTCATGAATATAATTAAATAAAACTTTAACAAAATGTTCTTTAATATGATATATTACCATATTGTGTAATTAATAAAATTTAAAACAATTTTTAATTTATTTATTATTATTTTATTTTTGTTTTTTATTTTAATAACATTGAAATTATTAGTTTAGTAATCAATATGACGACTTCGTTGCCTTTATAAACGCAAAATTGTGTGAATTAAAAAAATACCATTCTCTTTTATGAAATATAATATTACGTATTTGTCTTTTATTAAGATAAATTTCATGTGATTTTGTGTCTAAATATTTTCTTATTTTTATACCCTCCAACACCACAAGTGGTGAAGAGAGTATATGAACTCTATCATTTCATGTGTAGCGCTAATCATCTCCGACCCCACAATGTTCATATATTCCTGCATCAAATTGCATGCTCACTTCCACTAGCTCAATAAAATTTGACCTGAGTATTTCATATCATTTCATTTCAAGACCTAAAGTCGTCTTATCGCTTCAGTTTTCATCAATACGCGGTCGGTATTTTGGTTGGAATACCCTTAAGAATATTTAATCATATTATGATTAATCACATTTGCACATTATACTAAATCATTTCTAAACTTAAGAAAAATTTTCAAATACAAACTGACTTTTCAGGGATTCCCAAATCATTAATTTTAATAAACAAAACCATTTTTTTTAAATTCGTTAAATGATTTAGTCATTGGCTTGGTGGTAATATGTACTCTATTTATTAATGTAATGAGAAATGAAATGTTAAGAACATTTTTATACCCTACACCATCATAGGTGATTGAGGTATTAGGCGTTTGTGCAGATATTTGTAACGGACATTAAAAATAATACTACCACAATTATTAAGTATAAATTATTATTAATAATTATTAGGTATATTTTTTGATTCAATTTAACGATACCCTACCCATCGCTCCCTGATCGTGAGTGTCATGTGAAACCGAAATTATATACATTATATATACACAACTGTGAAAACTAAATTATATGCGAGTTCTTTCAAAAATGCTCGTTCGTACAATTACGTAGGGTATTACGTAGTTGGTGTTGATCATAATTTCTTACTTATTTAGGTTTGTTCGTAAATTATTTTTATTATATTTATTAAATTATTTTTTCAAAGTTGTTCTTAAAGTCTAAAGTTTAGTTTTCTTAAAAATATGCTTTAAAAGTTGTGTTATGTTTATGGTGCTTAAATTGACAAACATGACAATTTTTTGTTTCACTTTTTTACATTTAATTTTTTATGTTTGTTAGTGGTATTTGTTGTTAAAAAAATATACTTATGTATATAAATGAACAAACAATTTTTCATTAACAAAAAAAAAACTAACACAAACTGACTAAATAAACTTAATGAATATCTAACTGACTTACCAACTGACCTCCGTCAAATTGCCTTCACCCAATGCGTTTTGTTGGGCTGCACCTTAAATAGTATTTAAAATTGAATATTTTATTTCATAGTTCATAGTTGTATTTAAATTGAATAAAAATAATGAAAAATTATTTAATAGAATCGTATAAATTAATAACGATAAATACTATAAAGTCATGCTTTTTTATTGTTATTATTTCTATTATTAACTATTATTTGTATCTTGAAAGAAATATTTGAAAATCACAAAAAAAAAAATTACTTTCAAGTTTAACTGGATGCAAAACAAATCGTCAGTAAATGCTGCATTAAATTGTATTTTATTTTTTTTACTCACGAAAATATTTTAAATAACTTATACGCACCGTATAAAGACTGCAGTACTTTAAATACACACATACATACATTTAAAGCTTAACTTACATAACAGACTGTCTGATGTGGGATCATTCAATACATAATAAAAAAAATATTAAATGATTTTACACAAAACACTTAAATGTTTCCATTTAAAATTTAATAATTTTAATAAAACATTTTTACAAAAAGTATACAAATGAACAGAATCCTGTCCTTTTTTCCTGTTGTCACATACTATTTAACCTCCTTAATTTTTTAATAAAAAAATATTAATAAATAATAATTGTTTTCTTTATCTTTTCTATTTAAGTTTGTTATTACTAAATTGGAGTCGTTTATGGCCACCCACATCCTCTCTAAATGGCTGTAGGAGGAATAAGTTTAAAAACCTGAACAATTTTAGAATTTATAGCTGTAAAATTATATAAGTATTTTTTATAAATTTGTATATTATTAGTTAGTTTCTTTATTTTATTAAATAAAATAAAAAATACATATTTTAAAAATTAAAACACTCAGTACACCTTACTTTCCTTATGATGTTTATATTTAAAGGTAAGTAATTGTATTAAAAAAAAACAACAATTACAAGGACCACAGGTAACATTTAGCGCATACAAATTTTATAAACATAGAAAATTATTTGCATACTTTAGGGAGATTTCATTGAAACTATAATGAAAGCATACTTTACATATATATCAATTACAATAAAAGTGGAGTAGAATTAAATTTTATTTAAATTAGTGATTTTGTGCATGTTACATAATATATACTTAAAATTTAGATTCCCAAATATAACTAAGCGTCAATATAGCAAAATTCATTCATATTTTACCTTGACATTTGTTCATAGTTTTTTTTTTTTTTTTAATAAAGTTTAGTAAAAATGCGCATAGCCGTCAAAATAACTGACTTATTATTCGCTAATAAAATTGACCGTCAGACGGACATTTGTTTGTTAATTGAAGCCAAGACATATCGATTTAAATGTGATTTGTTGAACAAAACGTTTTTTTTTTTTTTTTTGCAATTTGCAACGCCAAACAAGATTAAAGTGTTATTGGAACAACAACAAAAGTATTATATTAAATAAATATTAGAAATATGATAAAAATCTTAATTTTCAACATGAATTCAAACGAAAGAAAACAAATTTAAACAAAACAAATTAATCAGGATCTAAGAGCAGAGACAATAGATAAATTCAAATAATATTAATTAATGTTTATTATTCGCAACAACATTTATAACAACCAATTAAATATTTTCTAATAATACACACAGAACTATTGGCAGAAGTTTTCGAGACTTGTCTTGGGTTTAATTATTTTCCCAAAATAATACGATGTTTCAGCACATAGGGGGGCGTAGAATATTTATAGAGGAACTCAAATTCAATAAGCGCACCAGGATTCGTTAAGAAATCTTGTTCAGAAAGAAAGTTATGAGTCCTCAACCCAAATTTTCCAAATTTTGTTGCAAAATTTTGTGAATTGCTAGGCCAAGAGATATGAAAGGCAAGAGATTTCTTGTTTTAAATTTATTTTAAATATTAATAACTCGGAAGCTACTGCATTTATTAGTATGATATTGGTGTCATATATTTATTTTAACAAAATATCTACCTAAAAATAAAAAAATCAAAAATTATATATTTTTTAGAATTAAAAAGTTTAAAATAAATTTTGATTTGCTTAAACAATTACATTTAAATGAATCTTTCTTTATGCAGTCCAAAAAGCAAAGAAAATTGAAAAAAAATTTTTCCTCAAAAAAAAAGAACCATGTATACATGGTCTTTTTTTCGAAAAAAAATTGCTTCCTATTTTCTTCCAAAAATCGCTATAGAATTTCTCAACGATTCCGACAATATATACATTTTGAAGAATCGTTATAATTTTCTATAGAAATAACCAAAAACAGTTTTTTGTTCGTTGGATGAAAAATTTTTTTACTCATTTAAAATCAACAAGCTATCGGTGTCATATTTTATATGTGGACTAGAAATATAACGAACTTTTTTCCCAAAGGCACGCCCACTACTTAAATTTAATTGAAGTTATATACACATAAAGCTATATCTCAGCCCAGAAAGGATGTGGAAATTTTTTAAAGATTAACACAAATGCTATAAACGCACCAAGATTCGTTAAGAGCTAATATTTACAATATTGGTATTATATATTATTTGAAACAGAAATTGCAACAAGCTAACATATCCTAATATCTATATGTTTATTAACTACTGACATACACTTAAAAGCTAAAACTTATTTATACATTTTTCTTATAAAAAATAAAAAAATCAAAAATTATATATTTTTTAGAATTAAAAAGTTTAAAATAAATTTTGATTTGCTTAAACAATTACATTTAAATGAATCTTTCTTTATGCAGTCCAAAAAGCAAAGAAAATTGAAAAAAAATTTTTCCTCAAAAAAAAAGAACCATGTATACATGGTCTTTTTTTCGAAAAAAAATTGCTTCCTATTTTCTTCCAAAAATCGCTATAGAATTTCTCAACGATTCCGACAATATATACATTTTGAAGAATCGTTATAATTTTCTATAGAAATAACCAAAAACAGTTTTTTGTTCGTTGGATGAAAAATTTTTTTACTCATTTAAAATCAACAAGCTATCGGTGTCATATTTTATATGTGGACTAGAAATATAACGAACTTTTTTCCCAAAGGCACGCCCACTACTTAAATTTAATTGAAGTTATATACACATAAAGCTATATCTCAGCCCAGAAAGGATGTGGAAATTTTTTAAAGATTAACACAAATGCTATAAACGCACCAAGATTCGTTAAGAGCTAATATTTACAATATTGGTATTATATATTATTTGAAACAGAAATTGCAACAAGCTAACATATCCTAATATCTATATGTTTATTAACTACTGACATACACTTAAAAGCTAAAACTTATTTATACATTTTTCTTATAAAAAATAAAAAAATCAAAAATTATATATTTTTTAGAATTAAAAAGTTTAAAATAAATTTTGATTTGCTTAAACAATTACATTTAAATGAATCTTTCTTTATGCAGTCCAAAAAGCAAAGAAAATTGAAAAAAAATTTTTCCTCAAAAAAAAAAGAACCATGTATACATGGTCTTTTTTTCGAAAAAAAATTGCTTCCTATTTTCTTCCAAAAATCGCTATAGAATTTCTCAACGATTCCGACAATATATACATTTTGAAGAATCGTTATAATTTTCTATAGAAATAACCAAAAACAGTTTTTTGTTCGTTGGATGAAAAATTTTTTTACTCATTTAAAATCAACAAGCTATCGGTGTCATATTTTATATGTGGACTAGAAATATAACGAACTTTTTTCCCAAAGGCACGCCCACTACTTAAATTTAATTGAAGTTATATACACATAAAGCTATATCTCAGCCCAGAAAGGATGTGGAAATTTTTTAAAGATTAACACAAATGCTATAAACGCACCAAGATTCGTTAAGAGCTAATATTTACAATATTGGTATTATATATTATTTGAAACAGAAATTGCAACAAGCTAACATATCCTAATATCTATATGTTTATTAACTACTGACATACACTTAAAAGCTAAAACTTATTTATACATTTTTCTTATAAAAAATAAAAAAATCAAAAATTATATATTTTTTAGAATTAAAAAGTTTAAAATAAATTTTGATTTGCTTAAACAATTACATTTAAATGAATCTTTCTTTATGCAGTCCAAAAAGCAAAGAAAATTGAAAAAAAATTTTTCCTCAAAAAAAAAAGAACCATGTATACATGGTCTTTTTTTCGAAAAAAAATTGCTTCCTATTTTCTTCCAAAAATCGGTATAGAATTTCTCAACGATTCCGACAATATATACATTTTGAAGAATCGTTATAATTTTCTATAGAAATAACCAAAAACAGTTTTTTGTTCGTTGGATGAAAAATTTTTTTACTCATTTAAAATCAACAAGCTATCGGTGTCATATTTTATATGTGGACTAGAAATATAACGAACTTTTTTCCCAAAGGCACGCCCACTACTTAAATTTAATTGAAGTTATATACACATAAAGCTATATCTCAGCCCAGAAAGGATGTGGAAATTTTGGAAATTGTGGAAAAGATTAACACAAATGCTATAAACGCACCAAGATTCGTTAAGAGCTAATATTTACAATATTGGTATTATATATTATTTGAAACAGAAATTGCAACAAGCTTACATATTCTAATATCTATATGTTTATTAACTAGTGACATACACTTAAAAGCTAAAACTTATTTATACATTTTTCTTCTCAGACATATTGTCTGTGTTTATACTTGAATTCGCGTAAAACCGATTGAAAAATAAACTATATGTCACGGTTAACCATTTATGCTAAAGCAGTCACGAATTTTATTTCTCCACAAAAACTTTTTCTGCACGTTGATTGGCTTAAATATTCTTGCAATATTTTGAAGTTATTTTTTGCGATTTTCATATTAAGCCCGTGATTTGGGCGACCAGTTTCGATTTTAATGTCTTAAAAAACTGACTCATTGTCAAATAATGCCATTAGAAATTCATATTATTTATTAATAAGTTAGTTTACCAATTTGATATACACATATAGATACATATACATGCGTATTTATGCAAATAACTATTTTTTTCTATATATTATTAATTCATATTTATGTTTATACATTATGAAGATATTAAAAAAACTCATATATTTTCGACAACAGATTAAAATGTTAATAAATAAACAAAACTTATTAAAAAAAAACTATAGCCAAGTGCTAAATCAAGAAAAATATTAAAAAATAAATTCCATGACCGTCCATTATACCGATAGGAAACGAAAAACGCTATTATCGCTACAAAAAATTCTAAAGATTATATGAGATTTCTATAATTGTGTGATTTTAAATGAAAATAATTTATAATTAATACTTACAACATTTTTTCAAAGAAATATCCATTTGTTGAAAACTGATTAATATCAGTATTTACTTTAAATTGTGTTATATTTGAATAATTTCAATTTATACATATTTTTTTTATAAAAAACAGATTGATTTTTAAATATAAATTATTTACAATTTATTTATTTTTGTATTTCATATTGCATTCATTATTTTAATAATAGAAAAATAGTGTAAGTGTGCCATATTTTAATAATTTGTTTAAATTTTTTTATTTAAATGCATTGAATACATTAAATTCAAAATGTTGTTATAAATTGCAATAGTTTTATTTTATTATATTTATTGAATATACTCAATAGAAAATCATATAAATATATACCATTATCGAAATTTGCATTTTAAGAGATGTATTTACATTTATCTTAAGTGTATAATATATATTTAAATATGTTATAATCATAGAAATATACAGTGACGGACAAAAGATATACAAGAAAAAATATAAAACTAAAATGGAACTTTTTCGTTCTTAATAACCAATATCACAATAATAAGATTTCCGTGTTACGTTTTGCATGCCACTGTATGTATAAAGTATTCAATATCAAATACACAGGTAAAATATTTTATGATTAAGTTACTATAAATTTAATTTTAAATAAAATACCAACTTCTTCAGAATGCTTCATAGACAAATTTTGCGCCTGCAAATAATAAATATTATTTTATAATTTTTATTATTTAATTAAATTTGTAAAATATTTGTAAATAATTTTTTTCGTCAATTTTACAACTTACCCAGGAAAGGTGTTAAAGTTTTCCACCTGTAAATAAATGGAATAGTTAGATTAATAAATTGTAAAAATAAATAAGATTTTCCAGAATACGAAAATTAAATAGTACTACTCATTCAAAAGCAGTATTGGGCGCATCTGACGTTACGAATTTAATACTTTGACAACATATGAAAGAAATGTCAAATTATTTCAATTTCCACACTTATAAAAATTTAAATCAGACGACTTTCATATTCGAGTCTCGGTTTAAACATACTGTACAGTCGTATTTTTACACATTTTAATATTAATTTTTACTTTCGTTCTAGATAGGAATTCCTTCCTGAATTCTTCTATAAATCAAGAAAGCAATTTTTTGAAAAAAAAAAAAAAAAAAAAAAATGAAATTTAACTCAACAATATTCCTGGTTAGGACTTTTATGAATATTTTTCAAAATATTTTATTAAAATAAAAAATGTAAATAATTTTTCACAGTATACATGATTTTTCAATGTACAAAGAAATATAAAAAAAATGTTATCGCAAAATGAAAAATAGTATAGGAGAACAAGCAACCTCAGCGTGTTTGTGCTCATAATAGAGATAGCCTGTTGAATCATTGTCTAACATTCACTAGTAGCCAGCAAGTGTGGCCAAAATGTAAAAAAGAAGAAAAAAAAAAAACTACAACTTAATCATTAACATCATTATCATTATTGTCAACATAATAATGACCTTTAAAATGACTATTTATTGTGTATTATATTCATATTCTAATCTTAAAAATGTAGTAGACAAATACAGCATCCGTTGAGAGCAATTTTTATTATTAAATAAAATTAAATGTTTTTCTTACCACTCATAATTAATTTTAAGAATTTACATTAATTTTCGTTGAAACAACTTTTTCATACAAAAAAAATCTCTTTGATCTTTTTAATTTTTTGCTGAAAATAAAACAAACCGACTTAAAATAAATAACCAAAATTTTATGATTTCGTTTACCAAGAGGTCGTATTTTTTAATCGTTCTATTGGCTAGAAAGCTTCAGATGTGACCATAATAAACATTTATAACAAATGTGTAATTAAAAAAAAATATTTAAAAATAAACAAAATGCAATCGCGCGATTTAATGACATGCAAAAAAAATTTAAATATTAAAAAAAAGTAATCTTTATAAATAATTTTTAATTAAATAAACTAATTAAATAACCTAAAACTTCAAAACCTTAACCTATTATTAATTTTGTATTTTAAATGTGAGAAAATCAATATAATGAATATCCAGATAAATTAAGATATGAATATATAGCGGTACCTTTAATTAATTATATATGAAAAATAATATTTTATCTATTTGTTAAGATCTTATTAATTACGTTATTATTTAATAAAAATTTTTACCACCTTCTATTTACATGTTTTGTTTTATAATTTTTACAAAAACAATTATTTAATTTTTAACACGTTCCATAAATAATAACAAAATGTTTCTAATATATCTAAAATAATCAATATAACAAATTGACAATTGATTCATAAATTTTCTACAACTTTAAAATAATTATATCAATCTTGAAAAAATAAGTTATTTGAAAAAAAGAAGAAAGATTGAAAAAATGTTAAACTAATACAATAATACAATAAATTAATATAAAAATTGATAATATAAATATAATATTAAAATCGATTACAAAGTCCGAACATTTTTTCAAGCATTCAAAAATCACACATCCATGTTTAATAAATATTTAATATACGTTTTGAACACCATTATTGTTTAAATTTGATAAGTGTTTTTATTTCACACTAATAACTATAAAAAAATTTGTCAGACATACAGATTTAAGTCAATTACAATACATAAATGTGTATATGTTATATGTAAATTAATGCATGTAAGTATCAATTTGTAGATAAGTGTATGTGTATTAAAAATAACAAGTAAACATTACTTATTGGCCTAAAATGTTTAGTATTTTATAATATAAACATATTGTACTACTGTACAATTTGTGGACTCCATCCATCCATTTACTTCACTCCAATTCCTTTTGTCGTCATTTGTTGTCCAAATATAAATCAACAACAATTTCAGTGTAATATTTTTTAATTGTAGAAGTTTAAATAAAAACTTTGTTTAAAAGTTAACTACGCACAAAGCCAACAAAAAATATATATTTAAATGCAGCGGTCCCAATCTGTCTATGTAGGAAAGAATCAGAATATAGATTGAAACTACTTAAGACCTTAAAAAAGTAGAATTCTTAAAAGGAAAAATGTATCTCATTTTATTGGCACTAAGAAACTAGCAATTAATGCAACCGTTAGCTTAGCTTCCTACAGAGACATTAGCAATTTATCTCCCTCCGTTCTTGGCAAGGTCCAGATGCATTGTTTGTAACATATGGCCTGTGGCGTTAATGAACCAGGGATGATGATGGGATAACATCATATACTATTAAAAGTTGATTATTGAGAGTAGATATTTAACTGAAAAATCAGTATATATATCGATAGATCAGAAACAACAAATTGCCTAAAAACTCCATATATATGGGGATCGAACTCGTGAAATGTTAATTGTTAGTTTTTGAAAAGTTATTGCGGACCATTTAAACAAATCAACCAACGAACACTTTCAGATGCCTTGCATATTGTTCGTTCTCTTTTCACCTATGAGGTCACAAATATATTATAAATTCACCACTTTTAATATATTTTTAAGGTTTACGTGTTTGCTATATACATATTACCTTACGTAATTGACAACTAGATGGCAGCACCCATAATTCCTATTTCTTCTTGACAATACAGCATCTCAAACTGCGTATGTTTCTTTTACATTTGACTTAAAGGTGGATTATTATAAATTTGTTTTGTTTCTTGAGTAAACGCATGCGCTTTAGCGTTCCTCACAAGATTTAGGGCGGAAACTCTTCTATGATATACACGAAATTTAAAGGCATTTATAAAGTATCGAACGGTTTTGCCAAGCGGTCATAGACAGCTCAAACAAATTTATTTTGTGTAAAATTTCAGTTCATACTTGATATATACAAAATAATCAATTATTTTAAACTAAATCAAAAAATAGTTAATGAAAACTTAAAACTATTTAAACACAAAGGAATAATTAATAATATAAATAAGTTTTTCATAAAAAAGGTGTGTAACTTTGTTAAAAAAATGAAATATGCATATATACACATATCTGTTTATCGAATGAATAGAATATTTAAGTGTTAATTAAACATTATTAAAAAAAACTTTGCAATAAATTAGTAACAGTGAAAATTTTGTGAAAATATTAATTAATTATGTGAAAAATTTTTTAATTACAAAAATATTAAACAAAAGATAAAGCTTTTTATTGTCTTACAAAAATGCCGTTTTACATATATGTTTCTTATAAAAGTATATGAAAAAATGTAAACCTGTTCCAAAGGAATTTTATTGCTACAACCACAAGTGGTGCTGGGAAAAAATTTAAATAATTGACTTCAACTTTAGCATTAAAAAGTAAGACAGTTACTCTGAAACCTTAAAACGCCTTAGGTCTACTATAGAAAATCCTCGGAATTTGCTAAAAAAGTTTAATAACAACTACATCTATAATATAGTTACAGAAGCACTGTCTGTAAATAACCTTACTCAACTTTTAAAAAACCCACCATAATGTTTCTCTCACTGAACACAAAAGAGAAGTGTTTTTTCAAGAATGTTCACATTGAGAAATATACTCTTTTATACTCTCCAATCAATCTATGTTTTGTCTCTATTTTGTTTTGCAAAATGCACGTGATGTTTTTATTCCTACCGGCAAAATTTTGTTGAATTTTAAAACATAAACAAACAAGACAAAAAAATTCAACCACTCCCCCTATCACCACACTTTGCTTTATTCAATTTCAAATCTTTTTTAATTTCATATGTGTAACGAGGACATGCGCTGTAACCAGGAGTTGTTTCAATTAAGAACCCTGCTTTAGCAAAATTTTTCATTAAAAACAAAATAAAGTAGAAAATACAGAGTTGAACTGGAAAATATTATGTACTTTTTGCGGAAATTTAAACTTAAGAAAAGTGTATCAAATATTCATGAATTTTTATCCCGTATATCGTTCTTTTTTACTTCTTTTCATCATTTAGTCCATGCATGAGCACAACCATCATGTTTAAGTATGTGCTGCACATCAAATATTTATTTTACTTTTGAACATAAGAAACCAAACCAACAAAAAAGAAAAACAAAAAACAATCCTTTTTGTCCTTAGTCCTTACAAAAACATACTGTGAAATAAAGGAAAGGGGAGAATAAAAAGATCGAAATAACTCCCTAAACGAATTATTTATAGAAAGCCCACTACCACGAAAATACTCATACATCGTATATAAAAGTTAAACATTTTCCTTTGTTAGGCTTTAGCTTGGTCCCTTCGTTAAAATGTTAATACGTTGGAAAAGCAAAGATAAAAGTTCACCGAACCCTACAAATACCAGTGGTGGCGGTAGTGGCTCTAGTAGCAGTAGTTCCAAAAAGAAACGCAAAGGACGCGAGGGCGGTAAGTAAATATAAACAGTTATGTTTTTTTCGCACATTATACATTTTTAGTAGTTGTTCTTGTTGTGCTTTATTTTTAACGAAAGCGCAATTAAATTGAAATTTTCATTAAACTTCCTTCCGTCTAATGTTTATTTTATGTTGGCTGCTTACTTATTTGTCACTTTATTCTATTATTCCTACATACAACATTTAGATGAAAACTGGCAGAATGATATGAAATCTGGTCATATGCAGAGCAATGAACCAGGTAAATATAAGAGTTAAAAAAAAAACATTTTGCAAATTGTTCAAATATTGAAAAGTTTGTTTTATTTTGCTCCAATTCTCCACAATACACACATCCACCAACCCAAACGAATTAATCGTGAAGGTTGTATCGGTGGATGTTGTATAAAATTATGACGCTATCTTTATACATTTTTCATTTGTAATTTTTTATTCATCTATGCCCTTAGGCGAAGAAAGACGACGAGGTATGAGAAGAGAAGATCCGCGTAGACATACATTAGGAGGTGATATGCTTGCCTACACCAATCAACAAAATTTGCAGCAGCAGTCACAAAAAGCATTGGATTTGGAAGTATGTATTTACATTTATATTTGTATATTTTACTTTTTACACAAAATGTTTACAACCTACTCGACATACTTTTAAAGTTCATAATACTGCTACTCCTACACACATTCATTCATATATAATGTGAAATTTCCTTAGGCTTCGTTAACAGTTATTAAATCTAGATTAAAAATACAAAATATGAATTTTATAGCAAAGTAAGAAAGGCCGAAGAAGAACTTCTTACAAATTATTTCGAACCAGTTTTGTAGGATTTTTAAGAAATTGAAATTTATTAATAATACATATTTTCTTTTAGATGGGAACTCGGGCTCAAAAAAGTAAAAAGGTCGGTAGTTAACATGAATATTATTTTGATATAAATATTCGTTGAAATTATTTACGTTTTGATTTCGTAGATGCAACCAAATCGTGGTTATGTACCAATTAATCAAGGACCTCTGTTTGATGATGATCCGGGCATTATGTCTGAGGTAGAAACAGCTAGTACGGGTTTTAGACGTGGCGGTAAGCAACGTTCTTCGTTACCCGTTGTGCGTACACCCTCGAAAACCTTAGAAAGACCTCTAGGTATGGTGTTACACACAATATCCCTATTACCAAATTTCAACAAAGATAAATAAGTTGAAATTTGTTTTCTTTATTTTTACTTTACACTCAGGTTTGGTTTTCTTGCAATATCGGTCGGAAACAAAGAGAGCTCTATTGCCAAATGAAATAACTTCGATTGACACTGTACGAGCTCTATTTGTACGTTCGTTTCCTCGCCAGTTAACCATGGCTTACCTAGAGGGACCTAATGTAAAAATCTACATACACGATGCCAGCAAAGACATGTTCTACGAATTAGAAGATGTGCGCTCTCACTTACGGGAAATAAGAGATCGTTCTGTTTTGAGACTTTTCGAATCTACTGAAGTCGCTGCACCACCTCAGATATTACCAGGAGGTCCCGGTATACCTCAACCATTGCCCCAAACTACTCCTCAGCACTGGGATCAAGATCAGGTATGTTATTTTGGAAAATAAGATAATAACACTATTCTAATTATTTTATTATTTCGTTTCTATATTACAGAGTTATTTTAGTGAACCGGAATTTGATTCGGACTATAAAAATCAACATATTCACAAATCCAAGGTGAGCCAAAACAATCCTTATATAAGAAGGCATTCAAACTATGTTTTAATTTTTTACTTAAAAGTTTATTAAATAATTAATTAAATGTGTATTGTGTTATATGTTAAATTATATTACATCGATAAAAATATACAGACAAAAACCTTCTGGATCATTAAGCTTAAAAAAGCCCAATTTACGGTTTCGTTCAAAAAAATTTTGTGCTTTCCTGACTAGGGGCTAAAATAAAAACATAATGAAACTGCTTGATTGTTTTTAAATACAACTAAATATTAAGAGATTTAAAATCATTAACTAATTGTACTAATTAAAGTAATGTTTAAACTAAAATCATTTTAGAATTGACCACAACCTCCCACACTATAACCTTTTAAGACATTATCCAGTTTTTCGTGGGCATCTTTCCAAGCAAATACTATTGCACCTTGGAATGGTTCCCCAACACAAGCATTGCATAACGCCATTACGGCTTTGACTTCTTCCTCTGCTGGTTCACGATCATGCTCTATTATTTCATCCTCAATATCTCGTTTTCCACTTAAGTCATTCTTAAATTGTTGTCCGCCAAATTCGGCCAAACCATCAAATTTAATGTCACCGACATTGGCTTCAATCAAAGGATCATTCACTATGCTACCATCTTCTAAGAAAACTAAACCGCGTTTCTTTAAATTTTTATCATCTTCCTTATCACCCGTACCCGCTTTCGTTTTTGAACTCTCAGTTTGACGTTTAAAAATTATTCGCGTTTCGGTTTCATCAACAAACTGTACTTTTGAAGGATTCGTGGGATCATAGACCGCTTGTCTATTAACAGTTTGTGATGTTTGTGGTCCCGCTGTCAATTTATGATTAAGTCCTAAAAGTTGTTGAGCTACCAAACGAGAACCGACATTAATTTGACCATTAACAAAATTCGTATGTATGGTTAAAGCCTGTTGTGGCTGTTGGTTGGCTGGAAGAGCTGCATTCACACCACCAGATTGCTGTGGCTGAGCTAGATTTATGCGTACACGTGTAGGTATTTGTCCATTTGCTAATAGAACATTCATGGGTTGAGGTCGATTTATCTTAAAATGACATTTCGTATAAATTGAAATTTTTTATTAAACTTTTTAGAGTTAATTGACTTACTGGGGGTGGAGCTTTAGTAGTAAGTTGTATTTCCTGACCTTCATGATCGAAATGATGAGCATGATGATGTTTGTGATCACGATGAGCTTTACCGGCACTTAAAGCCACTCGGTATATTTGTATTAAAGTGACTTCAAAATGAAGTCCATCACATATTTTTCCAGTTACCGAAGTGCCTCCAGAATATAGTTTTCCACCGGCTGGAATTTTATGACCCACCAGCTATAGAGTACCAGAACCAGAATAATAACATATGTTATTATTGCATTAGTTGTTTATATTTTAAAATACACAAATAAAGTTATGTGAACATTTTATAAATAAAAATTCATTCCAGTACGATCGTGTAATTTACAATTATTTTTGATAATGCTTGAAAGTAATATTTTTGCAAACTTCATAAAAATTATTCATAATCATAATAAGATTAATTTGAAATTTTTATAATTTCTTATGATTTTTCACATAATTCATGAAAAGAGATTGAGTTGCCAAATAAATGTTTTTTTGTAAATAGTGAAAGGAATTTATATTGTTTATATCAATATAATAAGAATTAATACATGGCTATTAGTATTACTTTGTATTAAAAAACTTACGGCATTATGAAAACCTCGTCCAATACGTTCTGCCTTTAACCAAACCTGCCATTCACCTGTTTTTCCATTCCACGAGGTACAAGCATGATGCCATTGACGAACCCTCAATGGATAATTTAGTCTACACAAAATTTAATGTCAAAAAAAAAACAATAGCAACGGTCACGAAAAATATTATATTCAAAAAAAATTATATAGTTATTATCAATAAAAATGATTTTAATTTTATTTGATTAGGAATGAATTATTGATCAAATGATTGATGATTGTTTTAAAAAATAAATGTTGATGGTGTTAAATGGAATTTAAATTGAAAATGTATGTAGTTGTAAATTTGAACATACATAAATTGTTAAGTATTTATGTTCGTACACATGTTATATAGTTATGAATATATGTGTTACACCTAAACATGTGATGATGATGATGCTGCAATAATTATATTCGATACATACCTATACATTTGTTGACCTTTTATAGCCATCGATATAAAACTGGAATTTTTTGCATTTGCAACCCAAAATTGAAAATCTCTATGTTCGTCCTCAGCTAATCAAAACAAATAATAATAATTAATTTTCTAAAATTTAACACCAAAAATATATGTACTTAACGTTCTCATAAATTCAATTCAAAAAGCATGAGAATTTTACGTTAAAAGTTAATTCTTTTTTCAAAACTAATATTTTTGTTTATTACGGCCTCGATCTTAAATAATGTGTGCAATTTTATGACACCTTTTTAAACCGGTGATTAACAAATTATCTTATAAGATTTTCATGCAATATGCTATTTATCTATATGCAAAATATTACTAAACACAAAATATTAATTAACTTGATTGAAACGCAAACATATTTGAAAGTTACTAATAGAAACATATTTTATATTTTGCAATTATTTTACGAAATTGTTTCACTATTGTGATGTATGACGAGGAAATAAATTTAACATTTAATTCATTAAGATAAAACTGAATGAAGTACAAACACAATACATTATTTCAACTAAAGTTTTGAAATGATAATAACCAGCCCTTTATATACACGCGTATATAAATTAAATTTAAGATGCTTTTTATAGGTATTTAAGTAATAAATAAAACACAAAGGGAGTTACAAAATTAATTATTATCTTTTGAAGTTAAGTTTTTAATAACAATTGTATTTGCATTATTGCAATAGTTTTGTAATTAATTGCTTAATTTAATTTCAAATTGGCCCAGTTTCTATGTATCGTGAGTTGCTATCTCCACTTGCACCGTCATTAGCCTATGCTTTGCCAGGAGGTTTTTTATTATTAACCTACTAATGGAATTTTGAATTTGTTTTTTGTTGTTTAGTTGATTTCAGTGCAAAGCACAGATGTGTCAATTATTGTAGATTTTTATTATGACTTGATAAAATTACAAACACATGGTTAAACCATGTTTAAAAAATATTTATTTATTTTTTTGTGTCTATGATTGTTTTATTATTAACCGTAAAACCCGGCTAGCCGGATTGACTGGAGTTGAAAAATCGAAACCATGTTTTAAATTATGTAATAAATCTATGTAAATATTGGACAACAACATTAAATAATGCTAATAATGCTTTAACTTGAAATTGACCATTGCGTTCAGTGTGTTTCTAAATTTTGGCATCTCCTGCTTATTTATTTAAACTTAAAAATATATTTACATACTGATGTATTTTCTTAATATGAAATATGAATTGGATATGAATGTTTTTAATTAAAATTTGCTAAGAGTTCATGTGTAGACCGCCTCTTGGTGCCTAACTTGTCCAAAATTATTTTTTCCAGCAGCATCATAATAAACTATATGAAGAGGTTATTGTGTTTTGAGTGTTTATGATCAGCAGGAAGTTTGCTTCCTTTCACTTTTTTCTATCTCTTTATATTATTTTACTTTAAGTTACAGCAAAGCAACGAAAAGCTATTTATTGTTAAAGATTACTCTTGCGCAACTGAAAGATGGCTCAAAACACTTTCAACCTGATGTAATCAACATTATTCGTAACAATGATTTCCAAACATTAATCTTGACTTTTAAATAAAAATCCATTGTAAAAGATATTTCTATTGAACATAGCGATGGACAGAGTTTGCCAAACATAAAAAAGACCTCGCCCCAATACATTACATTTAAAATTGCAAACTATTGCTATTGTATTTTTTCTATTCATTAATATAAAATTATTTAAAGCTGATATTTGCATATTTTTAATAATAGAAATATGATTTTGACCTGAATTTTTGCATACAAAAACAAATTTTAATAATTCAATATAGCTTCCGTTCTAAATGTATCACCATAATAACGCTTGGGAATCCCTGCTTAATTTTTAATTGGTTTTAATTGTGCCATTATTTCTAGTTACATTTAATTACACCTACTTGAATAAGTTAAAATGACATGATCGCCACTGTGATTGGTAAAACGCATCCAGAAGCAAATTGTAAATTGTGTTAATTCAGGCAATTTATTGTCATAGTGTGCAACACCATCTTGATTAAAGGCATATTTTTTAACTGAACATTGATCCTTCAAACATAAAGTAATAATTAAAAACTCTTATAACACTTAAAATTTAAAAAAAAATTTTCAAGAGCATACCTCTTGATATCCTGATTTGTAACCGAATCTAGCATCGCCAAAATTAATTGTACTTGGTATGGCTGCTGCTACAACCGGTGGATTGTAACTATTTTTTACCGCCAACAACTCTTCAGTTAATGGTTTTTGAACTTCCTTAGTATTCCCATCTGACAGATAAGATGTTTTACTACCATATTCAGGATGTGACTGCTGCAAACTAAATGAACTTGTAAATGTAGCAGAGGTTGCCTTTGAGCCTGTTATAGCAGCACTAACTGGTGCTTGGCCCACTATAGGTTTCCAGGCATGACTAACAACGGTGCAACCGCTAAGTAATAACAAGAACCACATTGAATTCATAACAACGTTTAATCCAGTTTTACCTTTAATTCAAAACTACTACAATTATTTAACCACAAAAACACCAGCAGCACAACAACAACTAAAACTTGCCACTATTTATTTGACCGTAGGTTTAGTTTACTTTTAGTTTTTATTTACTTTGTAACGGTTTTATTTCAGTTCAAGATAAAATAGCTTATTTTTGTTATGCGTCTTTATGCCGCGATGGTTCACAATCAACTACCATAAAAAGTCTTTAAAACGGAATTGTGCATACGCGCATGCGCAATAACATCTATGGATGTTTTCAATCAAATTTTTTATGTTCAAAAACCAGCCACATCAAAGCTTTCAACGAAATGGAAATTTTGAATAAAGCTTTTTTTAGTTGTCTAAAATTGTATTATTTTTAACAATCTAAAAACTTAATAAAAGCATTTTTAAGCTGTCTTACATTTTGTTTCAATGTTACATTTTGTTGTTGTAAGTTTAAGAGCTTGAAATGTGGAAATAGTTTTTCATTCGTGATCAAGATTTTTTAATGCCGAAAACAAAAGTAGAAAAAAGAAATAAAATGAATAAAAGTTGTTAACAAAAGGTGTTAAGCATTGTTGGAACATTTTGATTGTTGTTGGATTACCAAGCAATAATTTATTGCCATAATATCCAACGTTTAAGCCATGTATACAAATATTCACTCTGTCATTAATTCAATCTTTCATTCATTCATTTTTAAACCGTTTTTATTTTTTTTAGTAAATTCACTTTTTATTGATGCATTTTTCAATTAAAAGCATTTTATTTAATTTCTAATCCCACCATTAAAATCAATATAACTAGTTACTTAATTCCTTTTCACAAAGAACTGACAACTTTTGTAGAAAAATAAAACTTTAAACTAGATTGTGTGTCATCGGAAACCCCAGTTTTACTAATGGATACAACATGTTTCTGTACCCCCCTATCTCTGAATATTTATAGAAATTAAATCTAGCTTGTAACAAATATTGTGCAATTAATTCTTTTAAATGGAAATATTTCAAATATTATACTTGTTTCTGATTAAGCTTTACGAAACCACGTAGGAAATTTAAATTAATCTGTATATAATAGTTATTAAAGCAATTTAATACTTTTTATTTTATTGATCACAAAATAAAATTTTAGTTAATAACAATTAGTTAAAAGCAATAATAATTTTAAAAATAATCTTGGGAAAAATTTAGGAAAGAAATTCAAATTGAAGAAGAAAAAATTAACTTAATAAAATTGTAATCAGTTACTTGAAAAATTTTTCAAGTAACTGATTTTAAATGCATTATATACATATTTTCTAAAGTGCACAAAAATTCAATTTCGAAAACATTTAATATTTTGGATGTTTTTACCAAAAGGAAGTTGTCAATTAAAAATATATAGATTTAAAACTTTAATAATGTTAAAATATTTTTTTTTAGTGCATATATTTTCAGGAATTCTGGGGAGAAGTGATAATGCAATATTCTAGAAACTCTAAATATTGATTGTACATAAATCAGTTGAAATAAAAAGTGAAATTATTTGCAATTAAAAAACCTTTAATATATTTTTTTAATTTATTACTTTTGAATTATTTCTTTTGAAATAAACAGAAATTTGGTCAAATGCCAAGAAAATGCTTTTCATTTCACTGCGAAATGTCCGTATATTTATATACACATTATCATATATCTATAACAAATTAATATATTAAGTGCATATTTAAAAATGTACATGTACATGTACATGTTATTCATACAAAGTACATTTAACTAAAACAATGAAAATAAATATGAACGTAGAAAAAAACTTAAATTGTCTTTTTATGAATTACAGATTGGCAAACAACAAGCCCCTTATTATGTGGGAGGCTCTCAAACATTACCACGTGGAATGTATACTGATCGTAGTAAGATGGCAATGGGTAAGTTTTTTGACTGACACATGTAAATGTATTTTGATTAAATTTTATATTGATTTTTCATTCGTTATCCTTTTATAAATTTAATAACTAAACGAATATTATAAAGTATTGTAATCAAAATGCATGATACGTTTGAATTTGTCTTAGTAATTCTTATCCCTTGGAGAATCCCACTCATTTTTCCATTTGTAATATCTTGAGTTGAGTATTATGTTTTGGTTATTCCCAAATGGTTTATTTTGTTGTACTTAATCGAAATAGATATAAGTGTAAAAATTGTAATGTGTATGTGATTGAATTAAAAATATATGATATACATATAGGAACGCCATTGAAACCTTTAAGAACGCCCAACTCCAGGGGTAGCATGGAACCCTTGTTTCCTTATCCCCCGGATCAGTTGTACAGTATACCAGGTACTTAATCATAATTAAAATGCCAATAACAAAAACATTTCTACTTATGTCACTAATACGTACAAAGTAAATAACGAATTGGCTTTCTTTGTTTTTGGAATAAAGTCTCAGATTGTGTAGATTTATTCTATATTTGATCTGTAAAAATTTGAAATTGTTGTAGTTTTTTATTTTTGTTACAATTTAGAAGATACAATTGTTACAAATTGTGAACATGAATTTATTAATATTACAATTTTGCAGATGGCTATACGAGTTCGCCGGAACGTTCAACACGGGGCAGTTATGAAGAACCTTATTATAGTCAATATGGTACTAGGGGACCGGTGATAGCTCCAATTATAGATGAAGAGCAAGCGTAAGTCTAGACAAACAATTATTTTATTCTACGAATTGTTTTAAATAATTTATACTATTTACAGAGACGTATCCTTGACTGAAGATCAGTATGCTTTGTATGGTATGAAAATGGGTCCCGGTCGCATGCCTCGTACTAATCAATTATACGATCCTACTAGGTAATTTTCAGATACCAATCCGTAATTTCTTGTATTCATCATGTTTCGATTCATAATAATGATATGGATTATTGACATTATAGGCATTATCCTGACCATAATAATTATAATTGTGGGTACCTTCCATGGGTGGTATAGACGATCGACGATTTCTCCTATAAACTTTAATTTTTCTCATACCGTTAGTAGTGGCCATTGTTGTAGCGGCAGGATGAAAATAAGTTGTGCCTAAAGGCCAAAAAGTCATGTTCAACATATTTATTATATTTATCAAAAAATATTTTTCGCTATACCTTTGCTTTTTATAGATTGTACTATTAAACATAATAAGTAGCCACCAAATGATAGAAATGCCAAAGCAGTCACACTGATTTGAAAAAGCGTTTGCAACTTAGAAGTTTTCTCTTCAGGTTGCCATGGTTCATAACTAGCATGTGAAACTGCATAGCCTCTATTAGATAATAAATAATGTAGATATTTTTATACAACACAATATAGTTGTAAATTGTATACCTTCCTTCTGCCACCAAAGCCATAGTAGCAGGTTTTTCACATTTATCTTCGGATGTTTCTGGACATTGCAATTCCTGCGTGTAGAGTTTTTCAGCCAATTCTTTTGTGTCTTCTACATGCTGCAAGGAATGCTTAAGAATCAATAGCTCAGAAACAGTTAAATCCACTAAACAGTTTCCAAATAAAGATGAATCAAATGCTAAAAAAAAACCATGTACTAGGAAAAAATTATTTAGAAATATATTTACCACTGCAGTGGGACATTTTATATTGAGTAATATGTTTCTTGTGTTGGGCGGAGATGAATAGAAATGTTTTCACTGTTGTATAAAGTTGTCAACTGAATTAAAAACCATTCTTTTTCAATATAGAAGTCTAGAAAAGTATAAATATTGTCACAATAAACAAGAAACAGAGCATGTCATTGTAAAGATTACTGTAGTGTAAAATAGCACTATAAATTTCACAAAAGTCAAACAGAATAGTTTTAAAAAATACTTTTAATTTTCAAATTTCATTATAAGTGTCTTTGATTTGCGATTTCAGACCGGAAGATCTACATCGCATACGCGTAGAACATATGGAACGACAATTGGCGAATTTAACTGGTTTAGTGCAAAAGGCATTAGTAAATCAGAATCCACAAATCGCCCCAATACCAGTGCCAACATTGGATCCAAATTATTTGGTAGTGCCCACACAATGTCATGGTATGTTAAACAATTGAAAGTTTTCAAAACACAAGTACAAGTTGTATGTCTTAATGAAAAAATAACAATAATTCACACTTCATGCCAAGCTTTTTTTCTGTATTTTGCAAAACATTTTGCCAGCCACCATCATGTAGTAATTATGTGATTATTGTTTAATATTTCATTTTTTGTTTATATTATTATTGTTTTTTATAACATTATTTTATTATTATTTTTTTTCTATTTTAATTTTTTTTTTAACTTTTCATTTTTTATTTCACCTTTAAAATCACGGAACACTGTAAGAAAAACAAACACACATTTGTACTTTTACACACATTTTTTGTGTTTTTAGTTAACGGTTCTGGAGAAGATCTTTATGTTAGAGAAAAGGCTCCCAAATTGGGCAAAAATGCCTGTCGTAAGTATTTTTTCCTCATTTTTAGTTGTAGTCTTTTTTTATTTATTGGTAAATATTTTAATTGAAAATCACAAAATGCTTCAATTTATATTCAACTTTAAACAATTTGTTTTCAGAAAAATCGGTATCTTTTGAGAAAAGTGTCTCCTTTAGCGATGATATACAGGGTATACCAAAATCTCATAGTCCTCAACATGCTGGTAATTAAAACAATTAAACTTGCATGTCTTGTATATCGTAATATATATTATTAATATAGATTTGACCCTTAAAATTATAATAAAAAAAATTAACTTGTAATAGTAGTTTTAGTATTATAACAGTAGATATTGTGAACCAATATTACAAATATTCAAATATTTCCTTGGACTGTTACTAAAAAATGTTAATAATTGTCAATAGATTTCGAATAGAGTTCTATAAAACTCAGTTACATGTTGCTTGCATGTTTTTAATTTGAATGAAAATTAAGTCTAAATTATCTAAATGAAGAACTAATTAAAATTCTATTTTATGTGTCTGATATAAAATAAAGCTGATACAAAACCCACAAAACCAGCCATCAAATCTTCCACTTTGCCAAGAACCTCTTCACAAGGTAAGGAACTATACATTTATTTATATAAGCACTTTTTAACACCACATTCTTTGAAATTTTCTTAAGTGAAGAAGGTATTGTCTAAAAAATATTTCTATCTTATTTAGAACGTGATCGCCTTAAACCACCACCACCTCCCAAACCTATGGTATTGGCTCAAACTGCACACAATAGTTATAGGGCTGACATAGCACTGGCTCCTGAAGTCTATAATCACCTAAGAGGTTTGCAGAAAAAAGCCAAAGATTTACGTACTGAAGTTCGCACACTAAGACGTCTTTCGCAGGCTCAGGCCGTAGCCGTGCGTGAAGATATTAAAAGTACTTTTATGCGCATACGTGCTACATTACTGGCCAGCAGTGGTAGCATATGGGGTCATCAAGATCAAGACGCAACACGCATATCACGCGAAGAAGAATTATATAAACAGGAAGTAATTCGTTTAGAAAAAGATCTAAGTGATTTGGAGTCATCGGTTGAAAGTCTAAGAGGAGAAGTAATAAATCGTAGAACAAGAGTTAATATGACTGCCGTTGAAGACATGGCATTGGTGCTGAGTAGAGCTAGGTACGTAAAATATAATTAAAATTCAAGAACTGAACCAAATTTAAATAATTTCACACAATTTTTATATATAAATTTACATACTTAAAGCAAAACTGTGGCCGAATTAAAAATGAAATTTCCAGCATTATCGAACGGATTGCGTTGTATACTATCTAGCGAAATGGAAAAAGTTGTACGAGAAGAAAAGTTCCTAAAAGAAGAACCCGATCGTTTAGAATCGGCTTTAAGAAGATGCAAAAAGCTTACTGGCACCTTGGTAACATTAAAGAGGTAAATTATTCAATAGGCAAAAATTATCTAGCCCAAAATCTAGAACATAAAATAGTTTCTTTAAAACTGAAAATTTCAATGAATTTCTTTAGCAACAAGTTTCTATATATTTTTTCTATGTTATTTCTATATAGATTGGCCAGCGTGCAAGAACAGAGATTACCTCCAACAGAACCACAGACAAACGAAGATCCCCCACGTTCTGCTGAAGTATCCGTGGCAGATAAGGTAAGTGTCTCTAATTTGTGTTAAATAAATCTCCTCAATACTATATAAAAAAAGCACTTCACATTAGTTGCTTCAATTAAAAACGAATATATATCAAAGAATATCAAAATCAATATTATCATACAGTTAAATTTGATTTTTGCATACTTTAACCTAA
Organism: Cochliomyia hominivorax; assembly: GCA_004302925.2. Taxonomy (NCBI): domain Eukaryota; kingdom Metazoa; phylum Arthropoda; class Insecta; order Diptera; family Calliphoridae; genus Cochliomyia; species Cochliomyia hominivorax. The sequence continues at coordinate 93,664,083 of PYHX02000495.1, forward strand.
ATTAAATTAAAAAATATATAGTTAAAAATAAATTAGTTAAAAAAAACGCAAACATACTATGAAGTTCACATTCAATTGTAATTTGACTAATTTTATAAGTTGATTTTCGTTGTTTCATTTTTAATTGAGTTAAAAAGTAGAACACTAAAAAAAATTATTGAACAAAATAATTCTTTCCCTCTCCCCCCAAAGTAAAAACATATATATATATATATATATTTAAATTAGAAATTTTGTGTACATAAAATTATTTTAATGTTTTTATCCTTTAACCAAACTAAATTAAAATTTAATTTTGTGTTGTAATTTGAGTTAAATTTAATTTTTATACCTATTTTGCAATTGGCTGAATTGTTAATTAAAACTTATAATTTTTATTTACGGTCACATACATTTTTTCTTCTTGATTTACAAAAACGAAATTCTAATCAAAACTAAACAAATAAAAATCTAAATTGGTGAATTTAGGTTAAAATGGTTTCAAAGAAACGCTTCACCGATTCACCCAAAACGAAGTAAAAATATATATAGAAAAAGAAATATCAAAAGCTTTAAAAACACCAAACCTAACTGAAGCGAAAATGCAACACTAATTATAAACTAAACCGTGTAGTCAATCAGACAGACAGTCAGTCAGCAGTCAGTTAGTTAATTATTAAACAAATCAATAAATGGAATCGGTGCTCCAATATTTTAAGACAATTTAGATTTACATTAAAATAAATTAAAATTAAAACTAAATAATAAATATGAAATAAATTTAAATGGTGAAAATGTTAAAACGAAAAATAAATGCATAAATATTTTAATTAAAATAGGAAAATCATCAAATCAAATTGAAAGAAAGTTTTCATTTGATTTTCATTAAAACTATAAAGTTTTTGTTTTTCAAGTTTTAAAGTTGTATCAACTTTACTTTTAAAATGGTCTCCTCTCTTTTTTATTTTTGCTTTTTCTTGTGTTTCTTGTTGTTGGTGTAATGCGTAGTTTAACTGGCGCTGGAGTTCAAACTTCAAAGAGGCAATTACTGAGTAATGATCCATCCCTTTTTTAACATTTTAATAAAGAATAAATATCAATTAACCCTTAAGCAGTACTATTGTTTTTTTTTTGTATTGTTACACACCATTTTATTTGTTATATTAAAAAACATGTACTCAACTCTTAGAAAAATCTTTTTTTAGCTATCTTAACTAAAACTATCAAAAACAAAATAATAATAATAATAATAATAATAAATAAACAACTTAAATTTTTTATATATAAAAAATAAAATAAATAACAATAAGTTAAATATTTAGGTTGATGTTACAATAATGTAAAATATTTGAAATCAAAAAAAAAAAAAAAAAAAAAAAAAAAATCAATCAATTTATTACTACCAACTCTATTTTCTTTAATATTTAAACGCTTGTTAATGTTTTTATTATTAGTTCAATTATATATTTTTTTTCGTTTTCTTTAAACAAATATTATTTTTATTAAACTTTTTTTAATTTGTAACAAAAACAAACATGAAATGTTAAAAATTTATGTGCAAACAACATTTTTTCGTTGTCGTAATGTATTGTTGGTTGACTTTGTAAAATCACACCGTATTTTTGTAAAATTTTTATATAATTTTTTTATTTTTATTGATTTTTAATTAATGTTTGCATTCTGTTGTAACTAAAATTATTTATCAATTTATTTTATATGTGAACCAATCGTACATTCTCATATTCACATTACTGAAACATCAATTAATATCTATCGTTCGTCATAAGAAATTTTCTCTTGCCCCCCTACCCCCATCATATTCTAGTATAGAATTAATAACAATAAAATCATTCATGCATTTTTTCATCATTTCAAATATCTCAATATATAGTTTTTAGAATTAGTAACAAATAAATGTTGATGTCTACTCTAATTTAATCATAATTGTCTATAAATCTTCTGTTTTTTTTTTATTGTCTGTATATCTGTTTAAATGTAACTTGAAAATTGGCCATATTTCAATATGACACTTTAGTATTGATGTTTAGTCGGTGAAGTTTTCTTGTGAAACAAAACAACAAATAATAATAAATATAAAATTATATCCTAATAAATTATCACAAAAAATTGTAAAGAAAAAACTAAGGGAAATACCATCAAATAGAATAAGTCAAAACGTTTTAACATTTTTTTTTCCAAAAATTTAATTATCATTCAAAATTGCACAACTATTTAATGGTTTCTAATAAATGTATAATGAAGTATATTCAAACATTAAGTATTTGATTTTGAATTTTTAATTTTCTTCGTTTAATTATTTTCATTCATTTCTTTAACATTTGTCTTTCTAATTAGACTATAAATCTAAAATATCTGAAAATAAGCATGAATTTTGCATAGATTATTGAAATTGAACAGGCTTTCTATTCCATATTATTTCCATTGTGAAATGATTACCTGTTGCTCTATGTTTTTATTCTTTAAAGTTTTTTTATTTTATATTTATGTTTGAATTAAAGCTTAAATTTAAGAAATTAAAAAAACATGAATGTTTGAATTTTTATAGCAAAAAGCTTACAAAATGCAAAATCACTGTAGCAAATCTGCAATTAACTCTTAATGCGAATCTTTTAACAACAATTCTTTCTAAATAAATGTTCTTTTTTATAATGTTTTTTAATGTTTAAAAAGGTTTCAAATATAGATTAATATGCGTTTAAAAATAAACATATAATATAAATAATTTTATTTGTTAGCCAATCCCACAACCAAGGATGGGGACGTTCGCTGTCGGCGGGGGAGCCCCACCAGAAAACGCACTCGATGCTTTGTTAGATGAATTGAAAACATTTTCAAAGCCTCTAATACAAAATAGTGAGGTAAAAAATATGACTTATGTTGAGATTCTCCAAAGAGATTATAAAATGATTGAATCATTGTTATTTAATATTAAAATTTTTATTTTAGATAAGACCCGATGATTCGACATCTGATGATAGTACCGCTATGGTACAAAGTACTGTTACCACTCAAATATCCCAGGCACGTCTATATAATCAATCTGAAGCCGGTACACCACCCCTTTTAATGGCTTCGAATTGCGTCAGTGAATTGCAGCAACAATTCAACAATATTGCAATTAATAATCAAAATAACACAGCTCCCAATACAATTCCAATGATAACAGCCACTAACGTCTCCAGTCTTCGACGTTTACACTCAATGCCCACTCAGTGCGAAAGTGACGTTGTACCAATTCCAATAATGCGAAATATTGCCAAACCACCGGTACCAGAACGTAATGCTGAATTGATTATGAAAGTGGGTGGTAAACGAATTCCTCCCCCACCTCCACCTAGGACCAGTTCACGCAGTCCACTAGCCAGCCCTACAAGTCCAAATGTGCCACAAACTATGCCAACACTGAATGAAATTGAATCTAAAGACTCCTCTCTAAATGTCACAGTCGATAGCGGTGGTGAAAATTCCAGTGGCAACGAATCAGGCAACGATAATGTACAACGGCAGGTTGCTTTGGAAATGCGTCATCAGGAATTACTCAAAAAGCAAAAGATGCTTCAAGAACAGTATCAGCGTTTGCAACAAATGAGCAAAATGCCCTCAGTTGACATATCTTCAGCATCGGCCACAAATTTGGATCCAAACAATCAACAATCCCTTAAGAAAATGGGTAGCGAATCAAATTTACAACAAAAACTTAATCTCACAGTAAACGCAAATGATTTATCTGGCAATACCAACAACGCTATTAATATCAGCAATTTATCATCTGCATCATCCACATCCTCAAATGAACTTTTCAATAACCGGAATGCAAACGATAAGTTAGTGAATACAAAACTAAACAACACTAACGGCGGAAGTGGTGCTAACATTGCTAATACCAATTCAACAACTACGAAACAAGTCTATGAAACTGAAATACTTTAACATAAAGCAAAATTAACCTGGAACGAAACGGCTATTGATATTTGAAATCATAACAAATTCCAAACCCCTATCACGAATGTGTTTAAAAATAAAAATGATTATGATCTTGAAAAATTTGAATACAAAAGTAGAAATAGAATTATTACAAGAAGAAAATTTTTACGTACGGACTCAATGGACAGATTTAAGCTAAATTAGAAAAAAATATACCGGAGTATTAATTTCTAGTTTAAACATTTTTAAAATACAATTTATGATAACAAATAATTTCAGTTTTTGTTCAAACTACCAATCAATTAAATTTTGTATTTGAAATCATTTTTCCGGTTGCTGATATAACAAAATGCTGTTTTTTATATGTTCAAAATAGTGTTTTAAAACAATTTTAACAAATTTGTTTAATATTTTATATAGGCAATTTAAGTATAATTGTAATAATTTGTTGATTGATTGATTGATAACTTATTTTAAACTAGAATAAGTGCACATTTTTGTCTCAACATTTTTAAGGCAAAAACGTATAAGATAAAAATTCTTAATATGTAATTGAAAAAATGTATTAATTGTAAACGGATTGAATGGTAAAATTTAGAAAAGAAGTAGTTAATAATATGGCGAGTTTCTTATGGTTTTTTGGCATTTCCAAAAATTTTGTACGATTTTCAGCCAAATATCATGGAACTTAGCATTTAGTAGTTAAATTATTTTATTTAAAATTTTTAAACCCGTATTTTGGATATTTTGTTTAGAATTATTAACAAAAATTATATGAATAGCAATTGAATATGGCATTTTGAGGGGGATTTTAACTTAAAAACTGGACTAAAATTTTGCATTTTTTTTTACAATTGAACAAATTAATCATCAAAGAAAAAGAAACAAATTCATTATTTACACACTATTAATATATGAAAGTTAACATATTGTGCACTCAGTTTTTGAATATAAATAAATGAATATTAAAAGATTTAAAGAAGTATATCAAATTCTAATAGAACTTATAATAAATATAATGAAAAAATTTTCTTTTTACACCTCATCTGTAGCTCCAATCACCCCTTTTTACATTTTAACTAAGTCCCCCCAGAATTAAATCAATGAATTAAATAAGTAAACCCCAAAATAGGATTTGACATTTATTTAAATTATTTAAGAAAAATACATTAAAAACCAACAAAATATTTATATATTTTAACATAAATATAAACCATATTAGTAAAAATTATTTTATAAAAGGAAAAAACAAAAAAAAAATATTTATTAAAAATTCTTATTTAGGCACGGGAAGTGAGACTGATAGTACTATACAATATCTCATGCATTAACAAATAAATTATTAAAAGAACAAAGAAAGTAAATGGAAACCAAACATAACTAAATCATAAAAATTTATACAATGAAAAATAAATCAATAAATGGCTTACACGTACATACAAACAAACACATCTAAATACATTCAAATATATACATATTTTCATTAAATTATTTCATTTAAAAAAACAAAAAAAATATAATTAATCAAATATAATTCTTTCACTTTACATAAAACAACCATATTTACACAATTAAAATAAACAAAAATCCCTATATAAATACTATACATAATAGCAATTTCAGAAAAAAAGAAAAAATCAATCCAATTTTAAATATAAACTAAAAGATTGAAACTTTCGCACTTTATCCTATTATCACAACTTTTGAAGAAATAATACATACATATATCTTACAAATAACCCCGCAAACATTTATACATACACTTGAATCCCTTTAAACGGTAACGATGATAACTAGCAATTAGAACAGCAAAAAAAGTAACACTCTTAAAAGTAAAAGCAAATTAACTTTAATTTCTTAGATAATAATTACTTAATAAAAAAGTATAATATTTGAATTTAAACTATAATAATTTCTATAGCTCATTTTTTAATCACTTATGAAACAATTTTTAAAAATATTTTAATTTTATTTAGTATAAATGTTGTTGAAGAGAAAATGCTCAAATATATTAAAAAAACAATACATATATATATATATATATATATATATATATATATATATATATATATATATATATATATATATATATATATATATATATATATATATATATATATATATATATATATATATATATATTATATATATTAATATATATTAAAAAAACAATATATATATATTATATATATTATATATATATATATATATATTATATATATATATATATATATATATATATATATATATATATATATATATATATATATTAAACAAAAAGAACAAAGAAAATGTTATATATATATATATATATATATATATATATATATATATATATATATATATATATATATATATATATATATATATATATATATATATATATATATATATATATATATATATATATATATATATATATATATATATATATATATATATATATATATATATATATATATTAAACAAAAAGAACAAAGAAAATGTTATAAAAAATATATGAAATATGATTTTTGCTAAGAGCACTTAAGTAAGGAAAATATCCTTTAAGATGAAGAAAATAAAAAAGTCTTTTAAAAGGCTCATTGAAAGATTTCGGAAAAAAAATAAAAGAAAAAAATAAAAAAATTAAGAAACATCTGAAAACATACTTAATCAAATTATGTATTACAATAAAGAAAAATATCACTCACAACGATTGAAATTGAAAATTTGTTTTTAATTTACTTTTAAACAAAAACCTAATTTAAATAATTAAAAAATAAAAAGGTTGACATACTTTAAGACAAGAAAAGCAAAATAAAACTTTTGTGTATTCTCATCAATGTCCTTAAATATTTAAATGAAATCCTTTCTTCCATAAATTTCTATAATCGTCATAATGGCTTCAATTACAACTTTTTCGTTATTTTTGCTTTTTATGAAAATAAAATTATGTATATTCAATCCCAATAAATTGTACAAAATTTTTATCAAAAATACAAAAATAAATTATGGAAAAATCCTTGCTCAACCCTCTGTCAAATTTAAACAAATCAAACTTCTCTCAGTTGTATGAAATTCACATGCCTGATGACGAGGGTTATATAACTTACAAAACGCTCCCAAGAAAATTTGCATTTTAAATTGACGTTCAACATATTCCTCTCATTTACATTAATTCTTAAATCCCAACGATTGAGTGTATGAGTGTGTGTAAACAACAACTAATTAGCTGTCATATTGAAAGAGACGAAAGAAAAAAAATGTTTTACTTTATTTAACAAATTCCTTTGCAGGACATTTGTAAGAAAGTAAAATTTTTACAAAATTTGTTAAAATTAAATCTATATTTAGGGATAGTTTTTAATATTTAATACAGTATGACCATATAGCAGAGGATTTAAATCAGTACAGAAATCACTATAAAAAATATAATTGATATATGAGACTTATTTATGATGTTTCTTGAGAAATTTTATTATACTAAAATATTTATAATAAATTTTAAGGAAATTAACGTTTCCTTTAAGATTTATCCAGAAAATTGTTTATTATACCACAATGTTTGCATTAAATAAATAAAATAGAGATCGCAAGTAACAAAAGAATTTAAGTGGTGAGCAACCGATAGAGTCGATCGATATTTTTTCAATAATTTTATTCTTCTCTTTGTATATGTATTGAAAGCATTTTTGCTTCCGCGAACGTGTTAAATGGAAACGATTTTGTATTTTTAAACCCACATATATATATATATATATATATATATATATATATATATATATATATATATATATATATATATATATATATATATATATATATATATATATATATATATATATATATATATATATATATATATATATATATATATATATATATATATAATAATAATATATATATATATATATATATATATATATATATATATATATATATATATATATATATATATATATATATATATATATATATATATATATATATATATATATATATATATATATATATATATATATATATATATATATATATATATCAGTAAATCGGTATAAATCGGTTCAGTATATTAAAATATTAACACCGGTATTTGAGGCAACCTCTTAGTTGATGGGAAGACCTTTCGTAAAGTTGTTAATCATAAATTAATAAAATAGAATGCAATTTTGCCTTAATATTATAATATAAATATTTCTTTATCATTCCAAATATTAAAAAAAAAAATTTCCAGCAGAAAAATGTCGTAGATTTTATATCAAAGATTTGTCGTGGGTATCAAAGATTTGGCATTCCCGAATATAGCATTTTTACTTATTTTAAGAACATTTTATTTAGTTTTAGTTTATAACTATCGTAAAGCAAAAAAATATGAGCATGAAATTCAAATTAAAAATATTTCATGTATGTGGAGAGTTTGTTCCTACTAATGAATATTATGTGAATATCTTTAGTTAGTTAATTTGTTGCAAATAAATGCATCTAAAAATTTCTGTATCTTAGTTTATATCAATAAATTTTATACTAATGAAATACAAGATGTTTATCAAATCTTTATACTAAATATGCGTGTTACATTCTTCTCCTTTTTTTCTTTTGTCAAATCTTTGTGATTATAATCCTTAGTTATGTTTCTTCTTTGTCTTTTACTTCAACCACCACAACATTTGAACTAAACATCTGGCCATCAACAGGAAAATACTATATAAAAAATCTGTGGCTTAACCAACACAACAAAAAATAAGAAAATCATTACATATTTGTTCAACAGAGTTTCTTTTTATTATTATTTTTTGACACGGGTCATTTTTTCTACAATCTGTATCTTTTATTTCAATCTATTAACTACTTCCTACATTCATATCTATGCATCAAGATTGATGCAAGAAACAATTCTTATAGAAAATTGTGCAATTGTTTGGTAATTTATTGGAAATGGGTTTGATGTCAGAGATTTCAAATTTTTTTCAGTAAGCCTGATTTCTTATTTATCATTTGTTTTGGACAATGTATTGTGCATTTAATATTTTTTGTTTTAATGGAAATGCCCTAATTTATCTTCATGTACGGTAAAAAGTTTTTATTTTAGGGTGTTTAAAATATTTTTCATATGTTAGACTTAAAACTTACGAATATTTTGTTATTTTTATTCGAATTTGATTATTTTTACATTAAATACTTGATTGATTAGCCAACCAAATAAAGGGAAATAAGTTTTAGAATTTATGGTGCTAAATTTTACAATTCAAACATTTTTGGGATTTATGTGCTTAGAGTGATTTTTGGATATGGGACTTAAAGTTGATTTGTGGACCAATTTTCTTGATTTTTGGTAATTGGATTTAAATAAATGCAAAATTTAATAAAAAAATATACAAATCTTTAAGTTGAATTTTGGAAAGACATATGTATTGAAACTACTGAAATATTCGACCAATCATGATTAATTTCAAAAAACTTTGTCTTTGACCCAACATATAATATGGAACGAATTGCATAAACCTTAACGCATAAGAACAAATCCATTATGAATACAGAATACATACATAAACATTTAGATTATTTCATTCCTTTACACCACTGAACTGTGCACTATTATTCTAACGCACACAATAATATGTTTTTCGTATATGTTTTTATTAATTTTTTTTGGCGAATAAAAAACAATAACTTAAGTAGTAATCACAGTGACCAATGCGAACAAATCCATTATGAATACAGAATACATACATAAACATTTAGATTATTTCATTCCTTTGATTGAAAAGTAACCAATGAATTTTAATTAATAAAAAATATATATATATATATCTATATATATATATATCTATATATATATATATATATATATATATATATATATATATATATATATATATATATATATATATATATATATATATATATATATATATTTTAAGAAATTAATATATATATATATATATATATATATATATATATATATATATATATATATATATATATATATATATATATATATATATATATATATATATATATATATATATATATATTTTAAGAAATTAATAAAAAAAACATATGTGTATTAATTAATAAAAAAAACATATATATATATATGTTTTTTTTATTAATTAAAATTCATTGGTTACTTTTCTGATTCAAAATACTTCCATTCATCTGTCTGATCAATCAAAAAATCAACAGTTAATATAAGAAAAAATATCGATTACTATTTTACTGCCCTAATTAAAATTGCAATCCTTTCACACATTCTTATACTCAAAAGCGGAAATATTTAATGCAACTTTACAAATTATAAAGGAAAAAAAGAGAAACATTATAAAAATACTCACACATTTCTAAAAGAGTATTCTTTAACAATGAGAACAAATTTCTCTTTGGATTTTTTTATCGTGAGGTATAAATAGCCTGGGGTGGATGAAAATGAAAGAGTATTCGATAGTTAAACGGCAGCGAGAAAACATTATTGCTTAGAAACTTTGTGACTGTTGAACCGAAAAGACGTGTTCGTGTGCTGTTTAAAAACTATAGAATACTTTAAAAAATATCAAGAACCAAAAAAGACTTTAACAAAGAAAATAATATTTTAAAAGTGTTAAAAATCAAAGCATTGGTGAAATTCCTTACATATTTTGGATTATATATTGGATATTTACAATAGTTTTCTGTGGATTTCTTTTATAATATTTATATAAGGTAAGGTTAAATTCTAACCCCTTGTTAGCAATTGAATATTATTAAATCAATTGTGTGTAAATAAAGTGACTGGACTTTAAGTGCTCATAGCTCTTGTGAACACTTAGAGGCATAATTACTTAAGAAACCTCTTCATGAGACACTTAGTTAAAGAAATCGCTCTCATCCACCAATTTGAATAATAAGTTTTCAATTTTAATTTAATTCACAAAAAGGAAATTTGGATAAATTACCGAATTTTAAGTTCGTTGGCAATTTTAAAAATGTTTAAAAATGTAGAGAAGTTAATCATTTGTAAAACCTGAACTGCTTTCATTGTATTTTACAAACACAAAGAAAATCGTATCTTTTCATGCTTACACAGTTGGAATTCCTTTCAAAGTTAAAGCACAAGAAAAGCTTTTTTTCTTTTGAAAAATTAAATCGCACACATGAAACTCCCAATTTTTTACTTAAGATTATTTTTATTCTTAAAATGAAAAAACAACAAAAAATAAGAATGAATTTTGCGCGCGAATTCATTTTTGTCTAAAAACTTGTTTTTTGTTTACAGATCCTACAATGAAGGCGACTTATTTATTATATTGTCTAACTCTTTTTTTTATTACGTATACAAAATGTGTCTGAGACAAAGCATTATTTAAATAATATTGTATAAATTATATAAAAAACTTACACTAAGACGAATACTTTCTATATATAAAAACGCTAGTGAGATATGATCTGGCTAATATTTTATAACAATAAAAACCAGAATTTTATTTATTTACGAATTTCTTATTCTATTTTAATTTCAGTTGTGGTACTAAAAACAATATTTCAAAATGTTGAAATGGGCAGTAAATGGTCCTCGGCAGAGTTATTTGCAAAATGAGGAAAACAATAATCTAGATTTTCCTGTTACATCTGACACTTCACAAAAACAACGAAGACGGTTAAAGCGCAAATCATCTGATTTGGGTACGCTTAGACCAAAAACATCGTGGCATGACAAAGAGAATCAATATACATCGACACCTTTGCATACATCGGCTAGAAGTTTTTCAGAAAGTCCTTCACGTAAAATGGATAGTTTAAAGGATTTAAGCAACATAGTACCCGATATAACGTACAGTTCTCCTATAACATTAAACACAAACAAAATGTGCAACAATATTTTAAAAACTCCAGAAATAACACAGTCTCGAAAAAATTTACCAAACAATTATGCTTCCACCCTGCCCACATTTGATGTAGAATATTCACCTTGTGCTTTAATACCTGGACCTATTCTAGCATTGAGAGGAGTTGGCATACCCGATAGCTATTTTGATAAACCCAGATATATAACACCTCAACCTAAAGAGGATTCAAACAATTTAAATAAAGTGTCTTCTATAGAAACCAAAACCATTCCAAAAGCGACTGTACCTATTTTAAAATATCCAGTTTACATGGAAGAATCTACCTTAAGTTCGACAAAGATGGGGGATGTAACTTTGGAGCGTATGATAGATGCAATTTTAGAAAGCAATCGCAAAGAAAGGAAACCTCAGAAAACACAAAAAAATTCACAGCAACAACAGTTCAATATGTCACCTACATATACACCAGCTGAAGATCCAGCCAGTGATTTACATGAAGTCTGGGATTCGGAAAAGGCCCGTTACAGACAAAAAGAAAAAAAATTTAGAGCCGGATTAACGAAAAAAAGCTTATTCAAAGAACGAGAAATAAGTTCGCCCCAAATGCAAGAAACAATAGATCCCGGCCATTTGCGTAGACAAGGTGGTCTAAGAAGAAAACGAAAAATCACACAAATAACCGCAAGCGTTATGAATTCAGCCCAAAAATTATTAGGGAAAGTTCCTCACTCACAAACACCTTTAATGCATTCCCATAACCTGCGTAAAGTATTTGAAGCTGAACTCATACGCGAAGATATACACCCACGTAAACTCTTGCGCAACCTTAGCCCCGATAGCGGTCACAATTCCTCAAGTGATTACGAAGACAATGAAGATGATACTACCTTAGAATGTTTTACAGACGATAACAAAACGTTAGATATTACCAAACGAAGATTATGCTTTTCCTTGCAACATTTAAATTAACCGTTGTAATGTAATGGATAATTTCAAGTTTTATAACGGCCTTAACTTATAAATAAACTAAAAAGGAATGACATGAATTAATTTAATTAAAAATGTTGAAAAGTTATTAATTTGATTGTTTAAAAATTCTTAAGTTTATACATATATTTTTAATAAAACTTAACTTTTTTGAAATTATAATTCTTGTTTATTTTAATCCATGAAAGGAACAAAACATAAGTAAATCGAATATATTACTTAAATAACCGTTACATAAGTACTTTATTAAATATAAATACGAAAAGTTGAATGATTATTAAATTTATTCATAGTCATAAAGCACCTGTGACAATTATCTTATTTGTAAGTTCTTTCTCCAAAAAAATTCTCATTACTCCTACGACAAATGTTTCTCTCAAGGATATATTTAGTGAAATAAACAATTTAGTTACAGTTAAACAAAGGAATATGTTAATAAGGTCCTTTAAGGACTTAACTGCAGCAGTAGACCAGAACTAAATTATGCACAAAAAGAAACAAAACGAAACAGAAGTTCAATCCAGAAAATAAGTGTATAAACAACCAAACCAATTTACAAAACATATGGGTTACTTAGGGCATCAAAAGTGCATATGAAAAATTAAGACAGAATACTCAAAGGACAACTGGACAGTGGTACTCCTTCCTAGTAACAAATAATATTCTGATCAACAATGTAAACAGGTGTTTTTGTTTTCATTTTAATTTCAAATCATTTTTCAAACATTAACAGTTTGTAAAGATAAAACAACACAACTATTGAGAATTTGTAATTGATCAGAGCAGGTGAATATTTATTATTAAACATGGACTATACAATAAACAAGGCATTTGTTTTTTTAATGATAGAGGCATGTGTGAAAACGAACACGGAAATCTAAAAACGTTCTGTGTCTTTTATCTAATTATTGATCATTATTATCATCTTTTAACGAAAATGAGAATTGTGAGGATGTAGATTCTAAAATTATTAATTGGAATAATATTTTTTCGTTTTTATTTTTGTAAATATGATTTTTACATATAAAAACAGTTTTAAATTTCAAAATAAACACAAACTCTTTCGAATATCCTTTGAAGTAGTTATACAGCTGTTTTATTTATAATTTATTGTGTTGTGATGTCCTTGTAATTGTTGTTAGCGAATATATGACAAAAAATACGAAATGTTATCCTCAAACACCCATACACAGACATGAAAAATTTTAGGGATTTTAATAAAATTAAAAATATTAACATATGTACATATATCCAAAAGTACATAAGACAAATTAAAAACCATCATTTTAATGGTTATTGCGCCAAAAAATATTTAACTAAGAAGATTGCTTAAATTCAATTTATAATATTTTGTTATAAGACATACATAGAAAAAATATATCTACATAAATTTTACCAATATAATATAAGGTTTTATATATATGTGTATTTTTAATTGTTTGTAACAAAAAAAGTGAAATGCAAAAAAAAAATCTCTTTTAACATACGAATATACTTAACAGAGACGACTCTAAGGACATCTGTCTACACTAGCACGAGTCGAGGGCACTCACACTCTTAGTATTACATTCGTTTATACCCGATTGTATGAATGTAGTTCAGTTAGACATTCTAGTATACGGAAGCACATTAACGTACATTCCTTTAAAGAAATTGTGTAGGGATGTCTGGTTTTTTAAGAAACACACTCACACATTCAAGATAATTTTCTTTGTCACACAAAGGATACTGATCAAAACAAAAAATCGCAGTTGTAGTCGATTAATGTAGCAGAAGTACATACGTACGAACATATAATAAAAGAAACAAAACAAGAGACATAACATTGAACAATTGGTATTGTTGACTCACAGTCCTAATGAATTTTAGTTTTTGATTTGCGCGCCAAGATTTATTTCAAATAATTTTCCAAATATTGGCAGGCCTTGAACAATTAAATGGATATCAAAATGTATGTCATTTAGAAACATACAAGTTAGTCAAAGAGTGTCCACATTATTAGTTCTAGAAATTAAAAAATAATATTATATGTCTTCTACTTCGATTTACTTTCACTTAAGCTAATACTTATAACTTTATAGATCTACTTTTTACGTAAACCCTACATAGTTTCATATTTTTTCTAAACATTTGTCTTATTTTTAAAACAATTAATCATTGTGATGGATGTTCATATACGTTTTTATGTGTACATTTATATGTACGCTTACATACATATGCTTGTGCACATATCTCAGAAAATATTTCCCAATACATACAAAAATCTTCAATTTTTTCTTTAATTTTTCTTTAGTATTTTTCGCTTCAATTGTCAAATTTGTGTTGACAAATTCAGATTTCGCGCTCCGGTTCCCTCTTGCATATGTATAAATTCTTTACTAGCTGTTCTTACTACCCAATAGACTCTCTATAGTGATCGCATCTGTGTGTAACGAATTAATTTCTGTTTTACTTATTTTGGAGACAACAAAAAATAGAGTAATCACTCAAAAATATGAACTACCAAGGAAATAACTTGACATGACTTGTTTTTATATTTTTTACCAGCATCATCACTGCAGGGTTTTGAGAAAAATTTGACATATATTTCGAACTATCATATCCTGTTGTGTTTGTTATGATTCTCTTTAGTCATAGTGACTCTAAACAAATAAAACTTTTTTTTTTAAAATACAACATTTCCTATGGTTTTGACATAATTATATTAAAAATCTTTATCTACAAACTGTATTTAAAAATCATATCATAATATCAATAACTATGTAGTTGAATTTAGAAACATACAAGTTAGTCAAGAGTGTCCACATTATTAGTTCTAGAAATTAAAAAATAATATTATTTTAAATTAAATTCGGGAAACTAAAACAAACCCTAAAATCATTATCATATTTACTTACACACAGAAAAAAATGAAGCAAATTCAACGTTGAACATAGTAGATTTAAGATTGAATAAATTATTTTTCATTTAGTTTAAATTGAACGTTTTCACGTTTGTGGAAATAATATATAAAATTATACAACGAAAAATATTTAAAATTACTTATAAGTATTAAAACTTCAAGTAGTAAAAATTCAAGAATATTTTCAACAGGCTGTAATCACTGTGAAAAAATGTAAAATAACCATTTTTTTGTATAGGAAGCAAAATCATAACCGAAAAAAGTTAAATTATTCACATTATAGTTAATTTTGCATTGATTTTTTCTGTGTGTATATAAAATTAGAAAATCAATTATCTAAGTAATGAAAATACTAAACCAGTCATTTTAAATACAAATAAAAATCTTAACTATTATTTGGAATATTATATTCTTAAAATTGGTACTTAAATTCAATGGACTTATTTTAAAAGGGTTTGATTTTAATTACTTTATGATTTCCTCTTTTGCCAAGGTTATTAACTTCCAATAACACACATAAACTTTGAGTGTGTTAAAAACTACCCGAAGTTATTGGCAAGAAAAATGTTATATATATATATATATATGTAACTAGTTTTAAATTGCTTTTCTATTACAGGTTATAGTTCCCACCATTCTAAAATACTTAAGAAATTACCGGAGCGTAAATTCAAAAAAAAAAAATAATAATAATAATAAAAAAATTAAAATATAATTTATAAAATATTACTGTGTCTTAAAGATATGTGCATAAGTTTTATAAAATACATTACTTTTAAACATTAAAGTTCATTTAAATGAAAAAAATTTTATTCGTAAATATCTATCGCCATTAAAACACTGAAGGGTCAAAATATTTTTTAATTCATTTCTTAGCTCCTTACATGACCCTTCTCATAAGAAAGTCTTCTTTACATAGTTGTAAAACTTTTATTATTTTTTTCATACATAGCAATTATTAAATGTGTAATAAAAATAAAACTAAAAATAAAAACAACAACACCAACGTTTGAAGCATAAATAATGTACAATTTATGCATTAGATGCAATGTATATATAACAAGCAACGAACATCAATGATGACCAATGGCCAATTAAACCTAAAGTAATAAAAACATAAAAACTATTATTTTCCCAAACTGCCTGTCAACCTTCCATACAAAATATCATTTGTTTTATACAACGAAAACAAGAAGGTTATGAAATCAAAATATTTTCCCTGTTAGTGAGAAACAAAAAGAAAAAATAACGCGTGATGTCGCGATCTAATGACCACCACAACCAAGTTTCATACAAAATTAATTAAAACGTTATATTTACGTATGTTCTCTCTTTATATTTAAACGGGGATGATTAGTTTTTACTTTACTTTGTCTTTTTATTTTCTTTACTTTTGTAAGCTTTCTTGTTTCAAGGTGGTGATGTTTCGACATGTATTTTCAATGTCATCATGATGACTTTTGCGGGTATTGTGGATAAGAAAGTATGTCATTTTGTTTATGGAAATTCTATTGTCTTGAAAAATTAGTCATTTTGATTTATGCTTTAAACCTGGAAAATGACCCTTAATCCAGTAATATATACATACATATATGTAGATGTAACAAACGCCAAAATCATATTTTAAATTCTGTTCACGCCTGCTTAACATAATTCTTCAGGAATTTTAAATTAGCTTGATCTTACTTTTAAAAATCTATTTTTTATATATTTTATAAAAAATGGTTTCTTTAGAACATATTTTCTAAAACAACCAGACTGAAACAAATTTCTGTTATTTTTGTTTCATATTCACATTACAAAACATTTAGAAATATTTTTTTAAAGTTTATTAAATACCTGATAAATGTACAATTATTACCAAATGAAAACTTTAAATGTGTCGGTGCATAATTTTACACTATCTGCCTCTGAGACAAGACTTAGAGAATATCGTGTCATCATGAAATCCCTAAGAAAACTTATTTATTATGTGGTTGATTTTTTAAAACTTAACCCCGATGTGGCACAATTTCTTTTGTTTTTCTTAGTAGGTGACATGGGTCATTTCTTATATAATTAATGTAATTTCAATAGGATTAAATAATCATCGCAGATGATGATGAATAAAGGGTTAAATAATTTTTAAGTTATGTTTGTACAGCATCACAAATACAAATTTTAGGGCAATTAAGGAACAAAATTGTTATTTACAGATTTGCATATACTGGAATACATTTAATAAAAACTTATTTTTCAAAACCTAAAACCGACATTTTCTTAAATTGTTTGTCAAGCGTAAAAGAAAATTAAAGAAAAACCATTTTCTTTTAAATTTTTGTTATTTAAATTTAATTATAACAAAAACAGTGTACTCTTAATTCTATAAACATTTGCATAGACACCATATCCTAGGTACATAAAGGGTATATGCTAATGTATTTACAATGTTGCTTCTTTCGGAAAATATTTAAGCGTGTTACGTGGAAATTTATATACACTAGTTAAATTATTTTTATTTATTCCATATGTTTTTAATGTTACAAAATTAATTGTTAGAAAATTATTAATACAGTTGTTTAATTCTCGGAATTGTTTAAATTCCAGAATGGACTCTTTACTTTATTTTTCAAAAAGATGCTATGATTTCTGAGTTTTGTTATTCCAATATGTTGACAACATTGTTTCATTTATTTGTTGATTGTTCATTTGCTATTGCTGTTGCCTACAAACTATTCTATAAAGGTTTATAGTTTGAGCAAATCACAAATCTTCTAAAATTCTATACACATATGTATGTACTTGGTACATCACCAAGTTTTCTTGTCCTTTTTGAGTATTAAATTATAAACAAAATTGTATTTCTTCTTGTATAAGGATTTTACATTTAACCCTTTTTAATATTATTTTTTTAAATTTCTTCTAGGATCAGTAAAGAAAGGACATTTTGTAGGATGGTTTGTTGAGTATACATGAGTAAGTTACCCCGTTTTGCATCAAAGATTGTCATCTTTGCGGAATACACAAACAATTCATTAAATTAAAAAAAAAAAAATAAATAAATAAATAAAACAAATACTCTCATGGTTATATACACAAGTAGTATATGTTTATATTTATTTTTAAGCGCCTTTTTTCTATTGAAATCTAGATGATGCAATAGTTACAAAACAGGACATATTCTGTGACATGCATACAAATGGCAGAAATTATTAGAACACATGTAAATTATTTTGTCAAAATAGGAAAACCAGTTATATCATTCTCTCCTCTTATATAAGAATTCCGTTAGATTATTTACACTTACTAGGATGCAATGACCGCTGTTTACTTATTTGTTTAATCCTTAATCGTTAAATAAAACAATATATTACAGATATATTCATATTCTCAGATAATCACTATAATATTAAAAATGATTTAAGCGTCTACACAAGTCTACTTTTTCATGCGGACATTAGTTTAATAATATTTTCTATACGATAATAATCGAATTACATAGTCATTACATGGTTTAATATGATATTTTTAATTGTTTCTTGATAGAGCCATATTTGTTACTTAGTATCATATGTCCTAAACTACAAAAAAAAAAAAAAAACGCAACCAGCACATTCAGCAATTAATGTGTATTCGAGCTAAAGGTAAGTTTAGAGACACATTAATGATAACAATTTTACACCCATATATTTTGTTTGTTTTTCATTTAGCTACTGGCACACTCATGGCTGAATGTTGCCAGAGATGAATGAGTGACTAACATTTGCAATGATGTTTTAACGTCTAAATGACAAAATTGAAACCCCCGGCTGATGAGACGTGCGATGTGTTATATGGACGTTTATGTTAGACACATGTATGACTGTAAGGACAAACACCTTTACCCGCATAAAAAAACATTTAATACCAAATTTCACTTTATTTTTCCAGTTACACGATAAGGAAACTGAATGAGTACGCGTGCAACAATGTGTCAAATACTAGTGATCTATGAATGAAAAATATTGGAAAACAAAGATAAAAATATTCCACTCACATTCCAAGAACTTTAAATGCAAGCATGTGCAAAAATTTGACAATAAAAGAAAATAATAGGTTGTCATTTAACCACTCATCTTATATACATACATACATACATACATACATACATACATACATACATACATACATACATACATACATACATACATACATACAAACAAGCATTCATATGTATGTGCATTTTTTTTGGAAAGCCTCAAGTTTAATAAGTAATTATGTATCTTAACAAGATTACATATTGGTTTCAACAGGGACATTTTCGCAAATATGCTGGTAAAGGTGTATGTATACATTGTGTCACTTAACTGTCATGAGATTATTTTCTTTATTAGAATTTTATACAAATATACATATATTTAAAGGCTAACATTATACAAAACCTTATATATTTTACTAGATTTTCCTTAAAAATTACATATGTAAAACTTACCCACATATTAAAAATACACCAGGGAACGAATTTCACAAATCATTTTCGAACTTAGTCACTTGAAATGTATTTTGTTAAATATTTAGGTTTTTTTTACATCTACCACGTTTTCGTCATAATTTTAATAATTGAAACAATTTTGAATTATTATCACACTTAATTTCACTTAATTTCTATTTCGATTAGTATTTAATTTTTTTGAATTCTCTGCAAGTTTTTAATGTCTTTAATTTCTACGCAAACATGTATTACTTTTCACTGTTTATTATTCATTTTGCTTTTTGTTTTTCTTTTTGTAATTGCAAACAAACAGTTTAGCTTCAAAAACAATAACAACACAATCATAATAAAGTTGTTGTTTCTTCTCTTTCTCTACTAAAGAAAATGAAAAAAATGAAGGCAAACACATGTCCGTAAAATGCATTTTTTAAATATTTGAACTCTTATTTTTACCAATTTTAATTTAATTTTCGAAAACATTTCTGTAAATATGTGATAAGTTGCCATTAACGTTTGTTTTTCTGTAAATAAATTTCAAGTATCTTGATTATTTCAATTTTAAATTATTAATTAAACTAGCAACAGATCACAACACGTTTAATTTCTCTAAAATTGACCGTAAACTAAAGAATGTGAGAGTAAATGTCATAAACATAAATGTTAGTTTATTGAGATGCTGACGTTTCGAGAGCAACTACATAAAAATATTGATAAAAACATAGAAAAAAGTACAAAACATGTATGGTTTATTTTATAGGCAAAAACTTTAGTCATTAAGTAATTAGTGTTTAATTTAATATTTTAATTTGAAAATTAAAGCTTAAAGCTTTATAACAATGAAGATGGAAAATGGATCTTCGTTGTTTTATTGTAACAAGGAAGAATGCTAGATTCGTCTATATCGAATATTCTATACGTCCACCACAAATGCGTGTGAAGTAAATACATTATGTTTCGTACATACACACTTACACCCACACACGTTTAAAATATAATAAAAAATCTTAATAAGACATAAAATTTGTTATATTTCTTGCTATAACTATATTTTCTACTGAACCGAGTTTGATAATTTTTGGAATGGTAATGAAGTGTATATAGCTTAATTTTATGGTAAGACTTCATTTTAATTTGTCGATTTATAATTGACAATTTTATAAAAGTTTTTTGCTTGAACTTAGAGATCGCCACCGACATGTGTCTATAAACTGAACCGATTTTGGTGGTTTTAAATAGGAAACTTCTCAGAACTTTGACAAATACTAAGGCAAATTTCATTGAGCTCTGTCAATTATAGTGGATGCGAACGTGCCAAAAACAGGTAATCAAATAGACAGACGGACATAGCTAAATCGGCTTAGATTTTGATTTAATGAGACAATATATGTATATTATGGGATCTAGGATGATTCCTGCTTATCGTTACACACGAAATGACAAAGTTTATATATCCTCTTCACCATTGTGGTGGTGGATGGTATAAAATCTTAAATAATTTTTTTTTTGTAATTTTTTGCTTTTAATTGTATTTTTTTAATTGGTCTTTCAATGATAACTTTTGAATTTGCCTATGGGAAAATTACGTACATATGATAATGAAAAAATAAGAATCAACAGAATGAGTACTTTTATAGTTCCAACTATAGCTGATAAGATAGGACTATAGGTGATAGAACACTAGCTATTTTTGTTTATATTAAAGTAATTCTCTACCTACTGAAGCCAGTGTAATTTAAATAATATTGCTCTTTAAAGTAAACGTTTATTTTTGTCATAATACCATCTGAGACAATTTCAAAAAAAGATTATGTACTTTATCCTTTGTGTTTTTTTAACCCTCTATATTTTGCTTCTTAGCAGAGGTATCAAACTACACCTGTATTACAGTTTTATTTTTAAATATTAATTAACCTCTTACTTATTGATTTGTTATCGCACAGTACGTATAAATGTAGTTTAGAACAAAGTGTATATTAAAACTTATTGAAATATTTAGACAACAAGATGTTTTTCAACTACTTTTATTATTTTATTTATAAAAAAAACAGGTGATTTTTAGACAAAAAATCGAATATCATTCTTACTTTGAATTAAAGTCTCCCATATTTTATTAATTAAATGTTCTATATTTTTTAATTGCAACTAAAAAATGAAATATTCTCAATGAGTAAAATGAAACATGTTTTTTATAAGTATCATACATCACTTTTAAATTTCATGGTTTTTCCTCCTGTATGACATTCTTAATGACATTCTTTAATGCCTCGTCCAAAATTAATGATAAACATTTGGAAATCATTTCTATATGTATGTCATATTTATATTTTAATATAATTTTCATCTACATACAGACATCCATAAGCAACAAAATGATTTTCAAACACATTCATAAGTTGAATAAGAATAATTTTTTTAAATACAATTTATTGTCCCATAACATGAACATTTGTATGTATGAATGTGCATCCAGTTTCGTTTTAATTAATGTTTAGCAATTATTCATATCACCAGATTTTGTATATTAATGACATAAATATGTACGTATGTGTATTTGAATAAAGAAAATTTCGAAATGTAAATTTTATGTAATTAAAACCATTTGAGAAACCTTTTCTCGTAATGAAAGTAAACATAAAACTCATAATAATTATAAATTGTTAGGGGTTTTTAGCACTTTTTTTCTTCAAACACTTAAAGAAAATTGAGTGAAACACGTAAAAAATTCAAGAAAAACATACACTGCGTGTCCTATTTAAGGAATCAACAACTGGTCTTCTGGTATATTACGTATTTCAATTTATATACAAATATACATATATAATTCAAAATTATTAAGCATTAACTCTATATATGGTGCTGTTATTTTGGCTTTTTATTTAAAAATTCTGGTTTATTTAGCATGAATTTAAATATTTTATAAAAAAAATAACAAAATCGTTTGATCAACTACAAGACGTACATATATAAATAAATACTTAGTAGATATTTTGTTACTTATTCTTGCTATATCCTTTACTCGGTCATTCGTATAAATCGTTCGTCAGTTGCAGCGAAGCGTAAAACTTGTTTCACAACATTTGCACTGAGTACTAACCCCAAAAAAACATAAGTAGTTCTATTTTATATCCTTTTTACATTGACAAGCTTACGTTTTAAACTGACGAACATATGTTGAAAGAAAAAGTGCAAAACGTTTAAAATGTGTCTAAAATTTTGAAGAAAAATTATGTGTAAAAACCAATTTTTATATTTATGTATATGAACGTATTGTTTATAGACCGATTCTAATAAAATAATATGTATGAACAATATAATGTAGTATATATTAAATGTCATCAATAAAAACCAATTAATACTGTAAAATAACAATGATCTATTCCTTTTCTAAACATATGTTTTTTATTAAAAGAGAATTTTCAGAATTTTTCAAATGAGAACATTACTCAAAAGAGAAATTAATACTCTTAAAAGAGAAATTGTATATAATTTTGCTCGTTTTTAGTATTTCAAATAATATCAAAAATTCAAAATAATGAAATCTATTTCCTCTATATAATTTTAATAATTTGAATCAGTTTAATTTAATGCCATTAAATTAAAATTAATTTTGAAACGTTCGACTTGTGTAATCCTTTTCATTGGAAAAGCCAATCAACTTAAACATAACCTGTGGCACTTACGCGACTATTACTTACATTACTTACTTATATTAATATATTACTTATATTATACGTCTGTGAATTTATGTACGAAACATAACGTATTTATTTTACACGGCATAGCAATAGTATTCCTATTTCCTTTTTTCACTGAAATCAGAAATTGTTCAGAAATGTGAGCTTAAAGTAGACACTAAAATTTTTGGACGATAAAAAGCGTAACTTATGTTTGGGAATCATGATGATTTCCACGATAATGATGAGTGCTTTTGTTTGGTCATTCGCGGCTTAATTTTATACATATATAAGGGATGTTAGATGGAAATACATAAATTCACAATATATTTATAAAGGAGGATTAATAAAAAAGCGTGCCAAAAAATTTGTTTGTTTATATGATAAGCGCTTAAAATACCTTCTGAACAATCATAACATGCGTGATATTCTATTTAATATTATCAACTTATAATCATCTTCACTAAGACGATGATTATAAGTACATATATTAATATCATAAATTTATGCTGAAATAAGAACCGATTTGATTTTTTATAACCTAAGTAAATACCCACTAAACACGTAATAACCTGTTTCGTAAACGCTTTAATAAGCCAAGCTCTGTTTTATTCTAATAAATTGATAAAAATTATATGTTGTTTTAAAAATAGGTAATGCAAAAATCCCCCTCTGTTTTCCTTAATATATCCAACAAAAATAACGGTGGTGTTGATGATCACCAAAATATAGCAAAATCATTGTTGAACACATACATTTCTTATTATTACCATCAATTTATAATTCAAATGAACATGTATTTCTATGTTATTTCTTCAGAAGAAAAAAAGGATATAATCATTCTTAGATTTTTGTCTTCATATCATTTGCACATTTTTTGCTATCCCCTTTTAGATTGAATATTATTAAAAAGAATACATTTTGTGTCACAAAGTATCTTTCGAGTGTTAATGATCATTTGTTGACAATAAGAAATATGTCTTCATTTAAATTTAAAATAATATATCTTAATTTATGCTTCAGTACTTATGCAAAAATTTGAAGATTCTAAAAAGGGTTTTTTTTAATGTCAAGTGAAGCGTAAGCAGTAAAATCTCTTTCTTTACCATATTGTTTGATTGTAGAAAAAGATTTTGCAAATGTTTTTGTTTTTCAACACTTCAGTTTTATGTACTCGAATTGTTAATATTTTACATTTTAAATGCTGTAATATTACGCTTTATTATTTATCGGCTTCATTAATCTTTTATGTGAATTTCAATGACTATTTATTTTGTTTTCTCACATCACAAATACTTTTTATCTTTTTATTATTCTCTAAAGTAGTTGCATGTTTGCGAATTGTATTAATATTTTCAATTGATTGACAATTCATAACTTAAATTTTGAATAAATACTGAAAACAAATATTTATTGGAAAAATATGGTTGAAGTTAGATGATAGACAGGGCATATATATATATATATATATATGTATATATATATATATATATATATATATATATATATATATATATATATATATATATATATATATATATATATATATATATATATATATATATATATATATATATATATCTAATTTTAATAAACGTTAAACTCTTATTAAAAAATAATTTTCGATAAACTTTAAAATATTGCAAAATTACGTGCCGCTATACTTCATTGAACCTTCAAAAATGGAAATCCAAGACTCATCTGGTTTTAACAATCCCTTAAACCATTTTTTATAATACACAAAAACAATAAAATCACAATAGATAAGATAACTACATTTCAAGATTCTAGAATATAATAGAAAATAAGAGTATTTAACAGATGTTCAAAGAGATACAAATATTTGGATTTGATAAAAGTATTATTATCAATTATATTAATTTTTTCCAAAAATGACGAATAGAGATTTTATGATTTATATACCGTTAATTTAAATTATTATACACAAGAGTAGTACAATACCTTTTTAGGAGGCTTTTTTCTATCTCTATTTTAGTATAATGAATATTTGGTTTAAATCCTTTTGTGTTGGAACAAAACAACAAAGATTTATTAGTGTGCCAATAAAATGCAAAGAATAACGAAAATTATTAACCACAAATTGCTTAAGGCTTTCGCAAACAATTACTTTTACAATTTAAAGCAAAACAAATCTAAAGATATCCATATATACTTCAATATAAATTTTCTTTAAGATAAAAAAAAATTCACACATTTTAAGATACTAAAGTAACTCATATTTACTACAAAAGGAAATTTCCTTTGTAAAATTTTCGCGCTTTCTTTTGGTATTTCATGGATACAAAACACTACCAAACGAACAGCTGTTACTTATGAAAAAAGATAACACTATTGACAATCCTTTTTCCAATTTATTAACAAAAGATTCAAAAATGAACATTTATTTTAATAATTTTGACGATATATTGGTTTTTATAATAATAACATAGAAAATAATAAGGTTTTTCTGATTACTCTATAAGTTTTAATTAAAATAGATTTATATTCAAACGATAACGTTTACCACAAGTCATCATATAAGATCTATATATCAGTTAAAAAATTAACTGAAATGATATTTTTGGTGAAGACATTTTTTAATTTGAAGAAAAGAGGAATAAATATTTGATATGTAAAATCATTACATTTCAATTAAAGAATCATTTCTTAAAATATAAATAATTTTATCATTAATTGTTTCTGTATGCTAACTTTAAGTTTAGTAAATAGTATATTTGTTGTATTGATTTTCCTTTACTGTATATCTAAAAATAAAAATAAAGGATGTTTTCTTTCCTAAACACAAACATTAAATAACATGACATACGAGAGTCAAGATGTTGAATCTTTTTTAACCGCCACCAAGAAGTTATAAAAAGTTAAATAAATTTGCATACATTATAATTGAACGCTTTTTTTTAATGGATCAACGCACTCACTCACATTTACAATCACACACACTACAGCAGTACAATCCATTCATAACCAATCCATCTATTCGTCCGCTGGATTGCTTGTGTATTTTATGTGCACACGATTTTATCAAAATACCTTAAGAGGGTAAGCGACAGTCATTCAGTCAATCATTTACGACACTACTTTTTGGTACATATTTTTTTGTTATTATATCCTTATACATATAGGAAGAAGCAGCTGTTTGAATTTTTTCCTTTTGGAAGGTGTGATTGCATATAATATGAAATCTTAAGAATTCTTATTAAGGACAAAAAATATGAACGTAAGTATACAGTCTCGTAATGTTTGTTCCTTGCAATGTGATACATTCAATTTACCTTAAATTATGCAGTTTTTTCAGGGTTATTGATGTTTATTTTAAATATTATATTTAATATGCTTTTTATTATTTATTTTCTAAAATTTTATTTTCTCAATTGAATAAATTTTTTAAGGATTTTCTTACATTTCAAAGGATTTTTAATGAAATTTGACGAAGCAAGCATTATAAAAAATGTGTGAACAAAAACTTGTTTATATATTTTTGTTGGCAAAACACAGGACATAAACTATGTTCAATTTCAAAAGGATTAAATATCGTTTAACCGCAAAAAGCAATAAAATTGTAGTTATTTTGTTTTTAATGACTTCTACAAAGCGTCATGAAAGAATACAGTCCTTAGAAAAAATATTTGATTTAAACATTTTAAAATCGATTTTTTATTTGTTCTACAGAAAATAAAAATTATTGAAGAAGAAATTATACAAGTAACATTTTATTTGATTTAAATTTAATCTCAATTAAAAATATACTAAAATTGTAGAAATTGCAAGTAGAAGGGTAATATTATATATACCCATTTGAACTAGTAAGGTAAAGGATATAAAATAAGCAATATTGATGAAATTAATATAAATTAAAAAAAGGCGTTTTTATAAATCCTTTCATAATTAAACCGAAAAAGTCCTTAATTAACTCTGCCACCAAGGATATTTTTTATAATAAATTTCATTACTTTTTTATGTTCTGTCTAGCTGTTTCAACTCTATCATTAAGGAGTCATAAAGATTTTATCTATTATTCCGTTGCCGAAAGTGATAAAGTGACATACGCGTGTATATATTGTATTAAAATATGAGCAATTTCAAAATTTTAAATGAACCAAACAAAAATATTGAAAACTTAGTACAACCAAATAGATACACATGTACATTAACGAATACTTGTCGTATTCATATTAAAAGCCACCAACAGTGCGAATGTGTACATGAAGTTGTTACAAAGGCAAACGTATAGTTGAATACCATGTGTCATTAAAAAAGGTTTTGTTGTGGTTTTTGTTCTTTTTTTTTTTAAGGCCAACCCTATTTGTTATTTTAAGTAAATTTAGTGTATATGCTGTTGGACTACAACAAATTTGATAATTCAACTCCACCCACCATCAATGACTTCTGATTAAAATTTACTGATAACATTTGCATACTCTTAGTATTGGCGTTTAAATGACATATTGTACCATTGTTGACAGATTACTTTAGTTAATGAAAGCTTCATATAAATGTTAATGTTGGTCGATTAACAATTGCAGAAGTTAGTATAACACATTTAGGTATCATTTAGTGAGGTTAAATGCAACAAAAAATAAAACAAACAAAAACACAAATAGAAAAGAGCTACCGGAAATGACAAGTTGTAACGACAAAAGGATAACAATTCGTCACAATTTTTAAAACAATAATGCCATGTTACAAAATGTAAGTTTGATAAATTATTTTTAAGCGCCAGCAAAATTTAACCAAGTGCACATACCTATGATGCACATCCATATGTGCTTCATTACTTTAAAAATTTTAAGGGTATTCAGTAAAAAGTCATTAATGAGCAGTAAGTTAATTGATTTTTGCTGTTTTTAAAAACATATATGTGCCATTATTTTTTCAGCTCTATACTGGCCACGCGCATTAAAGGATAACAAGTAAAGATTAAGTGTCTAAATTGTAGGCCCAAGTATTGTATTATATAAAATTTCAACAATCGCTAAATGAAATCTATTTTTCACGATTAATGGTTATATTCTCAAAATTAAAATTTTGAAAAACAAATGCAGTTTAGTTATTTAATTAAATGTTAATGTGTTATTCAAGCGTTAAAATAATGTAAAAAAATTAATTTATAATTTTTTTTGTAAAAATTCTTAAAATGTAGTTTTAATGCACAACTTATTTGGGTTCTTAAAATAAAATAAAAATAAAAAGTTATTGAAAACATACAACCGGTTTTTATTTTTGCTTATGAATTTATCTAATCCATAAGTCTTTTTTAAAGATTTCAATATCCGAAATTCTTAGAAATATCTTTTGGATTTAAAACATAAAAAACGAATTATGTACATGTACCTTTAAAGTAATCCTAAGATATGATCGAAGATATTATAATACACATGAACGGATTTTGTGCATCCTTTTCTGATCCTTTAAAATTTTACACATTTAAATTTGCATTTAATCTTTATCGCATACATTTTTTGCATCATTGTAAAAATATTAAAAATAAACGAAATATTCTAAAACAATACAAATTATTTTCCTTTCAAATCTTTAACAAAGGGACAAAAAATCCTTGCAGTTTAAAAATAATGAAAAATTTGGTGTATATGTCGCAATTTTTTATCATTTCAAGGCTTTTCGAAAATTATCTAAAACTGAAGCAAACATGTATTTGAATATTAAAAAATGGGATTAAATTTTAAAACTACATTTATTTATTTTATGATTTTTGAATTTATTTATAAATCCGATAAATTTAAATAAAACATTCAATTTTGTAAACCTAGTTAATACTTTTATGTAAAAATTGAATTACATATGTGTATGTGTGTGTGTATGTATGTATGTATGTATGTATGTATGTATGTATGTATATATATTTTATTTTAAATCCTTAGGTGCTAATTACAATGAAAGAAATCCTAAATAGTAAATGTTTAATTTTTTTACTTAATATTCGTTTAACTAGTTAAATGACTTAGAACACCTACTGCTTTAAACATATCCTAAGGAGTTAAAGGATTATTTTACATTTGTGACAGCAGGTACGAATTACTTTAAATAATTGCGTTAACTACCTAAATGTCTCAAAGTTGTAAAAATCGTATTTTTTTTATCAAATATAGAATCTTTTTTTTGAAATTATTGGGTGTATGATGAGCATAACGGATATTTGGGTTTCGTAAGAGTTAGACACACATCATAATTTGAGACAACTATTTTAAATATTAATTTGCTAGACTGATTTAGAAATCAAGACTAATTCTGTCTTAAAAATAGTTCAATCTGAAATCAAGGAAAAGGCATCAGTAAAAAGTAGAGAATGAAAAAAGGGATATTTTAATGATGTCATAAATTTCATTAATAAATTTTGAAATAATAATAAATAATAATTTGATTTAGATTTTACATGGCAGCTGCCGATTTAAAAAAAATCAAACAAACCACAATAACTAAGTAAGGGAAAAAAGGCAAAGGACCTAAAGTCCGAAATAAAAAAACAAATACACCACAAGATTTTGCCAAAATAAAGAATGATATGCTTGCTTAGCAATTATTTTTAATTAATTTAACAAAGGGGCCAAACTAAGAAAAGTAAGTAAAATTAAATAAAAACCTCAAATGACGGAAACATAGAAGGAAATAATAACAAATATGTATAGATCTATAATCACAAATCATATAGTAAGTAATTGTAAACAAAGAACATGGCAGTTGGTTTCTTGTGCTTTGTTTTTAACAACACCCCAAAGGACAACCCTCTTCAAGGATGTTGGCAGATTTTTTCATTTTTGCAGACAACACCTTAAATTTAGAGCAGTTGGACTTTAAGCAAATACATCTAGTCCTTCTTTAACATAGTTGTTGAAGTATTAAACAAACAAAATTCATTCAGTCATTGTAAAAACAATTATAAGTGTAATGCACGCATGAAAATTCCTGTACAATTCACTCACGTTTGCAATACATACATCCCCTTAATAACTGTGCAATTTTTTAGTTATGCAATGTTAAGGTTATAAAAAATCATCATCTTCATGGGTGCCTTAAAGGTAAAAGAGGAAGAAATCTATGAGCACCCAAAGTTTTTGTTGTTTATGTTTGCGATTTTTCCTTCTTACATGCGATCACATATAAAAATTCATGTAAGGAATAAATGTATAAAAAAGGATAATAAATAGAAAATCAAATGAATATGGTGTTATAAAAACGTTCAAAATGTAAGATATAAGATATTTCATGTGAAAATTTTGTGTAATTTCAAATCTTATGGAGAAGAATTGGTTATGCGATAAAAAAGAACTATTTTTAACTTTAATTTGTTATATTATTATTGATTACAAAAATATTCAACTGTTTTGGAATCATCATAATTAGACGTCTCCAGTTCCAATATACATAGTCGATGTTTGTTGATTATGAAGTCATTTCCACTTTCATAATTTCTATACCCTCCACCACCATAAGTGGGGATGAGGGTATATTAACTTTGTCATTCCATGTGTAACGCTAAGAAGGAATCATCTCAGACCCTGCAATGTGTATATGTTATTGCATCAAATCAAAATATGAGTCAATTTAACTATGTCCGTCTGTCTGCCGGTCTGCTCAAAATTCCGAAAAAGAACTTTTCTAATTTCTTCTAAAAAATGTAATTGGATTTTAACAAAACTTTAGTTTTTACATACAATTGTATGTAAAAGATCATCAAAATCTGATTAACAAAAAAAGTTATAGGCTATAATATGCAATATTTAGTCGCATGTACTTATTTTGATACAATAAATCCAAAAGCCATTTCTGAGGTCAGGTCATTTTTTGACCCATCTCCCATATAATTAATTTTCCAACTATTTTAAATTTATGTTATACATTTTATTAACATGGTCCCATAATTTGGTATAACTTCCCATAACGCCCCTTCCAAAAAACTGGTTTGAGCTTATATAAGCATTAAACAAAGACCAATTCCATTGGAATTTGGTACAATGATTTTTCCAACTATTTTTAATGTATATTTTTAATAAGAGCAATCTCAGTCCATATTTTGATGTAGTTTCCATATCAGGCCCCTCACCGAAAACAATTTTTAGCTTATAAAACTAGTAAATAAAGACCAATTCTATTGAAATTCGACACAAGTATTTGTCTAACTATTCTGAAGATATTATATTAATTTGACCTATATCGATCCATATTTTCCTATAGCTCCCATATAACCCCCCTTTACGAAAAACATGGGTTTGAGCTTATGTAACTATTAAAGATATCCGATAAAGTCAGCATTTACCGGGTTTTAAGTTTATTTAAAATTATAAAGGACATTGTACGTATTTATATTCAGAGATTTGAAAAAAGTTCCCTTCTGAATTTTCCAATTCAATGAATTCTTTTCTTGCTATAAATTTAATTCGTAGTGGCTAGTGTAGTGTAGTTTTAATAATTTTCAATAATTGAAGAAGTGATCCATAAAATCTGTGCACATAACTTCATACATAGTTAACAAAACGCACAAATTTGAAATTGTAAAAAAATATCCGTAGAATTTTAAACTTGCGGGTAATTAAAAGGGTGGTGGCGGTTTAATATTTTTTTTAAATAATTCTACCATAAAATGTGAAATCACGCGCAAAATCATTTGAAAAGAAATTACTCTCAACTTGTTAGTTGTGTTTGATTTTTATATTTTGTATATTTTAAACTACAATTAAAATCGTTAAAAATCACATTAACCCTAACTTTATTATGCAATTTGAATAAAGTTTTTTATAATTTCTCCAACAAAAAGTCACAAAAACTACATAAAATATATTTATAAACCCTTTCATAACTCGTAATTAGGAAGGGTGGTGAACTTGAAAGAAAACATAACAAAATATATGCCGATTTCCACCCAAATATTTTAATATAAACAAGTTATGACATTTGTCAATCTTTTTACTTTTTCAATTTATGGAAAAATAAATTTTATGAAAAAATAAAAAAAGATTACTAAGAAAGAACTTTCGCTAATAAGGTAATTTATATGCAGATCCCTTTTCCAGCGTATTATAATGAAATTATGAGTTGTTTGTGCTTCATTTACTCCATTTTTTATTTAAATTCTAAAATTATGATATTTACAATTATGATTATAATAATGCAACATTATATTGTGATTATGAATTGTTGTAGTTAGAAATGGAGCAACAGACTTTAAACAGCTCTGAATTATTCAACAACCCTTAAATAAGGCGTATCCCATAAAAAGGATACTAATTTAATGTATTGTGTATATTATTCATATTTACTTTCGAAAAGATCATTCATATAATGTTAAATTTAAATCTATGAGAAGAGGATTTTACATTGTCATTACATAGAAGAATTTTTTGTGTTACACACAGAAGCACACAACGGAAAATAAAGTTCAAAACAAATCAATAATCGAATTCAAATTAGTTATTTGTTGTTTTTTTTTCAGTTTATACAAAAATTTAAAATTTGTAGTATATTATCTATCTAATAAACTAGAAAGATAGTATATTAACTATCTAATAAATTAGATAGATAATATACTACATACGACAATGCACAATGGCCCAAAATCTCTTTAAAAAAATAATTCTGGAACTTTGGGATAACAAAATAATTTTTAATAAAATTTTACATAAACATTCTTGAGATATTTTTGAATTGATTTGAAGAAGCACAAGTTGGAAGGAGATTCGGGAACGGAACGAGCTTCGATTATAATTGGTAATCGATTTTTCTTAAAAAAAAACGTTTATTTTTAATTATTTAAGAAGCATAATTAAGAGATTCGGGAACGTATAACACTATATATATATATATATATATATATATTATATATATAAAAAATATATATATATATATATATATATATATATATATATATATATATATATATATATATATATATATATATATATATATATATATATATATATATAATATATATATATATATATTATATATATATATATATATTATATATATATATATTTATATATATATATATATATATATATATATTTTGGGATGTAGGGATTTATAACAAAGAATTGGCTACATTTATGCATTTAAATTTATTTCAAATTATAACTTTTATAATTTATGATTTATTATTCACCTGAGTATAACAATGATTTTATTATGTAGAAAATAAATCTTAACTTAGTGTTTTGTGCTGTGTAATTGAGAAAACAAGTAAATTTTGATACTACTCCCTGATTGAATTGAATATTTAAATTCATAAATATATGCATATTCATTGGAAAGTAGTATAATGAAAATAAAAAAAATTGAATTTAAGAATTAAAATATTCTCAAGTCTTTAGTTGATGATGGTAAGTTCATCGGTAGCGTCTGTCATCAAGATAACTATCAGTATAACCTTTCGATCGGTGACGATGTTGATGGTCGCGTTCACTTTTTTTGTAATCTGACCGTGAACGTGATCTACTACGTGAACGACTTCCGGAATGATGTTTATGTTTATGCTTCTTTTTATGTTTTTCTCTGTAGCGCTCCCGTTCTCTGCTTGTGCCGCGATAAACACTTTCGGGAGAAGAATTTCTTTCCTCATAACGTTTTGATTTATAATCACGTTCCTCTCTATAATCTCTGCTCGAAGATGTTTTATAATCACCACGGTCATCGTGTTCGCCTCGATAATTTGATGCTGTCGCTGTTTTACTACGCCATCGTTCCCGTGCTACAGAGTGACTTTCTGCATCTGGTTCGTAATCTACTCTGGTTGCACGAGCATTTGCTGTAGATACATTAGGTCCAGCACCTAACTGATGTACAGTTACTTTATTTTCACGGCAATATTGTTCGATTTTCTTTTCTATTTGCTTTTGTATTGGTACCGGAATTCTAGGGAACAGTGTTGAGAACCAATCCAATTTTGTGAGAAACTGATAAACCATTTGACCGACAGTAATAGTCTGCACCAGTACAAGATAAAACAAAATGTTAATGTTCCAATCGTTCGTACGTAAACATTACTTTATAAAAAATATAATCATACAATCGACTCACCTGTCCACCACCGGCTTTAACGTCAATTTCTTCTTCATCTTGCAAATAATCTTCATACCAATCATACAAATCAGCCGGTGGTTGGGTATAACGTAAGTACATAAAACCTATCGGAAGCATTGAGGAAATATAGATAAAAAACTTAGTAAAATTGCAACTTAATTAAACTCACAATACCATAATTGGCGATTGTAGGTCTTTTTTGAAAATACTTGTAACACAACTGTAATTAACTTGAAAAAGTGATTGTGTTTTTTTTTTCTTAGTTTACTCAATCGACTTACCACCTACCTAAAGCCCTTATATAGGGGGAATCTGTGTGATTTATTAAACCATTAACTTGCTTACGAGTTAACCGAAGTGTATACAATTTATAGAGTAAACAATAGGCTGTAGAAACAATACCTCCAGCACCAACACCTCTAACCTACAATTCAATATTAAAAAAAACAGGTTTCCAAAGTAATTAATTTTCGTCCCAGATTATTAATGGATGTAAACATTAAAAAGGAACTGCGTATTTATAAATTTTAAAA
This sequence comes from Cochliomyia hominivorax, assembly GCA_004302925.2. Lineage (NCBI taxonomy): Eukaryota > Metazoa > Arthropoda > Insecta > Diptera > Calliphoridae > Cochliomyia > Cochliomyia hominivorax. Next base: position 93,699,410 of record PYHX02000495.1, read on the forward strand.
ATTTTAACAAATAGAATCAAAACAAAGCTTTAGCTGCAATTCCTTTTAAAATAAACAAAACTTTTCATTCAAAACGAAAAAGGTACATTTCATAAACTCACACCGCCACACATGCCAGTTTGACCACTCGTCTTTCGCGAGCCCCGTTCCCAAGGCTCCATGTGCTTAACTTGATAATAAATTTCGTCAACTACTTCATGGTATGTCTTTAGTTTGAATAAATGCACTGCAAATTATCAAAGATATTTATATTATATCTTTCTTTCCAGAAGTCAAATATTAAAAAAAGGAATTTTCATGTTGCTACTGTACCTTTCCACACGTACCTTTAAAGTAACTTGAACTTTGGATATTGGCTAATATCAAAGGATTTAAATTCATAGTCGACTCGTTTCCCCATAATGGTAAGGTATTGTGTTGTTTACCCACCTTCTTAGCAGCAGACTGGGAAGAGGAGGCCTGATAGTCTACCGGAATAGACAAAAATACGTATTTCATCAAATAAAAATTCTAAGTTAACGCAAGATGATTTCATTCATTTAAATCATAATAACTTCTTACCATCATCCATGCTATATTAAATAAAAAGACTTTAAACTTCTAACAACTAATTAACAATATAGAAAACAGATTTTAACAATTTTCACAAGCAAACGTTTTCAGTGTGATTTTGACGTTGTAGCGCTGCTTTCTACCGCTTTTTTTCTTTAAAAATTTCAGCGGCGTTGCATTTCAAACTAGTAATTCCAAAATTGATCGAAAATCGTAGTCGTCCAGCTTTTAGCCGGCCGATAATTTTCGTCTGCAATGTTTTGTTTGTACAAGCCGCCGTAATATTATTATTGTAAAGCATAATCTTTTAGAGCCAATTGGTTTTTCAAAATAACAAATAAATTTAAAATTTTGAATTAAAGCCTTCGAACAGACAGTTCAGGGATTTTTTCAGATGACATGTTTTTGATATTTTGTCAAAAACATTTGACAATTAATAAAACATCTTACTTACCATGTATAATACTGTTGGTAAGACTCATGTTTTTGAACCATGGTGACCTTGCAGCAATCTTGTGCGATATAAAAGTGGAAATTATATGTTTTAATAAAAGCCATTGTTGAATTTTAAGATCGACTTAGAATTCGGTTTTTAGCATACTATTAAACATCGCCGACATCAACGGCTACCGCCGTTTTTACTATTATTCGACTATGATTTAAAATCGATAAACACTGCCAACTGTATACTGAACTAGATTCTCAGTGTTTGATTAATCGAGAATTATTATAGGCTGCTAGTCTTATACAGTTACCGTTTAAGTTATTTTTATTTGCTAGAGAACAACGCACTATCGTTTGCTGTCAAACGCATGTCAATTTGACCGAAAAAATCGAATACACATGGTTGCATGAAATTTAAATTTTCGAAAAAGTATTAAAATTAAGCAACTTTGATAATAATGGGTAAAAATTAGGACTTATTTATATTCTTACGATGTTACTTATTTTTTTGATATTCTGTAAATAAAAAATGATAAACGATTTATTTAACATATTTTATACTAATATATGTTTTTGAAATCAATTATGATTAAAAAGAGTTGAATTTATCGTTGAATTTCAAAATGACATGCGCAATTCAAATAATTCAAATTAATAATTAATCTCTAAAAATTATATTAATATTGAAGTTTTTTAGTTAATTTATATGAAAATATAAGTAGTATAAAAATATATTATTAACTAAAGTTACTATTAATAATTATGGTAAAATGCTATTGAACTTATAAACAAGCCTAGAAGATAAAAATCTATTTAAAAATTTGCAACATTTTTACATGTGATTAATATGACATTTAAAATATAAAAACAGCTGTTTGGTAAAAGTAAAAGTTTTAAGAAGCAAAACAAGTAGGCATACTTGTAGTGACATAGGGAAATTATAAACAAAAAAATCAATCTTATTAATATAAGGGAAACTAAAAATATGAAGTTTTAAACTGTAAACACAATATGTTGAATTTAAAAAGGTTTAATATATATTGACATAGTATAACAGTTTAGAAAAAAATTATGCTTCTAAAGGTTAAAGTAATTTTTTGTACTCTGTAAAGCAATCTTGATAATGAGTTGTTGTCATTTTATAATGTTACCAGACGAACATATTTACCATTTAATTGGGAATTTTTTAAGCATAAAAATTACTTTATTATGAACAAAATTTAAGTATATATCAAAATATAAACGAAAATGTAAAAATAGAATTTTTTTGTAAAATAATTTTAAAGGCTTATTTAAATTACTAATTTTTGTTTAAATTTTATTTATTTACATTACATGTATTTTAACAATTTATCTCAAACAATATTTTCAGTTTAATACGTTATCTCAATGCTAAAAATTCTCGTTGAAAATATTTTTCAAACTAAATAAATCAAATATATTTAATATATTTTTGAAATGTTTAAATACAATTTTATCTATTGTGGAGCGCAATATCCACTTAACAAATAATTAGGAATTATGTTTTTCTCTACGAATTTTTTATTATACGATCTGGCAGCCTGACCATGGGTAAGTAGTTATTTGATCCTTATTTTCTGTGAAAAAATATTGTTTTTTTTTGTAAAAAAGGATGCGATATATAAGATATTAATATGCAAATATTATTTTGTAGCAAATTGTAAAGTTTGTGTAAGAAAAATATTATATAAAGAATTTAAATTGGAATTATTTCCACATTATGTTTTTTATTTAAATGAATATTTTTAGTATTTTCTCTATCATCAATTTTCCAAGTAATGTGGTAGTGAAAAAAATGAAAATTGTGTAAAAAAATTGTAAATGATTTTCTATCATTTTTATTTATTTTCTCAATATAAAGCTGACGATTCTGCCAAAAAAACAATATATAAAAAATATTTTTTTCTTAAAAAATATTGTATGACTAAAAAGATTCAATAATTCTACCTACGCAAAATTATCAGCAACCTTACCCAATTTTATATTTAAGTGGGTGCTCAGTTACAACTTGTCTGTGAAGCTAAAATTCAGTTTTGCGAAAATTTGGAAAAAACAATAATGACAAGTTCTCCATCATCGGAGGACAGTGAGGAACTATATGATGCGTTAGCTGAGGAGCTGAAAAATATTCAACTGGTTATACGAGTAACCAGAGAAAATATAGATGCTCTTAATGCGAAGTTTGCAAATTTGCAGGAGCCACCACCGATGTATATTGCCGAATATCAGGAGCTTACTTCAAAATTACATGAGTTGGAAGCAAAAGAAACTGAATTGATGGATCAAATGAATGTTCAACAGGAGTTAGAAGAAAAACAATTGCAAGAACAGCAATCATTCAATGAGTACACCACCTTTCAGTCGCACTATCAGAATCAACAGCAAATACAAATGCAGCAATTATTTACAAGGAATGGTTGTCAGGGAAACGATATGGTAACTATAATACATATAATCCAATGCAAAAACTTATTCTTATGTATACACATGTATAATTTTAGACTGACAGCCTGATATCGTCTCAGAGTATCAATTATGGTGGCAGTCAATGTGGTACATTGACACGACAACGTAAGGTCCTGCTCCGCGCACATTTACCTAACCAACAGAGGACTTCTGTTGAAGTAGTTCCCGGCGTGAGATTATGTGATGCTTTAATGAAGGCATTGAAATTGCGCCAATTAACACCCGAAATGTGTGAAATTACAACGTCAGAAAATGGTCGAAATATTATACCATGGCATACGGACATTGGTAGCTTACAAGTGGAAGAAATTTATGTTAAACTCTTGGACAAGTGTCCTATTATGACACATATATCGCATCAATTTATAAGAAAGACTTTTTTTTCTCTAGCCTTTTGTGAATGTTGTCGCAGACTTCTGTTCACAGGCTTCTATTGCAATCAATGTAACTTTCGGTTTCATCAAAGATGTTACGACAAGGTGCCTACGCTTTGTCAGCAATTTCCGGTAGATAGTTACTATCAGCGTTTATTGGCTCAAAATCCTGAAAATGCTGTAGGAATTCTACATACTGGTAGAGGAATGGTTGGTGATTTTTCGGTTAGTTACAAACGAAAATTAAAGTTAAAGAAATATATTCTTATTTCTTTTATCTTCCAACACTTAGGGTCGCCATCCCCGTTCAATAAGCCAGCAAGATCGTTCTAATTCAGCTCCAAATGTTTGTTTTAATAATATCAAACCACTTACAGAAGCCCAATGTAAATTAATCCAGGCACATGGACCTTTACAACACTCGGGAGATCATTCCAATTCAACACAGGCTTCACCTACTAGCACACTTAAGCATATAAAACGAGAAAGAGCTCGTTCTGCAGACGAAAGTAACAAAAATTTACTATCCTCAAGAGATAATCGGACTTCTGAAGAAAATTGGGTAAGTTTTTAATTACATCAATATTATTTAAAGTCCAATAAATCTATCCCATTGCAGAACATTCAAGCAGAAGAAATTTTAATAGGTCCTCGTATTGGTTCTGGCTCTTTCGGAACAGTATATAAAGCTCACTGGCATGGCCCAGTTGCTGTTAAAACTCTGAATGTAAAAACACCCAGTTTAGCACAATTGCAAGCATTTAAAAATGAGGTGGCAATGTTAAAGAAAACAAGACATTGTAATATTTTATTATTCATGGGTTGTGTATCTAAACCTTCGTTGGCCATCGTAACGCAATGGTGTGAAGGGAGCAGTTTGTACAAACACATACATGTCAAAGAAACTAAATTCAAATTAAAAACTTTAATTGATATTGGACGGCAAGTAGCTCAGGGAATGGATTATTTACATGCTAAAAATATTATACACAGGTTGGTTTACCTACTTATATGAACGTTATATCTTCTAAAAATATGTAAATTTTATTTAATTTTAGAGATTTAAAATCAAACAACATTTTCTTGCAAGATGAATACTCCGTTAAAATTGGAGATTTCGGTTTAGCAACGGCGAAAACTAGATGGTCGGGCGAAAAACAAGCAAATCAACCAACGGGTAGCATATTATGGATGGCACCTGAAGTAATACGCATGCAAGAACAAAATCCTTATTCATTTCAATCTGATGTTTATGCTTTTGGCATAGTACTCTATGAATTACTAGCTGAATGCTTACCATATAGTCATATCAATAACAAAGATCAGATTTTATTTATGGTAGGTCGAGGATTATTAAAGCCCGATATGACAAGGATACGATCAGATGTCCCACAAGCTTTAAAGCGCCTTACAGAGGATTGTATAAAGTATGATCGCAATGAAAGACCATTATTTCGCTTGTTGCTTAATATGCTGGAGTATATATGGCGTACTTTGCCCAAACTTCACCGTAGTGCAAGTGATTCTACTCTAACTCAAACCCAATTGCAGCATGATGATTTTTTATATCCCTGTTCCAGCCCAAAAACACCGGTTAACTTTAATAGTTTTCAATACTATCATAGTGCTGGAAATATCTAGCGATGTTGATCCATTAGTACACTTGTGATAAAAAGAATTTGAATCATAGATACCACTACACTTACAAAATGCTTTTAAAGAATATATTAGGAAAATAAAAGGAAATAAGCAATTGAATTGCTTTAAGTAATAAACAAAGGAAAGCACTTAAATAAATATTTAAGAAACTAAAATTAATAAACTGAAGTATATAACAATCTTTTAAACAAAGCCCTATTGATAATTGTTTAAATTTAAAAAAAAAAAAAAACAAACAAAATTTTATTTTATTATCCTTTTGAAACTCAAATCAAAATGTTAAATGCCTCCATTATTAGCCATATAGCAAACAAAGAATGAAATATAGTAATATAAAGCTATTCCTGACCTTAATAGTTATAAATTCATGCTATTTTTTATTTACCGACGATCATACATTAATTTAAATTGT